>CM041782.1:76827078-77145209 GCA_023374045.1 Limonium bicolor
CTTCAATGCTAAATCCTAGTTCATTGAAGAGCTCACCTATCAGAACATGTCAACTCTAATCTAGCAGTTGGCAAAACACATATAGGCGGAATAAGTGCGAAGAATTGTTAGCGTTTGTAGAAGAGATTATCTATCCGACTAATCTTTCCCCAAATCTCCAGGTTAATTCGAACTCCTATTAATCACCTTGTCTGATCCTAATAGGTTTCGCAGAACAACTCTATAACTCGCGAAATTAATAGAGAAGATGAATGATAATCATTAACCTAGAAACAATCCATTACAGTCTCATAATCAAATTGCAGAATTCTTAACTACATTGTATCCATTACGAACAACCCTACCCCAGAGTTAATCCCTACTAGCCAGACATTACAAAGAAGCAGATAAATACAATCAACATAGAATTCATCTAAAGGAAGAAAAACCCTCGAATTGAACGATTATCCAGAATCAATGGCTGCAGGCGCAAGGTTGAAGATGATGGACTGACTCCCTTCTGTTGATGCTCCTCCTCAATGATGATAATGCTTGATGAATGGGGATGAAGGTGAAGCTGATGCTGATGGTGTGGATGAGTGGAAGGAGCGTTGTTTTTCAGCGTGAGAGTGTTGTGAAGTAGTGATAGGTAATGAATAATCTTCCTCTCTTCTGATTAGGTCATTAAATATAGTTTTCTTCCTCTTTCTCCCTTCAAAACGCCGAACTTCTGCTGAACTTTTAGTCGTGTCCGAACATTGGTCCGACCTTCAATGTTCGGACACATTGCTTTGAGCGCTCCAATTCCAAAAGTCTCGACTTGTGTCCGAACTTGATGTTCGGACACAAGTTCGGACATGCTCCGTAGTAGACTTCCGACTTTTCTCATTGTGAATCTCGACCATGTCCGAACTTCGATGTTCGGACTGAAGTTCGGACATTCATCATCAGGCATAGCACACGAACTCTCGACTTGCGTCCGAGCTTGGAAGTTCGGACTCAAGCTCGGACATACCTTCAAAATCCTCTAAATTCATCGTTCTGACTCCAATTCGACCCCCGTTTGTTGCATCATCTCCCTTGTGAGTTAATCTACTGTTTCCTTGGCTTTTCTCTGCATTTTAACATAGAAAAAGGTATCAACCCTTAACAAACAACAAACCAAAGGAAAACGTATGACAAGTGTGGAATATTATCCATGCGCGTAAGAAAAATAAGCATTAAAGACCACTAAAACCATTCATATTTCCCACTCATCAAACCTCCTCACACTTAACCTTTGCTTGTCCTCAAGCAAAGCAGGAGTAAGATACCTCAGAATGCCTTAGGACCAAACCTCGGGATTACTAAAAATAAGGAGTCAAGCCACAATAACCACCCAAGAATCGATCTGCTCTTAACTGCATGTCTCTTAAACAGTGAAGCACGCTTTTAAAACAAAAGATTATGAAGAAGTCAGATCATGAAGTCAAAACGTAAAGTAACTCAGAACCTTCCAACCTTTTCTCTTCTCAAACCCGTGGATGACAAGGGGTGTGAAGTTCTGCCATATTCCGCAGAACCTTTCAACACCACGTACTCATGATCTAATTAAAGGATTTGCCATAAACATAAGACTTCTAAAGAGCTTCCCTTTTTTTTTCTTTTGCATACATATTAATTTTTTCCCGCAAACAATTCATCCCCTAGACTTTTCTCTCCATCCTTTTAACGGTATTGGGTCTTTTATCCCAGATCAGACGACCTTAGGTAAACGGGTGATGAAGCACCCCAAGGACTTAATAACCGGATGGAAGAGGCCTGTTTTGGTTCAGAAAATACTTAGATCAGAGTACCTTGCCTTTATCCTTCATTCCAGACATTCTCATCATTCCCAAGGTTCCAGTTAAACTAGTTCTGACTCCACAACTAACTTGCCCACAAACATTTACAAAATTCAGATTTACCAAAATACGAAAACACACAGGTTGAGCAAACCAACCCTTAAGGTTATCACCGGACTCGACTCCACAACTAAAGTCCACCCAAGTATTCAACACCAAGAGCACTCTAAGGAAATTACCCCCATGTAGCCCAAAACCAAACAAAGATTAGTGCGAGATGCAAAATAAATGGCTGACACATTCAGAAAGATCTCCCCCTTCCTCACACTTAATGAGGAGCAATGTCCACATTGTTCAGAAAATTATCACAAGAAAGAGATCGCACGAAATGTGTCAGACTCACAAGGGTGCAAGTGAAGAGTTACAAGTTATAGACGTTAAAGCACAGGCCGAAATGAAACCAAAAGAGAAAGAAACTGAAAACTCCCCTGATGTCGTTTATGATTGATGGAGGAAGAAGGTCTTCCTCACACTTAGTGTCCTGGTAGGGGAGAAGTTTCCTCACACTTGCTTCCAAGCAAGTGTCCGGCATGGAGTCAGCACGATAAAGCATACTTGCACACATTCAACAAACAAACAGAGAAATATGCTAGAAGCATCGCATTAGTGACAACAGTATTCGGAGTTAAGATTAGAACAAACTAAAATTGAAATAAATTAAAAATACAACCCAATCGAAATAAAAGAAAAGGTCTAACACAACTGAAAGTAAATCCACACAGAAGTCCAGATAGGCTTCAAACAAAAGTAGCAACAACCAACACAATCACTGTGGGGGCGGGTAGTACGCCTGCCACTGCTGAAACTGAGCGAGCAGGGCCTCATAGTCGTCCTGGGAGCGGCGCCTGCTGCTGAGAGTCTCGATCTCCGCCTGATAGCGTCGATCCATCTATGAAGCGGGACTCCAGCTGATCAAACTCATAGCGAGTGACATACTCGCTCCCAGGGGCTGGCAGTGCAAGAATCCTCCTCCTCGTCAGGTGTAGCAGTAGGGGCGGGCTCTGACGGACCCTCACCCGCCTCTCGCTGGCGCTTCTGTGGTCGCGCGGCAGCCTTCTTCCTCCATTGTCCCCCGCTAACTCAAACCACATCTTCTTCAGGGCGCCCACATCGATAGGAGACCGCGCAGCATGCAGCCCTGCAGAGGGAATGGTAACCATCTGCCTCCTAAGGATGTGGCAGAGCATGACCGGATAGCCTAGCTTGTGGCGGTCCTTGTGCTCCATAATATGCTGCATGTGTAAGAAGATCACCCACGGCAAGTAAGTAATCTCTGCAGCCCCAGCAAACGATGGATTCAGCACCGCCTGAAGAAGTAGGAAGTCAGTGTGGTTCAGGTCCGAGCTCTGACGTGGTACAACGTTCGCAGCCAGTAGTGCGAACAGGACTCTCTCCTGAGGGCTCTGAAGCGAATCAGCAGGGACGACCTGCTTTGATGGGTCATCCCCTCTGCGTCGTCGTGGTCCCTGAACCATGAGGGGGGTATAGTGGTTGATAGCTGCTGCCTTGAAATCATGGGGTTGAGGTGCTGAGGAGCTTCGGGGGCGGGATAAGGAAGGTCCAGATAGCGAGCAATCTCCAAGGTGGAGACCGTCACTCTCTCACCGTCTACAATGGACTTGATCTGGCCGTCCTGGTAGATTGCATTCGCATAGAACATGCGCACCAACCTTTCAGAATACTGGCCCCCCATATCCAAAATTTGCCCCAGCCAAATGGGTTAATAATGCCCTCAGTCCCAGCTGCTGCTCCAGTTCCGGTACCACACACCGCTCAGCAATGATATCCATCTCTTTGGCGAACCACTCCGGGCTGCATCATTTCTAAATTCCTCTTGCTGAGTTCGACGGCTGGAGCTTGCACCGGCCCTTGCAGCTCCTTACCACGGCCTGTAATTCGGCTCAACATCTGCTCATAAGGGAAACCAATGTCAAATAAAAGAAGGCAATAAATAGTATGAAGTATGCACTGAATTTATCCAAAATTCGACAGAGTTCCCCTTAAAATTCATCATTCTCCACAACAAAGGTCAATCAATCTTTCAATTGCAATGATATCCTCAACAAATAGTGACCAGCAGAGACTTAACGGACAAAAAGGCACAGTATTCCAACACATCTTAATCTCAGTCACTTTTTTTTCAGTTCAACCATGCACAAATAAAACTACACACTCAAATAGCTACAATGAAATCACAGTAGTGCAGTCTTAAACATTTCTATCCAGCAATTACAACATAGCAGAAAATAAACCCCATATACGCAAATGAAGCTCAGAAATCTCAATAATAACAGCCCAATTCGACTTTGTATACCTCAGATTCCAAAACTTGTCAAAAACACATTAAACGAGGTAGAAAAGTGGAGAGATTACCTTGCTTGAGTTGAATGAATGTTAAGAAGTAGATAGAACAGCAAAATCTGCAAGAATCGAACTCAAAACCCCAAACGCGACAGATTAGGGTCGAACTGGTTTGCTCAAAATCGGACTGATTGGGATTTTCTGGTTGATTTCGAGTGCTAGGATGTAGAGGATTCAAAAACGAAGAGATTGATACCAAGATTGAGGATTTGGTGGAGAATGAGGAGTTATGAGAGATTGAAGAAAAGAGTTGGGGGCGCGCTTCGTCGCGAGGTTGAAGAGAGTTGGAAATTTTTAGTCTGTCCGCGCCCTTTAATTCAGAAATTTCGGTGTCCGAACTTCAATGTTCGGACTGAAGTTCGGACATACTACCTGGGCATGCTTCGATCGTGTCCGAACTTCGATGTCGGACCGAAGTTCGGACATCGTGCTTCCGTTTCGCCAAACTCTCGTGTGTCCGAACTTCGATGTCGGACCGAAGTTCGGACATATCGTTTTGCACAGCCCTCACTCTCGAATCAGGTCCGAACTTCATGTCCGGACTGAAGTTCGGACATCACCAAAATGCACCTTTTGTTCTTTTTGAGCTCAAACCACTGCAGCAAAAACATTATCCTAAAACAAAACTATAAACAACATAAAAACACAGAATTAAAATACCGATTCAACACTGGGTTGCCTCCCAGTCAGCTGCTCTTCTTTAATGTCTTTAGCTAGACAATTCCTGCTTGATCAATCAGAGCAAGTGTGGTGGGCAGCTCTACAACAGCTTACAGCGAATTCCTTCAACTTCCAATTCTTTCCGCATTTGCCAAGAGAACTTCTTCTTCATGTTCGAGCTCGTCTCTTGCGAAATCATCTTTGTTGTAGGATTGAATCACTCTCCAAAAAGAATATTGCCTGCAAGGGTAAAAGATTATGATCAGTACCAAGATAGCCTTTTAATCGAGCACCATTTACCTTAAAGGTTTCACCAGCCTTATTCTCCAGCTCGTATGCTCCATAGGATGTACTCCCACAACTCTGAAGGGGCCTGACCAATGTGACTTTAGCTTCCCAGGGAAGAGACGTAGCCTAGAGTTAAAAAGCAGCACCAGATCCCCCACTTTGAAGTCTCTCTTTTGTATCATCCGGTCGTGGATCCTTTTGGTGCGCTCTTTATAGATCCTTGAGCTATCGTACGCCTGGTCTCTCAGTTCCTCCAACTCAGAAAGCTGGAATCGCCTTTTCTCTCCAGCATCACATAAATCAAAGTTAAGAGCCTTTAAAGCCCAATAAGCTCTGTGCTCTAGCTCAACTGGGAGATGACAAGCCTTCCCGTATACTAGCTTAAAAGGTGACATCCCAATGGGAGTCTTGAATGCAGTTCTATAAGCCCACAGAGCATCGTCAAGCTTGATAGACCAATCCTTCCTGGAGGAGTTGACTGTCTTCTGGAGAATCCATTTCAGCTCTCGGTTATTCACTTCTGCTTGCCCATTAGTTTGGGGGTGATAAGGTAAAGCAACCTTATGAGTCACCCCGTACTTCGTCATCAGAGAATCAAAAGCCTTGTTGCAAAAGTGAGAACCTCCGTCACTGATGATAGCTCTTGGCACACCAAATCTGGTAAAGATGTTCTTCTTCAAGAATTTCACCACAGTTCTAGCATCAGCAGAAGAGCAGGGGATTGCTTCGACCCATTTGGAAACATAATCTACAGCAACGAGGATGTAGTGGTTTCCGTGAGAAGAAGGAAATGGGCCAGTGAAGTCAATACCCCAGACATCAAACAGTTCAACTTCAAGGATTCCCTTTTGAGGCATCTCATGCCTTCTTGAAGTGTTCCCCATCCTCTGGCAGTTATCACAGTGAGCACAGAAGCGGTGGACATCTTTGTGTAGAGTGGGCCAGTAAAAAACACTCTAACACCTTAGCAGCTGTCCTAGTAGGACCGTGGTGACCACCTGCCTCTCGGGAATGGCAGAACTCAATCACACTGTTACCTCTTCGTCAGGGAGACATCTTCTGATTAAACCATCAGCACATACTCTGAAGAGATAGGGGTCCTCCCAAACGTAATGACGGGTTCAGACAGAAACTTCTTCCTCTGGTTGTAACTTAGATCATGGGGAACCAAACCAGAGGCAAGATAGTTAGCCAGGTCAGCATACCATGGCTCTTTAACTTTCCCAATTACAAAGACTGTTTCGTCAGGAAAGAATTCATTTATGGGAACCCCGTCATCTGGAGTCTCAAGCCTAGATAAATGATCTAACCCCATTCTGCTTTCCTTGCTTATCAACAACTTCCAAGTCGAACTCTTGGAGAAGCAGGATCCATCTTAGAGTCTAGGCTTAGAATCATTCTTTTGGAATAGGTATTTCAAGGCAGAGTGGTCGGTGTGAGCAATTACCTTACTTCCCAGCAAATAAGGCCTGAACTTGTCAAGAGCGAACACCACAGCAAGTAGCTCCTTTTCAGTGGTGGTGTAGTTCTTTTGAGGCTCCGACAGAGTCTTACTCGCATACGTGATAACCCTCAATATTTTATCCTTCCTTTGACAGAGTGCAACCAACAGCAAAGTCACTAGCATCTGTCATGACCTCAAAAGGAAGGGACCAGTCAGGGGGAACCACAATGGGGCAGAGATGAGTTTACTCTTGATAGTTTGAAAGGCCTTCAAGCATTCTTCTGAGAAGTGAAATTTTACATCTTTCTGCAGAAGATCAGACAAGGGCTTCGCAATTTTTGAAAAGTCCTGGATGAACCTTCGATAGAACCCTGCGTGACCCAGAAAAGATCTAACTCCTCTGACTGAAGTGGGAGGAGGTAACCCCTCAATGACTTCCACCTTCGCCTTGTCCACTTGAATACCGTCTTTTGAGACCCTGTGACCGAGCACTATACCCTCATGTACCATGAAATGGCACTTCTCCCAATTTAAAACCAGGTGGGTCTCCTCACATCTGCCTAGTATCTGATCCAGCTGATCAAGACACACATCAAAACTCTGGCCATATACCGAGAAGTCGTCCATGAAGACTTCTATGCTTTTCTCAATAAACTCGTTGAAAATGGCCATCATACACCGCTGGAATGTGGCTGGTGCGTTGCAAAGACCAAATGGCATCCTCCTATATGCGAAAGTGCCATACGGGCAGGTGAAGGTGGTCTTCTCCTGATCCTCTGGCGCAATGGGGATCTGGAAATACCCGTACCCTCAAGGAAACAGTAGAACTCCTGCCCAGCTAGCCGCTCTAACATCTGATCAATAAATGGCAGCGGGAAGTGGTCCTTCCTTGTGGCTTCGTTCAACCGCCGGTAATCGATGCACATCCTCCAGCCAGTGGTCTGTCTTTGAGGCACCAATTCTCCCTTATCATTGGGCACCGCCACAATTCCTCCTTTCTTGGGAACAACTTGCACAGGGAAACCCAGCGGCTATCAGAGATGGGGTAATGATGCCTGCATCCAAGAGCTTCAACACCTCAGCTTTCACTACTTCCTTCAAGTTTGGGTTTAATCTCCTCTGGGGCTGCCTCACTGGTTGATACTGTCTTCCATGTAAATTCGATGAGTGCAGAACCCTGGACTAATCCCTTTTATCTGCCACTGACCACCCCAAAGCTCCCTTATGCTTTCTTAATACTTCCAGAAGTCTGCTTTCCTGCGAAACAGACAAAGAAGAAGATAATAACAGGCAGGGCGCTACCCTCTGCCAAGAAAGCATATTTAAGGTTTGAAGGGAGAGTTTTTAATTCAAGAGTAGGGGGTTTCTCTACTGAAGGAATGAGCCTCTGAGTAGGCCTGTCCAGTGGCTCCACAGGAGGAGCATAGGGCGAAAGTAGGTTCGTCCCTGATTAAGCTGCTGGACAACAGTTGCTACCTCAGTGCTCTCCTTGTCATCCTCAATCGAGTGGCATAACACCTGCTCTAGCACATCAGAATCTCAAGCAGAAAGAAGAGTCATCAGTAGTTTCAGCGACAAAGCATCATAATCATCAGTATAGTCCATCAAGAAAGCACAGCATGAGAGGAAGCATTTGTTCTCATCATCTTAGTAATATCAAAACTAAGCTCCTCATTATTAAATTTAAGGGTGATCTTTCCTTTGTCAACATCAATGACAGTTTTAGCAGTTCGCAGGAACGGTCTACCCAAAATTAATGGCACTTCAACATCCTCATCCATATCAAGAATAACAAAATCAGCAGGGAAGAAGAAGTTACCAACACCTACCACAACGTTCTCAACCATACCACGAGGTTTGATTGAGGAACGATCAGCCAATTGCAAATTGAAATTGATCGGGATAAGCTCACCAGCATGAAGCTTCCTAAACATTGAATACGGCATTAAATTTATGCTCGCTCCAAGGTCGCAGAGTCCATACCCACAGTCCATGTCTCCAATGGTGCAAGGGATGATGGGCTGCCCTGGATCTCCACACTTCGGAGGGAGCTTCTGCTGGATGGCTGCAGAGCACGTCTCTGTCAGCTGAACAATCTCACTTTCCTTGAACTTTCGCTTGTTAGAAATCAAATCCTTCACAAAGCGAGCATAATTAGGCATTTGCTTGATAGCATCAATCAAGGGATATTAATAGTAAGCTTCGAAAACACACTCAAAAATTCCCAAATTGATCATCAAGTTCTTTTTTCAATTCTATTAGGGAAAGGAAGTTCCTTGGAACCACCTTACCCTTGGAGTTTTTAGCATTTAAAGTATGAGAAGGGGAAGAAATAGGAGCCTGGGTCTCCTCAACAACTACCTCAGGAGGGGCTGGGGGCCCTGACGGTGCACCAGTGCTAGAAGAAGGGCGACCGGTCTCCTCGTCAGCTTGGTCCTCAGCCACTTGATTTCTATTCATTAACTGCTTCCCACTTCTTAAGGTAACTGCCGCCACCTCTTCAGAATCTGAACAGTCCTCAACTACCACGGTATCTGAGACCGTCACTGCCTTCAACTGAGCTTTAGGATTGGGGTCTGGTTGGGAAGGCAGTGATCCAGACGGTCTCTGCTGTAGGAGGAACTGAGTCAACTGACTCATTGTTCCCTGCATCTCCACCATGGCGTTCTCGAGCTTTTGCTGACCAGCTGCCAGATTCTGATTTATTACTGTCTGTTGCTCTTGAGAAGCCATCAGTTTATCCATCATCTCCTTAAGATTGGCATTATTTGAGCTCAGTGGTGATTGCTGAGCTTGAGATTGCTGTGGCCTAAACTGATTGTATGGGGGCCTAATGAAACCGGGTGGTCCTCCCTGACTTGCCCTCTGAGGCTGCATCTGCTGTGAGTTGAGGGCGTTATTTGGATTCCCGTACCTCAGGTTTGGATGCTGATTCTGCATCCAAGGCTGCCTGTGTACTGACCAATTGCATTTGCCTTCAGTCTGCCTCATCTCAGCAACCATCGGGCAGTCCTCATAATCATGGCTGTCTCCGCACTGAGAACAGCATACCTCCTTTGGACCAGTAGACACCTTCTTGACGGATTGCACAGATGTCTGTCCCATAGTGAGCTGCCGAGCATCTTCGCCATGTTACCCACTGTTGGTACTTAAATGGGCCTGCTCAGCAGCAATCTGCTCCATCATAGGATCTGGAGTCCGAGAGGAAGTCTGCCCAACTGTGAAAACTCTTCCACCACTGTTGCTCCACTGGCAGAGCTCCTCGCAGTAGGACTTCATGGCTGACATAAACTCTTCTCCACTTTTAGCCAGCAAATTTCCACCCAGTGCAGCTCGGACCTCGCCCCTATGCTCATCTCTCAGCCCTTAGAAGAACCCCTGGGCCAAGGATGTCATGTTCTGACCGTGATGAGGGCATTGGTGGAGCAGCTCCTTGAATCTATCCCAAGCTTCGCAGATTGTCTCACTGCCGGACTGTCTGAAGGCGGTCAGGTCAGCGATCATCTGTCTGGTCCGGGAGATGGGGATATATTTCTCATAAAACCTCTCCATCATCAGCTCCCAGGTAGTGATGATACCTGGTGGTAGACGGTGGAACCACTTTGATGCTTCCCCTGATAGACTGTGCTGAAATAAGCACAGCCGAGCATACTCCTCTAGTCCCTGAGACATCCCCAACGAATCCAGATGAACTAAGAAACGATGGACATGGTCGAGCGCATCAGCCGGGTCTGCACCTGAGAAGGTCCCTGCTGGATGATTCCTGACAGCATTTGTTTGATGGCTTGGTTTTAACTTTTGCCATTCTGCTGTTAATTCTGCTGTGAGGTTCGGTAGAGTCACAGGCCCTCTTCTAGGAGCAGCTGGCGGGCGATTAATTCTTCCCAATGTGGCCTACTCATTATTTACCGGTCCGTTAGCAGCCATGGTGAAGGTGAGTGCTCTTCTCGCCCTACGAGCGGTAAGGTTGATCTCTGGGTCTAAATTGAATCTTGGTGGGCCTCGAGATCGGGTGTCGTGCATTCACCAAACACCTACACAGTTACATAAAACAAATTAAATAAAATAAAAACAATTGACAACCAAGGCAAAGGACTTGACAAAGTCAAGTCCCCGGTAATGGCGCCATTTTGCAAACAGGTAAATTGATATACTAAAAACTAAACTAATTGAACCTAGAAATTAGCAAATCAAAGTCCTGTCGGGTTGCAAAAATCCCGGTCACTATAGTATAGAAAGTTAAGCAACCAGATATCAAACCGCGGGACTTGAATAAATAAGCCTAAGTCCTAAGAAAACTGGAAATTCAGGGGGGTTGTGAATTGTTTTTGTGATTGAATTGAATAAATGCAAATCAAAGCTTAAAATAAACAATTAATGAAAGTGAATGATGAGTTTGATAAAGTGAGTGGAACTCCGGGCTCGGGTCGTTCTTTACTGGTTAAATTTAGTAAAATCAACAATTCAATTATGAGAAACGGAAAGGCCAATTCTTTCTATCTCTTCAATGCTAAATCCTAGTTCATTGAAGAGCTCACCTATCAGAACATGTCACTCTAATCTAGCAGTTGGCAAAACACATATAGGCGGAATAAGTGCGAAGAATTGTTAGCGTTTGTAGAAGAGATTATCTATCCGACTAATCTTTCCCCAAATCTCCAGGTTAATTCGAACTCCCTATTAATCACCTTGTCTGATCCTAATAGGTTTCGAACAACTCTATAACTCGCGAAATTAATAGAGAAGATGAATGATAATCATTAACCTAGAAACAATCCATTACAGTCTCATAATCAAATTGCAGAATTCTTAACTACATTGTATCCATTACGAACAACCCTACCCCAGAGTAAATCCCTACTAGCCAGACATTGCAAAGAAGCAGATAAATACAATCAACATAGAATTCATCTAAAGGAAGAAAAACCCTCGAATTGAACGATTATCCAGAATCAATGGCTGCAGGCGCAAGGTTGAAGATGATGGACTGACTCCCTTCTGTTGATGCTCCTCCTCAATGATGATAGAATGCTTGATGAATGGGGATGAAGGTGAAACTGATGCTGATGGTGTGGATGAGTGGAAGGAGCATTGTTTTTCAGCGTGAGAGTCTTGTGAAGTAGTGATAGGTAATGAATCATCTTCCTCTCATCTGATTAGGTCATTAAATAGAGTTTTCTTCCTCTTTCTCCCTTCAAAACGCCGAACTTCTGCTGAACTTTTAGTCGTGTCCGAACATTGGTCCGACCTTCAATGTTCGGACACAATGCTTTGAGCGCTCCAATTCCAAAAGTCTCGACTTGTGTCCGAACTTCGATGTTCGGACACAAGTTCGGACATGCTCCGTAAGTTAGAACTCCGACTTTTCTCATTGTGAATCTCGACCCATGTCTGAACTTCGATGTTCGGACTGAAGTTCGGACATTTCATCAGGCATAGCACACGAACTCTCGACTTGCGTCCGAGCTTGGAAGTTCGGACTCAAGCTCGAACATACCTTCAAAACCCTCTAAATTCATCGTTCTGACTCCAATTTGACCCCCGTTTGTTGCATCATCTCCCTTGTGAGTTAATCTACTGTTTCCTTGGCTTTTCTCTGCATTTTAATATAGAAAAAGGTATCAACCCTTAACAAACAACAAACCAAAGGAAAACGTATGACAAGTGTGGAATATTATCCATGCGCGTAAGAAAAATAAGCATTAAAGACCACTAAAACCATTCATATTTCCCACTCATCACCAGCACAGACAAATGTGAAAACTAAGTCAAAATCACATACGACAAGCACGTTGGTAGTTGGATACCCCTGTCTGCCAATGAACTTCTATTTGTGATGTTCACCTATTATTAGCTGAATGTGACACCCATCTAACGCACCAACACAATCCTAAATAAATATAAGGAAACAATCACAATTAAAAGTATGAACTAATACGAATATGAAGACAAGTAGCATAATAGAAAGTGGCTAATTGTTATAGACCTTAAAGTACGGATAATAGTACGAGCTGAAGATAATGTGATGTGGGACAACGTTATTGAACTCTTGGACGCACAATGTCACCACCAAGCGTGTCTAATGCAGTTAGTACATCTTCAAAATGCTTATGAATTGTTACTGGTGATCTCTGGAATTTTTCCATCGAGTCTGTAACAGATGATTTGTGTGCAAGGACGTAAACAAATATTGCAACCTTTTCCCTTGGGTTGATCCTATTGCTATGTTGTAGATTATACCTATTTTCTAGAGTGTCAACTAAAAGCAGGAAAGTATCGCGGTTCATCCTGAACGCATTATAGCACCTTTGTGGGACGTCCAACAATTCTCATACCCAATCGGCCCCTCTAAGCTTTGAAGTGTGCACCGGTGTTCTGAACTATGTGCTTAGAAACTCAGTAGTAGAAGCAATATACTGAATTTCATCCTTTGTCAAGTTAAACATGTCCATTCTTATTGCATCACAAAAGAGTTTCATCTTATGTGGTCATATCTTATTTTCTCAACGATGGCCCTAATTTGTTCTGGTGTAAGTAATGGCATTTTTCACTAACTGCAACCCCTAGACATTGTTGATGTATCAGTAGGTAAGTAATATGCATTATATACAAAGGTATACTGTCGTACACATATATGTACTACAACGTTGTACAAATTGATCACTGAAATATGCATTATATACTTTTCAATCTCCATTAGTAATGGCTATTTTCCACAAATATTTGTCAGACATCAGATAAACTGGTTTCCATTTCTGTGAATTATCTGTTTAACAATTATTTAGGTATGTTTCCGCGGCCAGAATGTGCAAAATATATGTTTACATATATATATATACACACACATCACCTCCAACTTAATTCCAATTAAATGTGCGCTTGAACAGCTAATGCATCTTATCTTTCTATATGTAATTAGGGCTTAGGATATCTACTACTTATGCTAGTAACTGTAACGATTTAATTTTAATTATTTACTTGCATTCTAACTTCAATCAGAGTAGTTACATTTTTCAATGTGACCTCCACAACAAAATCGCCTAGAGATTACCATTGCCACTACTAGAAAACAGCAGTTTAGCTACGGATTTAGCGACGACACTGTTTCCGACGCTAATTAGCGACGGAATAGCGAGGGATTAGCGACGGAAGTATTGGCGACGGAATAGCTACGGAATTGCGACGAAAATTGGGCGGGTCCGGTGGCGCAAAAATTTCCGGTCTTGGCGCCTTTTTTGGCGATGGAATAGAGACGGCCATGTCCGTCGCTATTCATTTTTAAAAAAATAAATAAAAGAAACATTAGCGACGGAATATGTCCGTCGCTATTCGAACGACGTCGTTTTGTCCCATTGTCTTATCTCCCGCGGTTAAGTTTACTAACTAAAACGACGCCATTTAAATTTGGGTTAGCGACGGACTAGCGACGGACATGTCTGTCGCTAATAATTAGGTAAATTAACAAACGCGACGCGCGCCGGACTTTCTTCCTCATTCTTCTATTCTCTTCTACTCACCATTGTCGAACTCCCCTCCGAGCAGAGCTACGAACCAGCACACCAAGGTGAGCAAATAGCCGATTTCTAACTCGTTTTTCCGGCCAACCACCACTCCCATCGTCCCCGGCAAGTTTCTGGCGTCAACTGTACACGTTTTCTACTCTCAGATAATTTACGAAACCCTAACTCATTAATTCCGAAAAATAGTTTAGGAAATCTGTAAATTTGTTAGTTTTGACTTAGATTGTGTGGTTTTCATTGCAAACTTATGCTAATTATTCTGCTGGTAGTTGCTTTATTAGTCATCAATTTTACAAATCGTTATCAGTCAACATACTAATTAAATTTGTAGCTTTCAGAATTTGTTTTTTCAGAGGATACATTTAAAATTATGAAACATATATAATTATGAAATGATATTAGAATTAAAATATGGTATGAAATTTCTGGGCAGCTAGCTTGCCTCGTTATCAGTCAACATACTAAGTTTGTAGCTTTTAAGTTAAAATATATATATTCCGACGCTTCTACGTACATATGTAAATAAATAGTACAAAGTAAAAATCTACAGTTTTATATGTAAATAGAATTATCAAATCATATGTGAGTTTTAGATGGCTATATTCTAAGTTGTATTTCAGTTTCCTCTTTGTCATCAAAAGCACAATTTGTTTTTAGCCTTTGTAAATTAATTGTATGTAGTTCATTATTATCCTTATTGATGAGTGACACTCATTCCGCTTTTAGCGTTTTAGATCTTACCACTTATTTTTTCTGTTTTTTCTATTTTGATAATTTGTGGTCAAGACAAACAACAAAATATAAATATATCTTACTAATTATAGCAATCTTGCTACCTTACTATTTTTCATATATTGTCATCCATCCTTGCGAAATTATAATCACGGCACCTATCCAAATCCACAACGGGTATTTACCCTCCTCTTACTATTTTTAACTTTCCAAAATTAACTAATAAAATGTTTGAATCCCGTTAACCAGGTCTTGTCATGTGAGTTTTATATTTAAATTTCATAATTTACCCTTTCGTTTTTTTCGTGTTTTACAAATCGTTATCAATTTGACAAATCGTTATCAGTCAACATACTAATTAAGTTTGTAGCTTTCAGATTTTTTTTCCAGAGGATCTTCAATTTCAAATGCAATCTTACCGGTGTTGCTTGACATCGTTCATCATCTCGACTTTCTAGACCCTCTTATCCATTGTAAATTATTATAGGTATCAATGTCAAAGATGATATGAAGTGGTTTAAATTGATTAACAATACTCTTACATATTGATGGTTGTTCTTGTTTCAATAGTTTTTTTCCGACAACATATTACTAAACTAAAGCACCATATTTTATTTCTTTAAAGAAACACAATATTCAAAATGGGTCAAGGTTTAACTAGTTATTTATTGAAAATTTTGAACTTAAATTACATATTGATGGTTGTTCTTTACAGATCCAACAACTGAAGTTTATTACTATTAGTGGGGATGGATTGGGAAGATGTTGTTGTTAATAGTCCTTTTTTTTTATTTTCTTGTCATTTTTTGATTATTTTCCCCCCTTTTTGATATCTTTTGATGGTGATAACAACTTGAGTTTTTAATTACTAACATCCAAATGACACCTTAGAGAATACCATTAGTCGATAGTACCATATGAGTTTAATCATACCTTTATATTTTTAATATACACTTTTTGTGTGTGTTTTGTTAGTTACTTAATTTGCGTCGATGAATCAAGTGGTTGGATCTGTGTGCTGCTATAGATATTGTGTGGACAATCTGTGGGGTTCTATTGATAACTTCTGGTATTTGTGAATTGTCCTTGTGGGATGCTTAGAAATAAGCGGAAAAGTAAAAAAATAGGGGAGACTATGCCAAATTTTTTAAAAATTTTATTTGTTTTAATTAAAGTAGTGTTTGATTAGTATAGGTATGAGACCCGATAGATTGTGGATGTACGATGAGAGAACCTTTGAAAGAGGTAGAATCTCTACCAAATGGCTGAGGAAGATGGAAGAGTTTGTCGCTTTTGCACTACAACACCCGGAATGTATGGAAGATGGTAAAATTAAGCGTGATTTCGAACATGGCGAAGACGCCATATTCTAATATGGAGAAGGCTGCCACATGTCAATATCATATTGGAGAGAAATTAAAAAAAAGAGTATAAGAGGAAATAGTCACGCTTGGAGAGGGGAGAGGAATATGTGTGTTGGAGAGAGAAATTTGTATTTTTGTTCAAAATGTCATAACTTACAAAATATAAGTGTAAAAATAAAACAAATTATACCATTGTTCATCATTTTTTACTCTTCAAAACAAGATGCATCATGGATATGTTTTGGTAAACTTAAAATTTTTTATTTTTTGTATGTACATATTTTTAAAATTAATTGTGAATCTTAAGTTTAAGAAAAGTGAATCAAAGGTTGTTAAAAAATGAATCAAAGGCTGTGAAAAAGTGAACCAGAGAGTTTCTTAAAAGTGAATAAGAGGTTTAAAAAAAGTGAATCTCATAAACAAAGATTGTATAACTAAAGTGATTCTGATTCATTGACTAGTATGAATCAAAGGTTATAAAGAAGTGAATCAATGGTTGTTAAAAAGTGAATCACAAGATGTTACAAAGTGAATCAGAGTAATAAGAGTGAATCTCATAACCATCGATTGTTTAACTAAAGTGATTAAGAGGTTTAAAAAATGTGAATCAGTGGTTTTCATAAAGTGAATCATGTGTTTAAGAAAAGTGAATCAGAGGTTTAAGAAAAGTGATTCTCGTAAATAGAGATTGTTTTAACTAAAAGTGAATAAGAAATTTAAGAAAAGTGAACCAGAGGTTTAAGAAAAGTGAATCAAAGGTTTTTTAAAGGTGAATCAAAGGTTTTTTAAAGGTGAATCAAAGGTTTAAGAAAAGTGAATATATTGTTTAATACTAGTAAAAGTTAATCCTACCACAAATTTATGCGGGAACAGTATGAAATTTTATTTATTGAAAGTGAATAATTCGTTTTAAGAAAGAATTATGTTTAAGAAAAGTGAACATTAATCCCTTGTGTTTTTTAAAAGTGAACCTTAACCTTGCACTACAAACCCTAAAAATGCATTCGACGTTTTTCGCATTCCTTGGGTGGTTTTTAGAGTGTTTGGGTTAAGATTCATTTTGCCAATGAATAAGATTCATTTTATTATTAAAGAAAACTCACGTTACTAATGAGTAAGATTCACTTTAAAAATATCTAATATATACTCATTCTAAAAATATAAAATTTCAAGTTTACCAAAACATATTCATGATACATCTTGTTTTGAAGAGCACGAAAAATGAGGAATAATGGTATAATTTTTTTTTTTTTACACTTATATTTTGTGATTTATAACATTTTGAAAAAAAAAAATTCTCTCTCCAACACTCCCCTTGCGCACGTCTACACATTCATTTTTTCATTCTTTTTTTTCCTCCAATCATATGCTGACATGTGGATAACTCCATATTCTACGGTGGCTCATTCGCCAGGGTCTCCATTCTGAAAATTAAGTGCCCTTGCGACATGACAAGGTGTAGAAACAAACAATATCTCAAGCCTGATGTCGTTAAGGTTCATTTAGCACAGAAAGGTTTTATGTACGGTTACTTTGATTGGATATTCCATGGAGAAGATAACACACCCGTACAATCTACCTCGAGAAGCACTACGCCTAATGAGGTTCCACATGTTGAAATGTTAGAGCAAATGATTGCACATGCTGTTGGTGAGGTTCCAGAAGAATTCGGGGATACATTAATTTTATGGAGGAGGTTGAAGAGGATCTAGAGGATACTCCAAATCCTGAGGCTAAAAAATTTTATGAGTTGATGGAACATGCTAAAAGAAAGTTATTCAGTGGCACGCATCATAGTGTACTATCTATCGCCACTGAATTAATGTCCATTAAGAATGACTACCAAGCACCTCAGGCATTGATTGATCGAGTTTGCAAAACCTACTGCGAGCTCCGTCCAGAAAACACTGACATTCCAAAAAACTTCTACGAAGCAAAGAAAATCATACGTGGTCTTGGGTTACCTTATGAAGAAATCGATTGTTGTTCCGAACTATGTATGATTTTCTGGAGAAGATAAAGATCTGGATGTATGCAAGTTTTGCACTCGTCCCAGATACAAGCCCATCAAAGAGGGGACAAAAAGGAGAAAAAGTAAGGTACCTTTCAAGAAGATGCAGTACTTCCCTCTCATTCCAAGGCTGAAAAGGCTTTACGCTTCTCCTGCAACGGCTACCGATATGAGATGGCACGCAGAACACAAAATGGAAGATGACAACATGTGTCACCCCTCCGACTCAAAAGCGTGGAAACACTTTGACCAGATTCATGCTATTTTTGCTTCGGAGTCTAGAAATGTCAGACTTGGGTTATGTACTGATGGTTTCCAACCATTTACTGCTTCTGGAAGACAGTACTCTTGCTGGCCAGTTGTAATTACACCATATAATTTACCGCCTGGGATGTGTATGAAAGATGAGTTCTTCTTTCTTACAGTACTTGTTCCTGGCCCTAAAAATCCTAAAGGAAAGATTGATGTGTTTTTACAACCTCTTATAGCTGAGTTGCAAGAGTTGTGGGCTGGAGTCACAACATATGATGTGTCTAGAAAGAAAAATTTTCAAATGAGCTGCATTGATATGGACCATAAACGACTTTCCTGCGTATGCAATGCTATCAGGTTGGAGCACTGCTGGTAGACTGGCGTGCCCACATTGCATGGAAGACAGTGACGCATTCACATTGCGTTGTAGTAAGAAGCAGTCGTGGTTTGACAACTCCAGAAAGTTTCTTCCTCCAGACCACAAGTTTCGTAATGATAAAAAGTCTTTCGTAAAGGGCACAGAGAGACCAAGGTTGCCCCACATTTCAAAACTGGTGACGAAATACTTGCAGAGTTGAGTCGGATGGGTTTTATGAAGGTCACTGAGATTGGTTCGGCTGAAGTAAATGTTCAAATTGCTAAAACTTGTGGATGGAGTAAAAGAAGTATCTTCTGGGATCTACCGTATTGGAAAGATTTATTGATCAGACATATTATAGATGTGATGCACACTGAAAAAAATGTTTTTGAAAACATATTCAACACAGTTGTAAATGTGAAGGACAAGACGAAAGACACATTTAACTCGAGGCAAGAGTTGAACGATTATTGCAACCGTCCTGAGTTGGCACCGGATTTGAGTTCAAACACAATTCCTAAGGCAAAATATGTCATGGACAGAGATAGTATTCAAATCTTGTGTGAATGGGTGAAAAATTTAAAGTTCCCTGATGGATTTGCTTCTAACATTGGGAGGTGTGTTGACATGGCCAACAGAAAAATGTTTGGGATGAAAAGTCATGACTGTCATGTTTTCTTGCAAAGGTTGATGCCCATAGCTTTTCGACATCTTCTTGATCAAAAGGTGTGGGAGCCAATTACCGAACTGTGCCTATTTTTCAAGAGTTGACATGCACGTCGCTTTCAGAGTCGAATATGCAAAGGTTAAACTGTCAAATTCCAGAAATAATGTGCAAATTGGAAAAAATATTCCCACCAAGCTTTTTTGACTCAATGGAACATCTCCCTCTTCATCTCGCCTTTGAAGCTACTTTATGTGGACCTGTGCAGTACAGGTGGATGTATCCGTTTGAGAGGTACATTCTATACAAGTTTCAATAATGCACGTACTACATGTTGTACTTTTGTGATATGTAACTCATTGGTGTAACTGGTTTGCATATATATATATATATATATATAGGTACTTGGGGAAACTGAAAAGGTTCATCAGAAACAACAACAAAGTTGAGGGATCCATTCGCAATGGATTCCTTCTGGAAGAGATCACCAAATTCACAAAGTTTTACTTCGTTGACGATGGACCATCGTACCCATACAAGCTTGGTAGAAACGAGACAATTGTAGAGGATGTTGATGACAACCCAGAAAGATTATCTGTTTTTAAAACAATGGGTAAACCGATTGGCAAAGGAACAAGAAGAATGTTGACAGCTCGTGAGTTAGATGCCTCAATCGTACATTCTACGAAATTGTGCAGAAATGGAGCCTTATTTTGAGTAAGATATATACAAATATTAGTTATATTCATCGTTCTTACGTATAATTCAATAGTGTGTTCACAATTCAGTTTAAATCTTTTGTTGTAGAATGTACGAGCGACAACTACGACAAGTAGAACCAACATTAATGGATGAGACAATCAACCTTAAGATGGAAACAGATTTTCCCTTATGGTTCCGATCATATGTGAGTGACTTATACATATACATACATAAAGGTCAATACAAAATATGGTATTAAGATATTATTTTTTTAAATTACAGTCAAACGATGTTACCACGCCAAACGAATTCGTTCGTAGCTTGGCCCAAGGCCCGTTGAACGTGGCAACCTCCTACTCTGGTTTCTATGTGAATGGGTACAAATTCCACACAGAGTCTTACTCAGAAGACCGTACAACGTACAACTGTGGTGTTTGCATATCTGGGACAAACTATGGTGACTCAGAGTATGATTATTACGGGGTGCTGAAAGAGATCATCGAATTAGAGTATCCCGCATTACCTGTGAAGAAGATTGTAATGTTTAATTGTCATTGGTTTGACCCAGAAAAGAGAGGAGTACAAGTACATCCTCGATATAAGCTGGTTGACATTAATCACACAAGAAAATTTGACAAGTACGAGCCGTTTATGTAGCTGATCAAGCCGTTCAAGTGTATTATTGCTCATACCCATCAAAGAAGGGATAGGAAAGATTGGTGGGCTGTCTCTAAAGTGAAAGCGAGAAGCACTTTGAACATGCCGACTCATCAGCAGTTGATGAGGAGGTTCAGCCACTGCAAGATGAAACCGTAGATCATGTGGTTTTATCACCTTTGGTCGATGATGAAGAAACATTTGATTTAGTAGACATAACAGATACATAAATTTAAAAAGTAAACTTACATACAACTACTATGCAACAACATATATTATTGATTTCATTTGTTTTTTAATTAGTGTATAAAAATATTTATTCTACTAATTGTTTAATGTGATGTTTGTCATGCATGGGTTTTCACAGTGATGGCAGGTGGTAGAAGTTTTTTTAAATCTGGGTGGTCATTTGGTCGAAGCAGAAGCAGGGCCAGCACTTCTACTCCCCCAGGTGATTCGCAGCAGCCTGCAGCTGATCATGTGATGGTTCCGGTCATGAATCCCCGTTGGGTTCTACACATCCGCCCCCTTCTCACTCCTTGTCAGGACGAGCACCCATGGGGACCCCTTATTTCGACTCTCACCCACACCATTCTTCGATTGTCCCAGATTCACAGCCGTCTGTTGAGAGACGTCGATCTGTATCTATACCCTACGCCGACAGTCTACTCCTCCACCTCCACGGCAGCCTACTCCTCCACGTCAGCCTACTCCTCATCCACAGTCTCTACTCCTTCACATCAGTCTACTCCTTCATACATAGATGATTCACCACCATCTGACAAAGCACCGCATAGCTCTGACGCTTCACACGCTTCACACGGTGGTGGTGTTGATCCCCGCGTGGTCATTACTATCTCTGACAGGTAAGTACTATGTAAGTAAAAAAAATTCTCAATAAACTTTGTTTTAAATATATATATGCTAATTGTCAATTTGTGACGCATTATATAATTATAGGGAGCTACTACCTGCAAACAAGGTTGCTCGTTTTTTCTTCCTTGCTTTGAGACGAGGTGGTTTCCAGAGGGTTATAATTGGGAGGGTTTGGGCCAGGACGGGCATAGATTCTATTTCAATGAATTCAAGGTATTTAACCATTCTTGATATTTAACTTCTTTTTTTTTGTATATGTTATGCTTACACTTACTAATTTATGCAGAAGCGCTTCCGTTGGGATCCTGCCCTTGAGAGTGTTGTCTATGAGATATTCTGCGCCTTGGGCAGAAAACGATATTCAGACACACTCTACAAGATGAAGGCTAAGAAAATGAGGAGAAAAGTCAGCGATGAAATCTGGCAGGCTTGGGAACACGAATGGGTGAATGAGAAGCGTAAGAAGATCAGCGAGATTAACTCTCGCAACCGGCGGACTGAGCATACACCTGGCGGTGGTCTATCTACTCATGCATGCGGTTCTCGCTCGATAAAGGAGCATCAGAGGGTTCTGGTGAGTTTATTTTGTTTTGTAAGTGTATATGAAACTGGATGCAAGTACATGTGAATGTGAATGTGAATGTGAATGTGAATATGATAATGCAACTTTGAATGCATTATGTGAGTTGTGATTGTTATCAGATTCTGATATGTGCAATATTGGATTGTATATGTGTGGGCAAATGCATAAAAACAGGGGAGGTTATGTCAGATTTTTTTAAGCCTTGATTGATTAATCATTATCTGATTCTGACTGAACAATCCTGGTTTTTATGTGTGGGAAATGTAAAAAAACAGGGGAGGTTCTGTCAAATTTTTTAAATGCTTGCTTCTAATTTAATTAAGTGTTTTTTTTTTGTATACTAAGAAATACGGTACACAACCGGCTGCTTACACATTGTTCATACACACTCATTCGAGCAAGGATGAGCATGGAAACAGTGTGCCTGTATGCTCCAAGGTCAAGGACACTGCTGTAAGTGTTTTAATTTAACTTATTTAAGTTGATTACATTATTGAAATTTATTCATTAGCGATGAGTACTAATTTTATATATATATATATATAATCATTGTGTTATGATTATGAAGCATACATACGAAGAGCTGTTAGATGCTGCCACTCAGGAGTCAACCACTCCTGATGATCCATCTCTGCAAGCCACACTAGTAGACCCTAATGAAATTTTTATAAGGCTGTTGAAGGGAAATCCAGAAAGTAGAGGGTCTACGGTGTGGGCGAGCTAGCACCGGCGTACTTCCCTGACTCATTCCACTCCACCGGCACTAGCTCACGTGCTTCCGGTAAAGACCATAGCACATACGAGTCCATGAAGATGGAGATTGAGCAGGATCTGAGTCAGAAGTTCGATGAAAATTACAGGCGGCAGGTTCGTATTGAGGAGAGGGAAGCGGTGCGCCAAGAGATGTTCAGCGAGGAGATGCAGAGGTTGATACGAGCGCAGATCTCCCAAATGTTTCCCTCTCAGCAGAGTCGACCGTACGGTGATCCTGGTGCTGGCTCTAGTACGGGTGGATGGGGTCAGTGGCCTAGAGATCCACATGATGGCTCAGGTGGTTCGGGTGGTCCGGGTGATCATATGGGATATCGTCCAGGGGATGGACATGGTTAGGGGGCGGGTATTAGATAGATATGACATTTGACCTTATTAGCTTGAACTATGTCTGTATCAAATTCGACTGCACTACTTCATGGTATTGCTTATTTGGTGTGATTGTGTTGACTAAACATTTATTTTTGGTCTGCTAGTGGGATTAATGAGTACAACTGTTTATGGTATTGCATATTAAAGGTGGATATGAATAAAATGTGTTATATGTCCACATTTACAGGTGAAAATATGTCTACAAATTAAAATATTAAATATTTTTTTAAAATGAAAACAGATTAGCGACGGAATAGCGACGGACAATCCGTCGCCAAAAATTAATCAGAAAAATATAAATTTCCGTCGCCAGATAAGCGACGGACACTTCCGTCTCTAATCCGTCACCAATATGGATTTAGCGACGGACGACTCCGTCTCTAATCCGTCGCTATTTGGCGACGGATGACGGCTTCCGACGCGACTTTGATTTAGCGACGACGGCATTAGTGACAGACAATTCCGTCTCTAATCCGTCGCTAATATCGTTTAGCGACGGATTAGAGACGGAATTGTCTGTCGCTAATGCCGTTTTTTCTAGTAGTGTGCTATGCAGCTTTCCTTATGTTTGGGT
This sequence comes from Limonium bicolor, assembly GCA_023374045.1. Lineage (NCBI taxonomy): Eukaryota > Viridiplantae > Streptophyta > Magnoliopsida > Caryophyllales > Plumbaginaceae > Limonium > Limonium bicolor. The sequence goes on from CM041782.1 coordinate 76,851,130, forward strand.
TCACTTACTTTCCACCCGATTGTAAAAAGCCACCAACTTCATCATGGTAAGTATCATCTTCAGTAGTATTTGTATGTTCCACCTGTGAGATGCCCCTTATTGAAGTGGATCCACGTGCATTGTTCATGAACTGTGTAGGGCGTTCTGTTCCTATAAGTCCCTCAGGAATGAGCTATGTTAGAAGCTCCATCAAAGGTTGACTACATTGAGCAGGTTCTGTGAGGGAAAGCAATTGCCATCTGTGTTGTAAATAGCTGATTGGCCCATGGCAGCATTGAAACCAAAAGCTGCAATATTATTAGCATATGCACTAGATATGTCCATTGCACTACCCATCTGACTGTCAGAGTAGGCAATGGGACACAGGGGAATCATCCTTTCCCTCATGTCTTCTTCATTTTCATCATCACTAGCTCCCCCATTGTCATTGCTGCCTACATATCCAAAAGATGCTTGGCCATTGTTACTACCTCCTGATCTAGCACTAAATTCTCCAGTGGCATGTGCTTGCTCCCGGAGGAGTTCCATCTCAGACAACAAGTACAAAGGGAATTGAGAATCCTGACAAAGTTTTGCTAGCTCCTTGTTCTCCTGTTATAACAACAATGGCTTCAATATTTACAGTTTTTATTAATGACCAACACAATGTAATTACCAGTTTGTTCACCTGTTTCTTTCGCTCAAGCCATTATGGTGAAAAGAACACACTTTTCGTATCTAGGTTCCATCCCAAACCAGTTTCATGTCGTACCAACCGCTTCCAGATACGCCGTTGCATCTTGATGTGCTCACTCTTATTTTTTAACTGGGATTTTGTCAACATAGGTGGTTGTCCTCTAGCTGTGTTCAACCTCTTAGTTACAAAGCCCTATTTTTCTGCTTATAACCAGTTATGTTCCCCCCTTTCCCTAACTGAGCTTCAGCAGCTTCTACCAAGATTTTAAGAAGTAACTATACATCTAGGAAACTCCACCTAAATGCGGGCCTTGGTCTATTTGCCCTATTTACATCGTTGCTCCCTCCATCATTGTCATTTTTCATCGCCATTGCAATAAATACTAGACATGTATATATTCCAACATGTTATGACTATTGTATTAGTGTGCACATTTAGTTGCGAAACCAGCAACATGTACACAAAACAGGGCAACTAATGAAGTGGCATATGTTGGTCAGTTTCTAAAAATGTAACATGGTTTTGAACACACCAAAAAATAGCAACCAATATTCCACGATATAAATGCACAATAGAAGTTTTTACCTCAAGCAAGTTCGTCACACAGGGATCCCTATGCTTACAGTCGAACAACAACAACTACATAATGTATAAGTTTTTTTAAGCAGATTCGTAAAGGGCAGAGAAAGTATAAATTGACTGCAAATTCAAACGAAAAAAAGAAACCTTACACACCGTCTCTTGAATCTTCTGTGAGACGCTTCGTTGATGATATGAACCAACCTTAAACACTTATCGACAATGTGTGGGCGAAGCAGTTTGTGGATCTATGAACAAGGTGAAAAAAGTGCAATAAATCAGATCGCAACTGAGTTAGGGTAAAGAAGAGGGGTTTATGAATCGGAATGTGTAGTACCTACCTTAAACAGAAAACAATGTGCGCTAGCAAAATCACCCACTGGAGAAACATCACGAAGAAAGTTTGATTAGAATCGTGGAATGGAAACTAGATACAATGAAAAGGAAACCTAGATTCGAGAGTTGTTTGCTTGCAGAAGAGAGAACTTAGAGGCGAAGGTGCGTGGATATCTTCATTTGACAACCCATTTGTTGAAAATTGAGAGCTTCAGAGGAATATTCGCACCAGCAGCTTCATTTATAGGATTCAAAATTGTGAGCCGCATTGAATCTGCCAACTTCCACGTGGTAGGTATAAGCCAACCCTTGTTTAATGTTGTTCCCATTAACCTTGACCGAAGCTGGTAATGTAAAGTAAACTAGCCCAACATAATGGGTTGGAGCTGTCAACTAGGTCAATCAGACTCAAACGAGATGAAGGAAGTACAAAAGATTGGGACCTATATAAGATCATGTACAAAATAAGCATCTCATCTAAAAAGTGATTTATTTCAGAAAAATAAAGCTAGAGAAATTTGAATAAGTAAAAGTAATTAAGTCAATGGTTGCGTTCGGCATGGTCTTTTTGTGGTAATTTTGTGGCAGTTTTGGTCTGGTGTGTTTTGTGGTAGTTTTGCTGGTTGTTTTGTGGCTGTTTTGAAAACTAGTGTTCGGCAGGCGGCAGTTTCGTCTGGCTGTTTTGAATAAGTTAGTTTTGTGCAGTGCGTTTACCGTTTTCGTTGTTACAATTAAAATTTTTATATTACATTTTAAAATATTTTTTTGTTAATAAAGTTAAAATATATGTAGATATTCAATTATAGCCTTTAATAATTATTATTATTTATTAATATTTTAGTGTCAATTAATTTATAATATGTATAAATATTAATTTATAAATAAGTTTTTTACATATATTTAAAAAATAAAGAAATAAACCATTGTATTTAGAGCAAATATATTAGATGTTATATATAAAAATAAAATTTTACGGATTATATATTAGTATTTAATATAACATTTCAAATGTATTAATACCTAAGATTGAAGCAATTCTTTCTAATAAAAAAATAATTGACTGCAAGCGAATATATATATAGCTATCACTTATTATATTATTATATATTGTTTAATTGTTGATAAATTATTTATTTTAAACATATATTTGTAGTTAAAACAATATATTCTATTCAATTAAATATTATTTAATGAAATTCAAAAACATAAATTTATATTTAATACTGGATATGCCAAGAAATGAAAAATAATGTATATTAGCATATAAAATTATTCTTTAATTATTAAGCAAGGTATAAAACATATAATAACTTTGATATACTGACAAACCATAATAGTTTGTACAAACAGTTTTGTAATTAATCATTACTTAGCAAGTTGAATACTTATAATTGATATTTCTGAAATATACTACAAATATTTTTTACTCTAATAATTTTGATATAATTGAAAGTTTACATCATAATTTTTATTAGTTTGCTCTTTTCCTTGTAGAATATTTTATTATAATTGATACATAGTAATAGTTTTAAAAGACTATTTATCGGTATATGAATAAACAATTTTGAAAAACACAAATAGTTTAAAACTATTGTTCTATATTATTTTCATTAATTTATAATTTAGTGTACCAATATTTATAAAAAAACTAAAAATAAAAAGGGAAAATATACTAATTTATAATATATTCATCTATATATTTCAATTTTAATTTATTTTGTGTAAAATTTAATATATAATATCATTTTTTAAATATAATTATAAATATTGAAAATTTAAATTAATTTTATTAAAAATTAATTTTTAAATATTAATTAATATTATTAAAATATTCTCGTTCCCCTTAATTACTGTCTTCTGGCTCTGCTCTGTTTACGGTATTCATTATATTTGTAGCATAAATTGTTGGTTGTTTTGTGCTGGTATATTTATGACTGTTTTGAAACAGTCCTTAGTGCACCAGATGATAGATCGAAGTTAGCACCATCATTAATATTTTCAGTGGGTGTCTCAATTTCTTCACCAACATCTGAATCCAAAATCTCATATTGTGCAGGAGCAACACCACCAGGATTTATTCTCAGCTCACCTGTTGCATAGGATTGTCCCCATATGAGCTCCATCTCATCAACCAAGTGAGCTGGCCACTTTGAGTTAATCAGTTTATATATTGCTCTATTCTCTTGATAAAAAAATGCACAACCACTCATTAGTCACGGCAAAAAAAATAACAACAACATTAAAAATTAAGTCAAACAAGTGCTTTGAAGCAAGGAAATTAACCTGTGCTTTTCTATCAACCCATTCAGGTGGGTAAGTGCAGCAATTTCCTTCATGGTTCCAACCCAATCCTGTTTGTTTATGAGTTAAGTCTTTCCACTTTCTCCATCCTCCCTTCAATGTGTCTCCTTTGTTCTTAATTAATATCCAGCTCTATCAATAGCTCTAACCCCTCTCTTATGCATTAAACTTCTCTGTCACATTCCCCCATCTATGCTGAAATCCCACATACTCCTACCTCTGCCTATCTGAATTTTGGGCTTCCTCAACAAGCAACCTGATGAGCACTCAACATCATCGTTGGTCCAATCATACTTCCTCCTTCCTCAGGTTTTCCTCTTCCTTCTCAGTTTTCTTTCTTCTTTCCCCTTGCCATTGTCATTCCCCTTCACCATACCAATATACTAATTGTCTGTATTCAGAAGAAAAATATAAGTGTTTTTGCCTAAGCCAACTAGTAAATGGAAACATTATATGCAGTCATAAAAAAACACATGTTCAGGCAAAACAGTTCGAATAGAGGGCAGGATATGCAATAATTAGCTAGAGTTGAAGATAACTACATCCTAAACTATCTGTATTCAGGAGTCACCGCTGTTTTCTACTCTCGTCGATTATAATTTGTATTTCAGTAATTTGCGTAATACTGTACCTGGTAGAATTTGTCGACTGCTGTCCACTGACGTGCAAGAGTTGCAAGCCCCTTTGACGAGTTCTTGAACAATGTAAACATCACAATCCTGCAATATATGTTGAAGGAAAAAAAATTAGATGCGTACAACAGATTAAGAAGAACGATTGGCAATGTGTAGAACGGTCGACAAAATACCTTGCGAATAGCTCAAGGCACTGTGGAAGCCATTTTGGCCTGTCTATTAATAGTCTGCTTTGCGGAAATACAACGTTCGATGATGGTTGTTGGAATTGAATGCATTAGGTTAGTGGTGACGTCTTTGGCATTACGTAGGGCAGATGACGTTGAAGCAAGATGCAAATCTGGGGGGTGACCGTACTGAGCGCTGTTGGGTGCGATTAACAACCGTCTTCAATGTCGAAGCAAGGGTGGGAAAGGCCGGCGCTGGGAGTGAATACAGATCTTCAATGCTACCGGTGGAGGAGTTCGTAATACGGGAATGAATGCAGACGCGGTTTTCCAGTGGAAAAGCAAGGGTGGTAAGGTAATTTGACAAATGTCTCTGAGGAGCTTATTTTTCAAACGCAGCAAAAGTGACATCTATGGTAGATGCCGTTCTCCCTCCGCATTTCGCAGCTGCAAATCGCACATCAGTCCCCTCAAACCTTAAAGAATAATGCACATTAATGCTTTTTTTCCACCTTAGGGGGCGTTTTATAGGAGCGATTCGCCTCTGCAGTAGCTTAATGCTACTTTGCTAAAAAATAATGGACAAATGTCAACTTTTAATTGGTGTATAACTAACCATATAGTACACTTGTCAAGTTAACATTTGTTAACTAGAGGGACATTTACCAAAAACAAGCTTTTGGAGGAGAAGTCCGAACGGATCCTTAATCTTCTTAACAAACGGCCCCATAATCTCCTCCCTCAGCTTCTTTCTTCTAATTGAGAACAAAAGCTTACTCTTCAACCCTATTGTTTATATTTATTACAAACATTACCAAATAAACTTATATCAGAATCGGACATCAGTTTTAAAAAATTTGTATTAGTTCAGCTAAATACAAACACTAGTCTAAGATCATATACAAATGATCAATTTCAGTGTTAATAAGAAGAGTGTACACGATAGAAACTTGTAAAATAAAAGTAATTAAATCAATACCAGCCAGAGATGTGTGTGTGGGGGTGGGGGGGATAGCCAGCCTGTCAATCCGAGGCAACCTAAATACAACTGGTCACACTCACACACGTAATAAAGGTGGATCCGCGGATCAAAAAGTTTGAAATTTCCCGCTTCCTCTACGTCCGTCGATTCAAATATTTTCGCTAAGCTAATCAACAGACAGGATAACGCCTCGTCATCGATCGGCACCTTCATTTTTAACCCAATAAAGCACCAATTCCATCGTATATAAATAACAAACCTGCAACTCCAACAATTCCATCTCAAATATTCACATTCTTCTGCTAATACACATCCATCATCCTCTCCGAAACCAAAACACACAGCCCTCCTTTCCAAAACACTCCACCATGGCACCCAAGGCCGCCGAAAAGAAGCCAGCAGAAAAGAAACCAGCAGCCGAGAAGGCACCCGCTGAGAAGAAGCCTAAGGCCGGAAAGAAACTTCCCAAGGACGCTGCTGGCGCCGCCGATAAGAAGAAAAAGAAGAGAACGAAGAAGAATGTCGAGACATACAAGATCTACATCTTTAAGGTTCTGAAACAAGTTCACCCTGACATCGGTATCTCAAGTAAGGCGATGGGGATCATGAACTCTTTCATCAATGATATCTTTGAGAAGCTTGCTTCTGAATCTTCTCGACTGGCAAGGTATAATAAGAAACCTACTATCACTTCTCGGGAAATCCAGACAGCTGTGAGGTTGGTGCTGCCTGGTGAACTTGCTAAGCATGCGGTTTCCGAGGGGACTAAGGCGGTTACCAAATACACAAGCTCTTAGATGTAGGGTTAAGGTGCTAGGATCGACTAGGGTTAGGTCTGGATGATGCTGGATTGATGAAATGTACGTTTGTGGAAAGTGATTGTCTGTGATATTGTATGTAATTTTTTGCAATATTATGGATGATGATGAAAGTAATTGTTAAATCATGGAAAATCGTTGAACCATATTGTTCAGTTTTGAATTTGTTTCTGTTGTCTCGACATAGACTGATCTCTGTTGATAATTTCTTACTCATTCACGAGCCAGATTGAAATATTACTCTTCCGTTCATTATCTCAAGGGTCGATTTCCATTTGATTTATGCGAACAAGTATTTTACAAATGCGAAGGATACTACTCTCTGATGCAGGGATGAATTACGGGAAATACATTGTGATATAAGCTTGTCTTTTCCCGGATATGTTTTTGATTTTCCGCCGTTTTTTTTGGTTTTAATTTCATTGTATGCTTGTCTCTCCCTAAAATTTATGGTCAAAGGGCACTTCGTCCTCTCAATTCAGTATGAGTCTTTGTCCGCGAAATTCGGGGGCAGATGCTAATTTTTTTTTTTTTTTTGCTTCCTAGTAGCGATCATGGCATAGGAGTTGAGATCTTGTGGTGATGGCGGATGCTCTCTTTGCAAATGTTCCGATGACTATTTACTTTTAATTTCAAATAGAGAATGAAATAACAGTTTTGCATGATATACACATACTCCATCCGTCCTAATTGATCTTCCTGTTTGCTTTTTGGCACGTTTTTCCACTTCAATATTAATATATATAAGATAAATTTTTATAAATAAATGTCCACAACATATAGTTTTTCATATAAGGATTTCATTGCAATACTTAGATTTATAAAATTATGTTATCTTAATTGTTAAATATTGAAGTCAAACGACATGCTTAATAGTAAAAAAGAGGAAGGTCAATCAGGGACGGAGGGAGTATATCAGTTTGACTATGTCACATAATTTTTTAAAAATGTATAATATTACAAACATAAACTTAATACCATCAAAATTGTACTAATAATAAGAACTTAAGTAAAGGTTGGTTTAAAATTGTAACAAATAAAATACTACCTCCTCCTTTTGAGTTACCTGTCCGTTTTGAGTAACCTGTTTGCTTTTTGGCACGTTTTTCCACTTTAATATTAACATATAAGATAAAATAATTTTATAAAATAAATTTCTATAATATATAGTTTTTCATATAAGCTTTCTATTGTAAAACTTAGATTTGTAAATTATATTATCTTATATGTTAAATATTGAAGTCAAACGACATGTCCAAATAGTAAATGAGACAGTCAAACCGGGACGGAGGGAGTATAGTTATAAATCATTTAAAAATAATAAAACTTAAGTATATGTAGGCTTATAATTTAATATTTTTTCAAATATTTAGATAGATTCATAATTTTGCAGGATATCAACTAATTTAAATTGTTATTACTTTCTCTTTTCTTTAAATCTTGTTAATATGTGTCGTGTTTGTAAATTTAAAAACATTAATGTATAATATGGTTATTATAATTTTGTATAAGTAAACATTTTTAACAGTTTTGTATACATGTATGTGTAAAACTTAGCTAATTAACCAAAAATATTAATATGGTATAAAATTTGTGTGGTATTTTGTAAATTAAAAACATTAGTATATATTATCTTAAGATTATTTATAATTTTGTATAATTTAACATTTTTATATAGTTTTTTTTACATATATGCATATGTATATTTTCTACTTACTTTACAACATAATATGGTTTAAGTACTTAAACTACAGTTATATTGACGTAGGTGTTTGGTGTGCGGTAGTGTACGAACTTTAAATTACAGTTCCACACATAACGATGATTTAAAAGTCGTGCACTAACTATAAATTATGATTTTGTGCGGAACTTTAAATTTAACTTCTGTAAATCATTCCCGCCTATATCTCTAGCCCATTAATAATTACAATGAGGATATATATATGTTAATTTATAAACAAAAGTAATTCAATATAAGATGAGGTAACTAAGATTATATACAACTATCTCATAATATATTGGATTCGTTTTGTTTATAAATTGACAAATATATTGATGTTTATTATGTAGTATATAATAATTATCTAACCATAACTCCAAATATTTTAGTGAAGAAAAACTAATAATAGCCAAGAAAAGTAAAAAAGAATGTGAAGAAAAATAATTTATTTGAATTTTTGTGTATGATTGATATTTAAGAATTATTAATCTTATCTCAATTTTATACATTTTTTAGTTGTTTTTTATTATTTTATTAATATTTTTTGTAATCATTTACATTTTTAAGTATTTGGTTGTTTTTGTAAAATTTCATAAAATGCCCCTAGAATAAAAAAAGTGGCATATTCTACAATGTTAAGGGTAAATAGTCATTATTAAGATAAATTCACAAAATATGGGTATCTTGTGAATTTTAAAACTTTTAAAGTATGTCATGTTTTTAAAAAGGGGTATGTTGTGAATTACAAAAGTTTTTAGAGGTATATAAATACACAAAAAGTATCAACATTTTATAGGAGTGCCGTTGGAACATTTGCAAAAGTTAAGATCACCACATGACCTCAACAAGGTTAAGATCATTTCATGATCTCAACCTTTGCAAATGTTCAACAGTTACATTTTCAATTGTAAAGAAGGCAATCACCACATAAACCTCAACTCCGCAAGGCGCATGTGCTATGATCACTTTCTTTACAAGTGAAGAAAAAAAGGTAACCTTCGTACAGAATTGACACGGCAAAGTGCCCTTTGACCAGAATTTCCCCTACCTCTTCTTCTTTTTTTCGATTTTTTGGGAAATTTATAATATACTCCTAACAACTTTCGTAATTCACAACATACCCTTTTTCAAAACGATGGTCACAAGATACCCTTAGAAAGTTTTGAAATTCACAAAATAACATAAATTAGTAGAATAACTTTAAATAATGACTATTTTACCCTTGATATTGCAGTTCATGTTTCAACTTCATAATATGTCATTTTTTATTTGGAGCATTTTATAAAATTTTGCAAAAAAGTATTGAGAAAATTTCATTAAATATCACTAAATTTTTGGATAATTCATGAAATGCTACAAAAAAAGTTACAAAATTAAAAAAATACAATTTTTATAAATGTAAAATATTGCAAAAACTGAATTTTTGTTAAAAATATAGAAATGTAAAAACTTTAAAAATGGTAACATTTAAGTATATAAAAATATTAAAATTTTGAAATATATATATATCATTAAATATTATAGAATATTCAATATTTCTCGTATTTTTTAATTATACGGTATCATAAAATAGAATACATGATTTATAATGTAATTTATATTCTATTAGATCATATTTTTTGTTAGTGCCATTTTTTAATTGACATTACTAATTGTAGATATAATAAATATTGTAAAATCAAAAATATCAGGGAATGTCATAAAATTATCTGTAACATAGAATACACTTTTTTAAAGTCACATTAATACTTTGAACATTTAAAATACTTTACTTTGAAAAATAATATAACTCGGTAGAATATAAATTAGATCTTTCAATTGTATGTTCTATTTCATGGTACTTAGTAATTTTAAAAGTATTCCAAGAATATTTTAGGATATGTTAATATTTTAAATTCTTTTTAATATTTTAAGACTTTTTTGTAATTTTTATATCTTTTGATTGATTTTAAAAAAATTCAACTTTACAAATTAATATAGATTTTTAATTTTTTTCTATTTAGTTATTAAAAAAAAACTTTCAATTTTTAAAAATTTTTATTATTTTATGAAAATTATTTATTTTTTAGAATTTCATTTCTTTTTTAGTATCATTTCTCGAATTAGTAAAAAAATAGGGACATTTCATGAAATTTCTCAATATGTTTTGGGAAAATTTGCAATATGTCACTAAAATGTTTTATAATTCACGATATACCTTTTTTCGAAACTTGTCGCTAATATGCCACGAAAATGTTTTGAAATTCACAACATGTTGCAATTAGGTAATAGATCTTAATTGTGCCCTAGAAAATGACAAAATTACCCTTGACAATATATTTTAAAAAATTTTTTAAGTTAGTGATTTTTATAATGACTATTTTTTTAGAAAAGTTCACTATGTGCCCTGCTTTTTCAAAATGTTCACAAAATACCTCTTTTTTAAAAATAAAGCTCACAATATGCCACATTTTTATAAAAAGTTCATAATATGCCCGCGTTTTTTTTTTACAAAAAAAAACACAATATGACTCTATTTTACTTTTAAGCTGCAGTAACAACTATTTTTTTGTTCAAATGGAAAACTATCTTACAACAGATGAGTTTGTGGTTTCTTTCAATGGTAGGCATTGATGATGCAAAATTGATACAACCCTCATCTTAAAGTAAGACACACTTTCAAAGTCACACAAGAACACTTGAGTTGGTAGGGCATACTATAACTGATTGGCTTGTCCTTTCTTTGAAAGTGTGTCTTACTTTAGGATGAGAGTTGTATTGATCCTGTATCACCGGTGGCCGGTGCCCACTATTGAAAGAGACCTCGGGCCCATCAGTTGTAGTAAGGCTTCCCGTTTAAACAAAAAATAGCTTTTACAACTGCTTAAAAGGAAAATCGAGACATATTATGAACTTTTTGCAAACAATAGGGCAAGTTGCGAACTTTTTTTTTTTTTATAAAAACAGGGGCATATTGTGAATGTTTTTGTATAACTTAGCATATATGTATATATATATATATATATATATATATATAATATATATATATAAGTACACTTTCTTTTATTTTGCAACATATATGGTTTAAGTACTTAAATTACGATTCTATGCTAAATCGTAATTTAAAGTCTCTTAGCGTGGTGGGGTTTAAGTAATTTAAATTACGATTCCTTCGTAAACCTTAATTAAAAATTGCCGCACTTTTAAATTTATGGTTTTCATAATAACCATAATTTAAAGTACATTGGCGTGGGTGTTTGGCATGCGATTGTGTGCGGACTTTAAATTACAGTTCCATACAAAACTGTGATTTAAAGGTTGCGCACTACTTTTAATTACGGTTTTGTGTGGAACTATAATTTTAACTTCCGTCAATCATTCCCGTCTATAATTCTGGCCCACTAATAAATTACAGTTGTATAACAAAACGTATATAATGATCATATATATGTTAATTTATAAACAAAAGTAATTCAATATAAGATGAGATAGCTAAAATTATACACAACTACCTCATAATATGTTGGATTAGTTTTGTTTATAAATTGACAATATATTTATGTTTGTTATATAGTATATATATCCTCCCTTGTCCTGAATTGATCGTCCTGTTTTCTATTTGGACATGTCATTTGACTTCAATATTTAACATATAAGATAAAAAAAATATAAATTTAAGTTTTGCATATGATTCCTTACATGATAAAATATATATGACCAAATTTAATTTTATAAAATTATTTTATCTTATATGCTTAATATTGAAGTGGAAAAATGTGTCATAAAGTAAATGAGACGGTCAATTCAGGACGGAGGGAGTAATCATTATCTAACCATAACTCCAAATATTTTAGTGAAGAAAAACTGATAAATACTCAATGAAAGAAAAAATTAATGAGAAGAAAAAATAATTTATTTGAATTTTTATGTATGATTGATGTTTAAGAATTATTAATCTTATCTCAAAATGATACATTTTTAGTTGTTTTCTATTATTTATTTAATATTTTTTGTAATTATTTGCATTTTGTTAGTATTTGATTGTTGTTGTAAAATTTCATAAAATGCCCCTAGAAGAAAAAAAGTGGCATGATCTACAATGTCAGGGGTATACAGAGGTGGAAACAAGGGAGGGGGTGGGTGTTCGGTTGGGGTGTTCATAACCGATTAACCGGCACCGGATTGTCAGTTAGTCAAATTTGATAACTGTAACCGCTTCATTTAGAAGTGGTTAACCGTTGGTTTTGGTCCGGTTTTTACCGGTATAACGATTAACTGAAATGATGTAGATTTATGCGTTTTTTTCTATAATTAGTAAACAATGTGTGATTTTTCCAGTTTTGGTGCGATATTAATTAAACCAGTAAACCACCAATTTTGATAAGATTTATTGGTTATGGTATAATTCTAGCCATTAACTATATAATTGTTTATTTATTTTTGTTAAATCTAATAATTTACCATATAGTTTTGTACTTATATTAAAAAAATTAATAAATTAAATGCTTAAACGGTTTTTTGTTAACCGGATTTGTCTAAATCACCCTTGTCTGCTAGGCAACATTTTTATAATTTGGTACACACTCCAGAATCTACCATTTTCCTTGAGAACACCAAATGTCTGTTCAATTACAGACCTTAGAGATGAATGGCACTTGTTAAAGTACTCGTTCGGGCCTCATGCATCCTCGCCTCTAAACTTTACGTCACTACAAGAAAAAATAGATTTAGCTACCAATGATTTGCTACCACACATATATTGGTAGCTACTTTCAAAAATTGCTACTGATTTTTAATGGTACTGACATAGTGGTGTCTATTTTGCTACAACAACGACAATGGTAGCTAGATTTTTTAAACAGTAGCCAAATCGCTATCGCCTGACAAGACTGATACCATTAGTAGTAGCTATTTTTGATTTCATCTTGGTTCTTTTTGTAAGAACAATTTAGCTACCAATGTTGGTAGCTAAATTACGGAATAGCTACTGCAAGATGTGGCTAATTCAATCATGGTAGCTATTTGTGCCACTATTAAAGCAGCAGTAGCGAAAAATATTATAACTAGTAGCTAAATGCTACTAAAAGTTGCTACTACCAAATATAAGCAAAGTTAATAAAATTGCTACTAACACTCATCACGGTTGTCGTTCTGCTACTGTTTGTGCGTCGGTAGCGAATATTTTTAGCAAGCATAAAAATTGTTACTATCTTTAATTATGAAATTGCTACCGACTAATGATGTTAATGAGATTATGGCCAATATTGTGCTACATTATAAAAAATGATAGCTAATATTTTTAAGTGATTGCAAAATTATAATTCCCTTATAATTTAAATGTGTGATACGTATATAATTCAATTTCGAAATTGCTACTGACTAATAATGCTAATAAACTTTAGTTGATATTATGCTAGAATACAGCAAATGAATGCGGTATTAAAATAGTTATTCTTATAACTTAAACTTGTGATTACTACATAGTTTGAAATACTAACCTATACTACTACTGCCATAGTGGACATATTATCTTTTTATATAAATTTTTAATTTTTTTTAATTTTTTCAATATAGTACATTGGTTAGCTTTTAGCTATCAAAATTTTGAAAAAGAACAATGATTAAATAAAAATTGTCTAATTCGTGAAAAATAATTAAACTATATACTACTACTAGAATTTATTTTATCATATAAGATATACCTAACATAATATATTTTTGATATTATAATATTTTTAAGTCTCAAAGTATCACACATATTAATACATTATAAAATAGAGTAAAAGTATTAATTATTTAAATTAGTACATATGTTGATTAAAATTTACAAAATTAATATAAAAATAGTAGTAATAATATTTAAATTAGTTAAGTGTATATATTATGTGTGTGTTTATGTAACACCCCCGAATCACAATCAATACTCAGACGACGAGCCTAACGGTAATACGAGATGTCTACGTAGCGGTTTCCAACTTCATCCGGGTGTCACAGACGCCAACCACCCACATGGTTGACACAACAACTCTATCCATATCAAGCTACGGTCTGAATGACTGGAAACAACCCTCTATCAAAATCCATATACAACATATAGTGCAATTCCCAGTTCCGAGGGTCTACAACGAAATTTCCAAATCATAGACTAAGAGTTACATCTCGGGTTTTATAACAACCCCTTTATTACACATGCCACTACAAACTTAAAAGTCATGCCCCGATGGACTACCCCCATGGTAGTCACTTGCCTACTCTCCGCCATCGTCCAACACAAGCCTGAAAAAAATTGGGTGTAAAGGACTCAGCAAACTACGCTGAGTATGAACGTGTGAAGCCCGTATGTTGCCGGGCCACACGACTACTTGGTCGAATATTATTAATTCAATTTACATGCTATGATAAAGCAGTAAAGCACACATCAGCATATCATGATACCATACACACTCATCGGTAGCATAGCAATATCAAAAAGCATCCAAGCACAACTTGCAAGTAGCATAGCAATGTCAACACGCAACCCAGCACAATAAGCTGCTAATGTAGCAACAACAATCAAGTAATTTATAGGGCGTGTGCGTAGGTATATTATACCGTCGATCCTCACTATGGGATCATTCAAGAGATTACGTATTGTTTCTTGTTCTCATTACACATGTTTTCCTTTCTTCTCTTGCACCGAATCAGGGGATATAGGTTAGATCCCGAGACTTTGTTCTGTAGGTGCTATTCATTCCTTGTTTCTTAAAGGATCACATTTGTGACTTTCTCTTGTTTGCTTGGTCTCATTACACAAGTTTTCCTTTATTCTCTGGCACCGAGTAAGGGGATATAGATTTGATCCCGAGACATTATTATGTAGGTGCTAATCGTTCCTTTTTCTTTAAGGATTATTTGTGAATTCTTTTATCACCGCACGTTGGAGGACGTCTCCTCCATAGCTAATCCATTCCCATCGTCATGCGCCGAGAAAGCGGAGTCGCCTCTTGACTCCAGGATAAGCTCCCCCAAGTTGTCACTCCCCCATTCCCGTCGTCATGCGCCGGGAAAGCGGAGTCACCTCTAGACTCCAGGATGTGCTCCACATAGAAAGGGCGAAGGATCTGATGCAGATACCAACTCCCGAATATTCCATACCGCGTGGCCCGAGATGTCGTCTTCCCGGGTTATCCTCATGTCCCACCAATCGAGATTTTCTCTTCATTATTATTCATGAATAGACACCATAGTGGGTGTCATAGTACGTCCTCCATAGTTAGGGTGGAGTTCCCCGCATAGAGTTTTCTTTGTTTTTATAGTTCGTTGTGGTTCTCGTTTAGTTTTCCCTTCATGTAGTTTCTTTGTTTACATAGTTCGTTGTGTTTCATCTCAAAGTTCCATAACGCGAAAGGGACTAAACTACTGTGTGCGTGCAAGTAATATGCAACAACGATATAACAATCACTTAGGCAAGATAGGCAAGCAATCCAATTTCATGCTTAAATCTTATGGTCATTTTCACACACAAGGCACACAGCACACAAGCCGTGTAACACGGCAACATACGAACCACACATGTCCATACCTTATTTGAAGCAAGAATCATCTCGCACGGGGGTCCCGGTTGGCGCTCGTTACGGCCCTTAAGGTTTTAAAGTCGTTTTTTTTCCTAGGTAGATCTTGGTACTCCTTGGTCCAGTTTCGCACCTTGGTTAGAAGGGGATTACTCCTTGGGTTCCTTTCACACTTTGGCTAGCGGTTTTGACTGAGAGCCCTTGCGCCATGATCAAGCTAGAGTGGAGTGGTCTTCTTATAAGACTTCAACCCACGTCACAGGGCATTTCCAAACGTCACATGCAAAGTTCTCTCGCATGAGATATGAAGGGGATTAGAGGGATAGAGCATAACTTTTGGGCAAAACAGAAGCAAGAAGTAGAAAGACAAAGACAACAGTGAAAAGAACAACCCGGTAGTCTTCTACCTTGCGCCAGCATCAGAGAAGATTGGCGTGGGTTTTCTTCTTGAATCTCGGCACAATTCGTAGTGACATCTCCGGAGCATTGCGCAAGGAGATTGAAGGAGGAAAAGGAGTTAGGATGTGAGAGTTCTCGGACAGAAAAAAAAGAATGAGGAATTGGTGGAGAAGAGTCGATTACTGGTTCACCTTACTAGTGGGTCTTGCGATGTTGCAGATACTCAGGACTGGCAATACTCCAATCGTGTTCTTGCAGTTACGAGGAGTTAGAAGTCCCTCTGGGCTTGCATAGGGCGTGAAGAAAATGAGGGAAATCAGAGGTTGCGTGGGTGTAGAAATCGGAACCCACACATGCCAGAAAGAATGGCGACACTTGCTTGAAAAGCAGGGAAAGGAATCTGCATGGCCAGATGGAAAGAATTGGGTGGGTTGTCGACTGGGGCTACAGACACCCGCGAGACAAAAAGCAAAGGTTGCTAATTAAATGATTGTTAGTGAATGTGCAGACTTTTCGGACATCACATGAGTGGGACCTAGTTTTATTATTGTCTTCTAGTATGATTAAATAGTATGTAGGTGGTTAGTTAAACATTTAAGTTGAGAAATATAATTTGGTGAGTACAAGTACTAATTTCATAATGTTACTTGCACTGATTCGTATAATATATTCTCGTATCATATGTTATCTAGTACCATTGTTATGTGTCAATGAGTACTCCATATATTTCAGGTTGCATAATGCATTACGCCTGCTTCGTGTACAAAGGTCCTAACATGGACTGATTTAGTTCGTGTACAAAGGTCCTAACATGGGCTAATTTACATTCACTCGGTTGTACGGGTCAACGTCAAAACCGACGGGTACAACTGCTAATGTTACAATGTGACCCGCTATTAGGTTCATGGACATATGCATGTCCCTTAGTATCATAGGTTATAAATTAAACATGATTATATTAATGCGCCCAATTTACTTAAATACTCCTCGTATATTCATGATTTTATGCGTTTCATTTATTAGGGGTGTTTCAGTTTATATATATTAATTTAATAATACAGTTTTTATTACTATATGATACTTTTATTTACAAAAGCCACATAAACTAATAAAACATAAAAAACTAAAACTAATAACAATTTAAATTAGTTGACGTGTAGGTTAAAATTTACAAAGTAAGTTGAATATATATATA
Organism: Limonium bicolor; assembly: GCA_023374045.1. Classification (NCBI taxonomy): domain Eukaryota; kingdom Viridiplantae; phylum Streptophyta; class Magnoliopsida; order Caryophyllales; family Plumbaginaceae; genus Limonium; species Limonium bicolor. The sequence continues at coordinate 76,868,467 of CM041782.1, forward strand.
TATATATATGTATGTGTGTGTAAAAATTTATAAAATGTTAAAAGTATACAAAGTATAATAAAACGTACATAAATATTGATATATTAATGTTTTTAATTTACAAAACAACACACAAATTAATAGGATTTTGAAAAATAGTAAAGTTTAAACAATTTAAATTAGTCAAGATTATACAATATTATACATATATTAAAATTTATAAAAATATTATATTATACAAATTTACAAAAACAAAATATATTATTTAAAAGTTTTATTTTCATGTAATGATGTATATTATATTAGTATTTGTAACACTATATAATAAGACTTAATTATATAGTAACTTTACATAATATATTATCTTTTTTGTATAATTTCTAACATTTCAAAGATTTTAAAAAGATATATATGTATGTTTGTTAATTTTTTATAATTTTAAGCCATAATATACTTAAATTTTATTAGCTTTATTATTTTGGTCGCATTAAATTAATTATATATTATATAATCGGTATTAATATTTATATATTATTATATATCCCCATATATCTTTTTTAAAATTTATCCGGTTGATCGTGTCTTGGCAAAAACTTCCATTTATATTTACAGTATCAAACATTCAATATATACACGTAGTTTCTATATATGATGTGAATAACTATCATGGTACAATGGTAAGACATTTTATATTCATCCAAACATCGGGGGATCGATTCCTGCTCTATGCACATTTTAACACACTAGTTTGAATTAAATATGTCATTGGCATGGAGGTCTATTTATACTCATACGTTATAAGGTTCGATCCTAGATGTGTACACATAACATAGTCTTAAGGAATAGTCAAGTTACGCGGGCACATGGCTCCCACTTCTTGTGGGATTGAATGGTGGTGGTGCCCATTATTCAGTAGTAGTGTTTAGAGCTAGCTCTATATACCATTCTAGTTTCGATTTTGTTATTGCTATACTAGTAGCAACTTTGATACTGCTTTTCTAGTAGCCATTTTGCTACCAATATTTTAGTAGCGATTTTGTTACTGCTACACTAGTATCGATTTTGCTACTGTTACACTAGTAGCCATTTGGCTACTATATTCTAAAACGGTAGCAATATCTAGCTATAGAAAAAGTAGTAGCGAGGCCAAAGCGAAATAGCTACCGCATTCCAAACGGTAGCTATTTTTAATTTAGCCACTAGGACCTTTGCTACCACTGTATATCAGTAGCTAAATCATAAAATGCGGTAGCCCGTTGTGTTTAGCTACCAAACTGATGATTTAGCTACTGATATACAGTGGTAGCTAAATCTGATTTTTCTTGTAGTGCGTGGTGATACTTGTCCTCCGTGTGCAGTGTCAATATACAGTCTTTATCGGCATAAGCTTTATCGACAAGATAGTACTTACCTACATCAATGTTAAAGATCAAAGGAGCTTGACAGTGATATGCGAGAGAAAAGAGAGCAGGATGAAAGGAAATACTTCTTTCTTTATTATTACCGAGAATCAAAAGGTTAAGCAATACAGCTCTATAGACAGAAAACTATATACTAGTAAAATAGAGCCGTTGACTAATATGGACTTACAACCGGTACATAAACACATTAGTTTATATCTGACTATATATTATGTACCTATTAAACCTACCTAACCCCCCCTCTCAAAGCTTATAGAGATGTAGAGCTTTGAAACTTGGGTTGTCCATGTGCAACTGCTGCTGTGCTGTCTTATTCAAACCTTCTTCATTCCCAGATTTTCCTTGGCAACTGCATACTCCCTTCCTGTTACTGTTTTGGTCAGGATATCGGCCAACTGTAGGTGGGACGGTATAAATTCGACCTCAATGATTCCTTGCTGTACCATTTGTCTCACATAGTGGCAATTTATCTCTATGTGTTTCGTCCTCTCATGAAACACGGGTTACGTGCTATGTAGACTGCCGACTGGCTATCAGACTTCAATGGAATTGTACAACTTCCTTCACTCCTAATTCGTGTATTATCCTAGACACCCAACTTATTTCGGCCGTGGCTTGTCTCATGGAGCGGTATTCCGCTTCTGCAGATGAAAGAGCTTCTGTCCCCTGCTTCTTTTCCTTCTAGGACAATGGTGATCCTCCTATCTCCACATAGAAACCGCTGATGGACCGTCTTGTGTTGGGGCATCCAGCCCAATCTGCATCACAATAGGCATTCAAAGAGAAGTTAGATATTCTGTTAAAGAACAAACTATATCCTGATGTGCTTTGATGTAGCTTAGGGTGTGGATCGCAGCTTTCCAATGCTCCTCTGTGGGTTTCTGCAGAAATTGGCTAAGAGTCTGTATTGTAAAACATAGGTCAGGACGTGTATGTGCAAGAAAACTAATTTTTCTTATCAGCTTTCTATACAGAAGGGGCTCTGATAGAAATTTTCCAGTATCTTTCAGCAGTTTGGTGTTCAGTTCGAGTGGGGCAACTGCTGCTTTGGAACTTTCACAATTGAATTCCTTTAACAGAGTTTCAGCATACTGCTTTTGTACCATAATGATGCCATCTTTGTAGTGGATAAATTGCATACCAAGAAAGTTATTAACAAGCCCCAAATCTTTGATTTTAAATTTTGAGTTCAGCTTCTGTTTTATGGTTTCTAATGTTTGGTTGTCATCCCCCGTGAGGAGGATGTCATCCACGTAGACTACCAAGAAAACAGAAGTTGTGTCATCATTTTTAATAAAAAGTGAGTAATCATTTAAGGACTGGTTAAAACCAAGACTTGTAAGAAAAAGACTAAGTTTCTCATGCCACTGCCTAGAGGCTTGTTTAAGCCCATATAATGATTTCTTTAGCCTACAGACCTTGTTATGTTCCTCTGTCTCATAGCCTTGAGGCAGTTCCATGTAAACTTCTTCTTTGAGATCCCCGTGGAGAAAAGCATTGTTAATATCTAGCTGGTGTATTTTCCAGTTTCTCTTACAAGCTATTGAAACTAAAGCACGGATTGTGGTAAACTTAACCACTGGGGAGAAAGTTTCTTGGTAATCTATTCCATGTCTTTGTGTATACCCCTTCACTACTAGTCTAGCCTTGTGTCTTTCCAAGGTTCCATCAGCTTTATACTTCACTTTATAGACCCATTTGCACCCAATAACTTTCTTCCCCTTTGGTAAATCAACTACTTCCCATGTTTTGTTTCTCTCTAATGCCTGAAATTCTTCTATCATGGCCTTAATCCACCTACTGTCCTTAACAGCTTCATGGTAGTCTATGGGCTCTGTTTCAGATTTTAGCAAGTAGAGTTCTGTTTGGGTACTAGAGGTCTGAGAGCTATAGCTACAAAATGTGGTATCAGTGATGGGGTAAGTTCTTTTTCTGTTTGGCTTTGCAAGGAGCATAAAGAACTATCTAATTCATCTCCACTGCCAAGGGCATATGAAGCAAAAAGCACTGAACTATTTCTATTAACACCACTCAATCTATCATGAAGTATTATAGAGAAGGGATCCAAGAACTTAGCTGGTTTTGGTGTTAGCTTTTCGTGACCCTTTCTAGCACTCCCAACCACATAGTCCTCTAAGTGATGAGGCATGTGCCTGCTTCTTTGTGATCTTCTTGGCACAATCTGGTCTGTCGTGATTTGATCTTGCATTGTGCCAGTTGCTTCTGGCAGTGTTTCTTCTCCTCTCTCGTCTGTATAGTTCTGTTGTTGTTCTCCTCTGTCTGCTCAACATCAGAGTCAGTAATAGGGAGGATATGAGGTTCTACAGGGAATATTGAAGTGTTTTTACCACATTCTGTTTCTTCCATGCTTTCTGCAGCTCCTTTCTGCATCTTTCCCTTCCTGAAAGGGAAGATGTTCTCATAGAACTTCACGTCCCTGTTTATTTGGATTCTATCGCTGTCCAAATCAAAAACTTTGTAACCCTTTTTGTCAGGAGCATAACCAAGGAAAACACCTTCAAAAGATTTAGAAGCAAACTTATCATGAGATTTCTGATTGTTGTGAGCAAATATGAGACAACCAAAACATTTTAGGTCCTCAAAGTTGGGTTTCTTGTTGTATAGAATTTCATAAGCAGATCTTCCAGAAATGCAATCTAATGGCATCCTGTTTATGAGATAAACACTGTTAGTATACTTTCACCCCAAAACTTAATAGGTAAGCTTGCATGAAACATTAAACTTCTGGCTGTCTCTAATATGTGGCGATGCTTTCTCTCAACAACCCCATTTTGCTGTGGGGTGTGAGCACAGGTTAATTGATGTTTTATCCCATGGATTTTAAGGAAGTCTGATGTGGCCTTATAACTTCCCAATTCTTTCGCATTGTCAGTTCTTATGCCTTTAACAGTCTTACCAAACTGCACCTGAACCATAGCTAAGAATTCTGTGATGTATTGGAAAGCATCAGATTTGCATTTTATTAATTGGACCCAGGTTGCTCTAGATTTGTCATCAACAAAAGTCAAGAAATAAGAATACCCATCATGGGTTTGTATTCTGTAAGGTCCCCACACATCTATATGAACAAGATCAAAGATTTCTGTTACAGAATTACTTCTTTTAGGAAAAGGCATTGAAATACCCCTAACCTTTAAAATATAATTAAATGATCTATTAATGATCTAAGATGATTATTAAACATCTAAATATTATTGGGGAACAATCTAAAAGATCTCAACAAGGCAAAACACGCCTTAAGATTGGTAAAGCCAAAAATGTGCTTTAAGACACCATAAAGATTGTATGACCTCAAATAAGGTCCAAAGTGGATTCCTAAGTATTATAATGAATCAAGGAACACAATAAAACCATTCTCAAGGAGAACTAAGCTCAGGAACACCCTGTGACACAAAAATGTGCGCTAAAACTCCTTAAAGCACGTTCTTGTGAGATTGCCTTTTAAATTGATTTTTAATGGGCTTAAAAATTATAATTATCCTTAAATATGATATATAATCATATTATATCATATTAAGAATTTAATTCCAGAAATTTACGAATTTTTACAAATTTATTATTAAAATATTAATAAAACCTAAGTGGGGCCCGCATGAGTCAATATTGACCAAGCATGGTCAATGGTCAACTAATTGACCCACTTGGACCATGGCAGCCGGCTGTCAATAAGAGAGGAGGCAAAATAATTCCTTGATTGACAATAATGCTACCTAATACATTACTTTTTGAAAATTAAGCTTACTTTTACATTATTTCAAATTCTTTCAATCATTCCTTCCTTCCTCCTCCTTCCTTGTCCTATCTTCTCCATCCCAGCCAAGATATCCCTTCCTATCAAGCTCTCAAAGCTTGCTCTTGAACATGGAAGGCAAACCTAGCTCTTAAGTCCTTAAGGTAAGTGTTTAATGTCATTTTTAGCCCTTTTTTCTTCATCCTCACTACCAACCACACCTAAATTTCGTGGCTCATCAATTCCTATGGCTATTCTAAGTGTTATAAGGTTATAACAAGAGCTAAACTCGGTTGAGACCAGTAGAGGGACCAAGGTTGTTCAAATCTACATTTTAAGGTAAAAATGTGCTTTAAGCTCATAACTTTTGATTCCCTTCGAGTTTGGCTATGAAACTTTGGTCATAGCCTCATATTCTTCTCCTTTTCATGTGGAATCTGTTGGTTAGCCATTTGGAGCAAGGGTGACCGAGATCCAAGAGAAATACTCTCTTTTAAGGCATTTTTCCAAGGTAAAACCTATAACAAGGTAGTATTTCAAGATCTAACTATTTCCTATGTCAATATGGTGGATCTAACACCTTGTGGTGTGTTTGGTTCAGGTCGAAAATACCTAGAACTTCCCTTGCATTTTTAAGGTGATTTTTGCCTTAAATCTTACATTAATTATCCCTTATGGTTAAGCTCAAGCTTGGAGGGTAACCATATCTTGTTTTTGTGTATTAAACATGTCTAATCAAGTGGTGATTTTTCTACAAGGCCGAGAGCATACAAGGCTTAATCAAGGTATAAACACCTTAAACTTATGGTTTTTGTAATTTTTAAGCATATACATATATATGGCCGAGAGTGATATATATATATAGGTCATATTGACCTAAAAATGGAAAAAAATGGCTAAGATAAATTAAGCTAGTCATTTAAGGGATTTAATTAACATGATGGTCAAATTATGACATTATGTGGAAAAATAATTAAACCTAAGTGAGGCCGAATATATATGCTATATTTTGAGACATTATTGTGTAATTTATTTTGCAAGTTCAAGGTTGTAATAAGGCCATGTCATTAGGCCATTTTATTTTAAGTTTATAAGCTTATTTAGTTTTATTTATGCTTATAATTAAAATTGGGGCCAATTCGTAATTACTAGGAATTTAGGAAGCCGTGGGCTTAATTTAGAGCAATTTAAGCTTTTTAAATAAATTTAATAAAAATTATAACATTTTATAAAGTTTTGGGTCAAACTGTAAAAATAGAAAAGTATGGGGTATTGTTGGTAATTACCGAAAGTTTGAGTCCCAATTGGTATTAGAAGTCAAAGTTGACTATATAGGAGACTTTGACCAACTTTGGAGAATTTTAGAAATTAAATACTACCTTATAATAAGATACTTATTAAATTGTAAAAGATTTATAAGACTTGGGGTGGTATTGTGATTTCCGAAAACTTGGGGGTACTAAAAGGAGTTTAGTACAAACCTTAGGTTATTAGGAATTTTTAGAAGTTTATTTTGTATAATTTGGAGTTTATATGAATTATAAGAATAATATATGGTATTTCATAATATTGTTGCAAATGGGTAACATATGTGGTAAAATCGAGATTTAGAGAATATATAAGGTTAGGAATAATGTTTATAACCTTTTGGTATAGTTTTGGTGATTTTTGGAATTATATATGAGGTTTTATAAGGACATATGTATAATATATGGTTTTAATGGAATTAGAAAACTATATGTTATAAAGAGGGGAAATTGGTGAATATAGAAAGTTAAGTGGTGGGAAAGTAATTTAAATCGACCATGGGGTTCTGTTCGGTTATTTTGAGGAAATATAACCATGGGTTATAATTATATTAAGGAATAAGGATTATAATATAAGGTATATACTATAAGTGTAACAAGGAAATATAATTTGGGGTTGAGTTGTAAATTATGGAAGTTTGGTGGGAATTAATTAATACCGAGAGTTTTTAAGGGCTGTTTGGCATTTATTAACAATATATAACTATAGGTTATAATTGTTTTAATGACATAGTTGTCAAATATATGTTATATAACTATAATATAACATGGTATAAATTATGTGGTGGATTTTGTAAATATTTAAGAACATAGGTGCTGTTCGGAAATATTAACATTTTTAAATGGAATTTATAATATGGTTTTAATGTTATAAGAATTATAACATTTGTAATATAAGAGGTATTCATTAAAAGAATGAATATATATTATAAGAATTACCATATAAGAAATAGTTCCATAGATACATACACATAAATAAATATGTGTTGTGGTGGAATATAATATGGTTTAATGACCATATATTTTCATAATTAAAATGACATATGATAAAGGAAAAGAATTACAAACATGGATATGGAATGTTAGGACAGTACATGTGATAATAAGGATTGATAATGCAAAGTATCGTTTACCACATTGAATTTGGAAAAAAAAGGAGAAACAAACCTTAGAAAAATAAATACTAAGGTGAAATGTATGGTTTATGACAAGAATCATACATGCAATATAGAAACAAACTATATGATGTACAAACATACATTCGGTTACATGCGATAATAAAAGCTCAACTATAAAGTATATTAAAATACGAGACAAGACTACGCTTGTAATATAACACTTTTCCAATCTCGAGTTAAACCTAATACCCGACACAACATTGACAGTTAATAACGGGGGTTAACCGGGAGGTATTAGTGACGGTACGGGGTACCGTAGAATTTTGTGTTGTTATACAGTATGCTAATCAGTAGCATTATGTATTGTATAGACTGTTAGAGACGACACACGGAGCATAGGATCTTGCTGATTCATACTCCACCGTAATACTCTCAGAGTGAACGGTATGTTATTTATGTGGCTTGATTGTCTCTGAGGACTTCCTCAGTTCAGGCATTGTGTGAAAATCTGTGATAAGATTGAATGTCTGCTTGTGTGAATTAATATGCTTGAGTTGTGTATTAATGCTGCTTTATTATTATTGTCGTGCATAACAGTACCGTTCGTATATATGAACATATTATAAAACGAACTAGCGGCAGTGATGCTATCTTGTATGTGTAACATAAGGAACGTAAGTAAACGTTGTAGCATCAGGATAATAAGATATATATATTATCTGAGACTTATATACGGAGCATTGGCCTCTTTAACGCCGCTCTCGTATCTAACACTGGATCCCGAGTCGACATACTCAGGATTGGACTAACGACCTTAGTCTATTGTGTTAAAGAAAGTAATAAAACGATGCGATGGTATAGATAAGTTATCAAGAGGATGTGGCTCTTGCTGTGAAATGTGATCCATTAACGATACTAGGATACCGTGTGGTAACCGTAAGTATCAGGATAAATTTCCAACGAACTACAGATTGTTCGTAGGACGGAGACTCTACCGCTGGAGTGGCTACTGCCGTGGGTGACCCGCCAAAGAGATGGGTAACTTAGAGACACGTCGTCCTAATGAGACGTTGTCATTAGACATGACCGAACAATTACGAACGATTATAATAACTCGTACATTAGGCGAACATTGTTTGGGCGTGCATGCCAAAGACGAGAGTTCATACTCGTTTATATTCTCGTTGTTTCGCCTTGTTGTTCATTGGTTATGTGTGTGGTTATGTGTGGTATGTTGGTGGTGTTGATTGATTAAGTCGTTGTACTCATAAGTGTGTTGTGAATCGGATTAATTAAATAACTGTACTTATATCTGTGTGTGAACTGGATGAGTCGAGTCACTGTGCTCGTGTGTGGATTTTGGATTGTTCGTCGAATGAGTCGACGTGCTCAACTATGAACTTTCAGGTGTTGTTGGAGTGGAGTCTCCGTACTCATATAAGCGTTATAACGCTTTCAGTGGTCTATTACGATGCGATGTGTGGAGCCGGGGGCTTATTTGTTATTTGAGTTTACTGCAAAATATAATGTTGCTTTACAGTTTTAACATTAAACTATTTGCATGAAAATGGTTTGCATGCTCTCGACCAAATAACTGAATGGTCCGAGGTGCATGACAGTCAGGTAATAACATACTCAGCAGGGGCTGATTCCATACCACAAACTACCATTTTTGCAGTATGCATGCAACTTCCGGTGTCGGCAAAGAGAGTGACGCGCTGGGTAGTATGATTACAGTTATTCGAACATGCACTGTTGCATTTTGATACGAACCTAGAACGTGTATAGGTTTTGGATACTTAGAAAGCTCACTGTGAATGTATTATATTTGGTTTGGGAAGTTTAGATCTATCTCTTGTTGTCACTGCGAGAAAATGTTTCGTATGTAAGAATATATCAGGAAGCACGTTATTACTCGTATGGGCGAGTAAGAACGGTGACACCAATAGTTGAATTGTTGAGATTACCGCTGCGATTATACTGTTAAGTAAGGTGATTAGGACCGATCAGAGTAGGGGTGTTACAGCATCCTGTGACTTTTTCCTCTACAACAAGATTCACAAAAAAAATTGTCTTTGACAGAGATGTTTATCGACCAGATTCAGATTTTGAATTTTACTAACGGGGAGATGTCCTAATCTATGGTGCCAAAGACTTAACACATCAGTACAATCAAAAGCAGTAACCACCCTATTGGCTAGGCTGCTATAAACCATTTTGTTTTCCCCTTCATCTTGCATGCAATTGTCAAGCAAGTAAATTCCTGAACATTGTCTTCCTATTTGATGCTCAAGCATGGTTTTAGAATCCTGAAACACACAAGACTGTCTATCAAACAAAGTCTTCCAGGTAAATCTTCTGTCAGCCTAGCCCTGAGATCAATTGAAATTAAAGCTAGGGACATACAGAACATTACTCAAGGTAATAAGATGATTCAGCTTCACAGTTCCTATTATTTCCACTTTCTGTGATGTCCATCGGGCATGCTAACCACATGGTTGTGACTTAGATATTTATATTCTTCAAATTTCTAAAACACAACACATATGTTCTGAAGCTCCTGAATCTATTATCCAATCTGTTTTAGACCTATGTCCTAAGTTTTGAGCATTGAAACAGGAGACAACACAGCTATTTGCTGGGCATACATGCAAAGCATTCTTGTTACAGTGTTTGGAGCAATAATCAGACACGGGATTGTTAACAGATCCAAGAACAGTGCACTCAGAGAAAGCACGCTCATTTTTACATTGAGCAACACATCCAGATTCAGGTTGATATAAATTCCTGCACCCAGTACAATTCCTGCAAGAATTGTTATCACTGTTTCGCATAGATTCAAGTTTATCACAAGAACCATCGAAAAACAGTTCACACAGCTATTTTGGTCAAGCAATCCAGAGAAACATGTTGCAATCATTTTGGTTCCGAATTGTATTTCTTTCACAGTTCAGGTTACTTACTGCTTAAAGAGTGAAATTTAGGTTCCAGAAATGTGTTACCGACGAAACCGTAGCTCGTGTTGCTTCTCGATGTCTCTCTGTCCCTTCCTCCTTGCTTCTAGCCACATGTTCTAATATCTGGTTGATCTCATCGACGCTATACATCCTTGACCTTGGTGTGTGCTCTAAGTTGTTGGTGTTTGGAGATTCTCCTTGAACTCCATCTTTTTTTTTTTGATGTCGCAACTGTGCTTGGAGATCTCTTTCCTTTCGGGAAGCGCCAGTTGGGAGGATACCCAATTTTTTCAAAACATTATCCTCCGTATGTCTGGTCTTGTGGCAGTGATTGCAGGTTAGGTTTGTTCGCCGTGGGTTTTGTACTGGGATTTGCCATTTGAGAAATTTCTTGAACGAAAATCTGTTGCGAATGAAACTGTGTTGCTGTCTTCCATTCGAATTCCTTTTGCCTTCTTCTTGGACCAGCAACGAATATATTTGTTGCACCGACGGAAAAGGAGTCATCATCAGGATATTTGCCCTTACTTGTGCGAACTTAGGGTTTACAGACATCAAAAATTGGATGGCTCTTTGCCGACGGAGATATTTCTTGAACTCGTCGCCTCCGGAGCAGCTACAGTTGGGTAGAGCATCGGTGGAATCAATCTCATCCCAGATTTTCTTCACCTTTGTATAGTAAGCCCTGATTGTGTCGTCCCCTTGTTTCACGTAGCCAGTTCTTGCTCGAGAGAATACAAACGAGCGATATTGTGTTTCTTCAAACCTGGACTTGAGTTCTTCCCAGATTTGCTCCGCAGAAGTATTGAAGGCACACTCTCAGGCTATATCCTTCTCTAGGGCTGTCAGAAGCCAGGAAATCACCATATTGTCGCACCGCTTTCCACTCCAAGAATCGATCCGCGGGAAAATTTCCTTCCGTGAAGTTCCATCGACGAACCCCACTTTATTTCTTGCGCTGAGTGCCACCAACATATTCCGTTTCCGAGGCAGCAGAACCATTGTTGACCGTCGAATTTGGTTCCGGTAAGCAGCATGCCTGGTTGATCAGAGTTTGGTAAGAACAGCGGATCGTTCTTTCCGCCGTTCTTTACGCCGCTCGAATCTGGGTTTTTAACTTTGTCTCCAATCTCCGTATCTTCATCTCCTCCGGTTTTCTTCTTTCCGTCATCTTCTCCAGCCATAACTAGAACTCAAGCTTGATTTCTAATTTCAGGGGAAGAAAGAGGCAATGCGCGCGGTAGGAGCTACTGCTCTGATACCATGTTAAAGATCGAAGGAGCTTGACAGTGATATTCGAGAGAAAGAGAGCAGGAAGAAAGGAAATACTTCTTTCTTTATTATTACCGAGAATCAAAAGGTTAAGCAATACAACTCTATAGACAGAAAACTATATACTAGTAAAATAGAGCCGTTGACTAATATGGACGTACAACCGATACATAAACACATTAGTTTATATCTGACTATATATTATGTACCTATGTAAATCCTAACAATAACACATATAATGATAAGTGTGAAACCTACTAATGATATAATGTAAAGCATCTGAGTTATAACACTCTACCTACTGGTGGTTTTGGAAACTCTAAAGAGGGATCATTCATACATACGGTAAGAACTCTTGCATCATGCGCAGTTCCTTCCCAACCAGCACAGACATTGTGAAAACTAAGTCAAAATCACATACGACAAGCACATTGGTAGTTGGATACCCCTTTCTGCCAATGAACTTCGGTTTGTGATGTTCACCTATTATTAGCTGAATGTGACACCCATCTAACGCACCAACACAATCCTAAATAAATATAAGGAAACAATCACAATTAAAAGTATGAACTAATACGAATATGAAGACAAGTAACATAATAGAAAGTGGCTAATTGTTACAGACCTTAAAGTACGGATAATAGTACGAGCTGGAGATATGTGATGTGGGACAACGTTATTGAACTCTTAGACGCACAATGTCACCACCAAGCGTGTCTAATGCAGTTAGTACATCTTCAAAATGCTTATGAATTGTTACTGGTGATCTCTGGAATCTTTCCATCGAGTCTGTAACAAACGATTTGTGTGCAAGGACGTAAACAAATATTGCAACCTTTTCCCTTGGGTTGATCCTATTGCTATGTTGTAGATTATACCTATTTTCTAAAGTGTCAACTAAAAGCAGGAAAGTATCGCGGTTCATCCTGAACGCATTATAGCACCTTTGTGGGACGTCCAACAATTCTCATACCCAATCGGCCCCTCTAAGCTTTGAAGTGTGCACCGGTGTTCTGAACTATGTGCTTAGAAACTCAGTAGTAGAAGCAATATACTGAATTTCATCCTTTGTCAAGTTAAACATGTCCATTCTTATTGCATCACAAAAGAGTTTCATCTTATGTGGTCATATCTTATTTTCTCAACGATGGCCCTAATTTGTTCTGGTGTAAGTAATGGCATTTTTCACTAACTGCAACCCCTAGACATTGTTGATGTATCAGTAGGTAAGTAATATGCATTATATACAAAGGTATACTGTCGTACACATATATGTACTACAATGTTGTACAAATTGATCACTGAAATATGCATTATATACTTTTCAATCTCCATTAGTAATGGCTATTTTCACAAATATTTGTCAGACATCAGATAAACTGGTTTCCATTTCTGTGAATTATCTGTTTAACAATTATTTAGGTATGTTTCCGCGGCCAGAATGTGCAAAATATATGTTTACATATATATATATACACACACACATCACCTCCAACTTAATTCCAATTAAATGTGCGCTTGAACAACTAATGCATCTTATCTTTCTATATGTAATTAGGGCTTAGGATATCTACTACTTATGCTAGTAACTGTAACGATTTAATTTTAATTATTTACTTGCATTCTAACTTCAATCAGAGTAGTTACATTTTTCAATGTGACCTCCACAACAAAATCGCCTAGAGATTACCATTGCTATGCAGCTTGCAGCTAAATTAATTAATTGTAATGTATACCAAGCAATGAGAAGTGCGCACAACTGACCCATCTGCACAAATATGGTTGGATTAGACTACCCTCAATTAATAGAGTGCACTGTTTTCCCCTACATGTATAGTTTTTCAATGCAAGTACGTAAAACTTTACTACCCTCACTGATATATAGCGTTATGTACAGCATGGTAATTGTGCAATCACATCAACCCTTTCCTGACCGGTGACTACACCAGTACTCAGACAATTAAATTCTTCAAGCATGTGGTTAAATGTTCATAAATGAACAATTTTCTAACAACAAAGGTAGTTGTCTATGAAATACACAACATCCATATCCAACCGTTTCAGATTGTAATAAGTTAGCTAGTACATATCAGTCTATATAAAAAACAAGCGGCAACAAACATCAATCACACAACAATTGCAGAGATCTCTCAACCTATACCTCTCTACAACACATAATGGAAAAGTCAGTTAACAAAGGAGAGAGTAGCAAGAAAGTGGTTGACAACCGTGGGAAGAAGAAAGTGAACAGAGATAAAGCTAGGAAAGTGCTCGTTTAGAAGCATTGAAAGCTCCATAAGGGGAAACATTAGAGAGGCAAGAAATCAACCTTCCGGTCAAAGATGTCCCTTAATCGTCTGTTGCAGATCCTACCACCAACTTGCCACACCAAGGAATGAATGACAACAACACTCCAAAAACATTCACAACTGAGTTTCCACCTGAAGTACAACAAGATTACCTCCAAGGTTTACATTAAGGATAAGAGCTGATGGTTTACCATAAATACTGGATGAAGTAGCATTTGCATGCACACAGCAGTGAAGATTATCGAGTCCAGTTGCAGTTTCCTAGTTGTTTTTTGTTTCCTTTAACACTGCCATTAGCATGCTAATGTTGTAAATGTGTTGTTTTAAAATGTTTTTTTTGTGGTCTTTGTTGTTAGTTGTAGTTTACATGCTTGGAATGCAGTGCTAGCAGCATGACAGACGACGTACTAGTTGTGTTTAAGTATCGTGTTTTGGAGTGACTATTGTAATCTACACAGCTGTCGTTATGCAGTTTTATCAATGAAAATTATTATTATTAAAATTGAGCTTACTTCCTACCTGGACGTAGATGTCCAAATTGTAGAGACAACAAAATAATTGACAAGGACATAAAGAAAACAACTTTATTAAATATCAGGGTAGCCAATCTTACATATGCTTACAGTATAAAAGATAATAAAACAATTGATAAGGACATAAAGAAGCATCAGCAGATCAACACTAACAGAATATTTCATTAACACATTATGTTTTACATAAAGTCCTACATTTCTTCGTATTGTCCACCTCCATTTGAACCCTAATAACTGCACATATTTCTTCATCGTCAGCTAAACAACCTAGTACATCCCTGAAGTTTGAATCCTCTGTCAAACTGGTTGCATATACAAACTCATCATATGTTAATCCTGTCACCTTCTTCAATCTCCTAATTACCATATTCTCTGTCAGTTTCCTTACTCTTTTATTTATCGCATTGTTATTTGGTTTCTGGCAGCCAATAAGCATATCCTCAATGTGGTTGCTAAGGAGAAGTTGTGAGTAATTTTTTAACTCCAAAAGAAGTAGTAAACTTTCTCCAAAAACCCATTTGAGCAGCAGATATAACAACTGTGTTGTTTCCTTTTGTTCTCACAAGTCATGTATTGCCTAATGTGGTCATAATGGCAAGAGGTTTCAAAAATTCAACTTCAAACTCTTCATAGGCCATAAGAACCATATATTTAAACAGGTCTGCCTTATTCTCCATTACTGTTTTCTAATTGTTGCTGCGACAGGTGTGTCCATTTTCATGGCTGTTGCATAATGAAAATGTTTGACAAGTGTTGAGCAATAAAATTCAATGTATGCCGAAGGTATAACTGAAACAGATAAAACCATTAACTGCATTTCACACAAAGAGTTTTTAAGCTAATAGTTAGTACATAATCTAAATCCATCTACCAATTGTCTGCCCTACTGAGAATCTCCATAAACAAAAGATTGGCATTGGTAAGGATTAACCCATTTAACTAGATAACATAAATCTAAACTTTTGATTACCCACTAAGGTTATACTAGTGCATTATAATATCTTACAGGCTAGCCTAATGCAAAGATAGATAAAAAATGTTGTGACAGTTGACCCCAACTACTTATCCACACCCCCGTACACAGAGTAGTGTAGAATACGAACCCATTCTACAATCTTTGTATCTCCCCTCAAATTTTGTAACCCTTCTTTGTTTTCCCTGTGTTGTATAATAGTGATAGCAAGCAGACTGAGTCCTTGAACCCCCTTAAGGATAGCAACAACTTGGTCCACATCAATAATAGTGTCTGGAGTAGAAACCGTTGTCTGAAAAATTCTGTAACATTTTCTCAAAGTTACCAAACTTATCCACCAAGTTTACTCCAACATTTCCCAAACGTTCAACCCCTAGAATTGCCTTTCCTTTTGCACTCCCCCTTGATTTTTTCTTACTGCTACCCCTTTTCCATCAGCAAGTTCTTTACCTTTCCTTCTGTTTGGGTTCACTTACTTTCCACCCGATTGTAAAAAGCCACCAACTTCATCATGGTAAGTATCATCTTTAGTAGTATTTGTATGTTCCACCTGTGAGATGCCCCTTATTGAAGTGGATCCACGTGCATTGTTCATGAACTGTGTAGGGCGTTCTGTTCCTATAAGTCCCTCAGGAATGAGCTATGTTAGAAGCTCCATCAAAGGTTGACTACATTGAGCAGGTTTTGTGAGGGAAAGCAATTGCCATCTGTGTTGTAAATAGCTGATTGGCCCATGGCAGCATTGAAACCAAAAGCTGCAATATTATTAGCATATGCACTAGATATGTCCATTGCACTACCCATCTGACTGTCAGAGTAGGCAATGTGACACAGGGGAATCATCCTTTCCCTCATGTCTTCTTCATTTTCATCATCACTAGCTCCCCCATTGCCATTGCTGCCTACATATCCAAAAGATGCTTGGCCATTGTTACTACCTCCTGATCTAGCACTAAATTCTCCAGTGGCATGTGCTTGCTCCCGGAGGAGTTCCATCTCAGACAACAAGTACAAAGGGAATTGAGAATCCAGACAAAGTTTTGCTAGCTCCTTGTTCTCCTGTTATAACAACAATGGCTTCAGTATTTACAGTTTTTATTAATGACCAACACAATGTAATTACCAGTTTGTTGTTCACCTGTTTCTTTCGCTCAAGCCATTATGGTGAAAAGAACACACTTTTCGTATCTGGGTTCCATCCCAAACCAGTTTCATGTCGTACCAACCGCTTCCAGATACGCCATTGCATCTTGATGTGCTCACTCTTATTTTTTAACTGGGATTTTGTCAACATAGGTGGTTGTCCTCTAGCTGTGTTCAACCTCTTAGTTACCAAGCCCCATTTTTCTGCTTATAACCAGTTAGGTTCCCCCCTTTCCCTAACTGAGCTTCAGCAGCTTCTACTAAGATTTTAAGAAGTAACTATACATCTAGGAAACTCCACCTAAATGCGGGCCTTGGTCTATTTGCCCTATTTACATCGTTGCTCCCTCCATCATTGTAATTTTTCATCGCCATTGCAATAAATACTAGACATGTATATATTCAAACATGTTATGACTATTGTATTAGTGTGCACATTTAGTTGCGAAACCAGCAACATGTACACAAAACAGGGCAACTAATGAAGTGGCAGATGTTGGCCAGTTTCTAAAAATGTAACATGGTTTTGAACACACCAAAAAATAGCAACCAATATTCCACGATATAAGTGCACAATAGAAGTTTTTACCTCAAGCAAGTTCGTCACACAGAGATCCCTATGCTTACAGTCGAACAACAACAACTACATAATGTATAAGTTTTTTTAAGCAGATTCGTAAAGGGCAGAGAAAGTATAAATTGACTGCAAATTCAAACGAAAAGAAAGAAACCTTACACACAGTCTCTTGAATCTTCTGTGAGACACTTCGTTGATGATATGAACCAACCTTAAACACTTATCGACAATGTGTGGGCAAGCAGTTTGTGGATCTATGAACAAGGTGGAAAAAGTGCAATAAATCAAATCGTAACTGAGTTAGGTTAAAGAAGAGGGGTTTATGAATTGGAATGCATAGTACCAACCTTAAATAGAAACCAATGTGCGCTAGCAAGATCACCCACTGGAGAAACATCACGAAGAAAGTTTGATTAGAATCGTGGAATGGAAACTAGATACAATGAAAAGGAAACCTAGATTCGAGAGTTGTTTGCTTGCAGAAGAGAGAACTTAGAGGCGAAGGTGCGTGGATATCTTCATTTGATAACCCATATGTTGAAAATCGAGAGCGTCAGAGGAATAATTGCACAAGCAGCTTCATTTATGGGATTCAAAATTGTGAGCCGCATTGAATCTGCCAACTTCCACGTGGTAGGTATAAGCCAACCCTTGTTTAATGTTGTTCCCATTAACCTTGACCGAAGCTGATAATGTAAAGTAAACTAGCCCAACAGAATGGGTTGGAGCTGTCAACTAGGTCAATCAGACTCAAACGAGATGAAGGAAGTACAAAAGATTGGGACCTATATAAGATCATGTACAAAATAAGCATCTCATCTAAAAAGTGATTTATTTCAGAAAAATAAAGCTAGAGAAATTTGAATAAGTAAAAGTAATTAAGTCAATGGTTGCGTTCGGCATGGTCTTTTTGTGGTAATTTTGTGGCAGTTTTGGTCTGGCTGTTTTGTGGTAGTTTTGCTGGTTGTTTTGTGGCTGTTTTGAAAACTAGTGTTCGGCAGGCGGCGGTTTCGTCTGGCTGTTTTGAATAAGTTAGTCTTGTGCAGTGCATTTACCGTTTTCGTTGTTACAATTAAAATTTTTATATTACATTTTAAAATATTTTTTTGTTAATAAAGTTAAAATATATGTAGATATTCAATTATAGCCTTTAATAATTATTATTCTTTATTAATATTTTAGTGACACTTAATTTATAATATGTATAAATATTAATTTGTAAATAATTTTTTTACATATATTAAAAAATAAAGAAATAAACCATTGTATTTAGAGCAAATATATCAGATGTTATATATAAAATAAAATTTATGGATTATATATTAGTATTTAATATAACATTTCAAATGTATTAATACTTAAGATTGAAGAAATTCTTTCTAATAATAAAATAATTGACTGCAAGCGAATATATATAGCTATCACTTATTATATTATTATATATTGTTTAATTGTTGATAAATTATTTATTTTAAACATATATTTGTAGTTAAAACAATATATTCTATTCAATTAAATATTATTTAATGAAATTCAAAAACATAAATTTATATTTAATACTGGATATGCCAAGAAATGAAAAATAACGTATATTAGCATACAAAATTATTCTTTAATTATTAAGCACGGTATAAAACATATAATAACTTTGATATACTGACAAACCATAATAGTTTGTACAAACAGTTTTGTAATTAATCATTACTTAGCAAGTTGAATACTTATAATTGATATTTCTGAAATATACTACAAATATTTTTTACTCTAATAATTTTGATATAATTGAAAGTTTACATCGTAATTTTTATTAGTTTGCTCTTTTCCTTGTAGAATATTTTTATTATAATTGATACATAGTAATAGTTTTAAAAGACTATTTATCGGTATATGAATAAACAATTTTGAAAAACACAAATATTTTAAAACTATTGTTCTATATTATTTTCATTAATTTATAATTTAGTGTACCAATATTTATAAAAAAACTAAAAATAAAAAGGGAAAATATACTAATTTATAATATATTAATCTATATATTTCAATTTTAATTTATTTTGTGTGAAATTTAATAGATAATATCATTTTTAAATATAATTATCAATATTAAAAATTTAAATTAATTTATTAAAAATTATTTTTAAATATTAATTAATATTATTAAAATATTCTCGTCCCCCTTAATTACTGTTTTCTGGCTCTGCTCTGTTTACAGTATTCATTATATTTGTAGCATAAATTGTTGGTTGTTTTGTGCTGGTATATTTATGGCTGTTTTGAAAATTCTTATTCGGTAAAAAATACCAAACTCAAAAATACCACATTTATACCACATATATACCAATCACCGAACGCAACCGATATAGGCTAGATGGTGATAGCCATCCTGTTAATCCGGGCAACCTAAATACAATTTCTTATAGGGAAAATTCACGATATACCCTTGTTTTCTTTCGTAATTCACAATATACCCCTGTGATTTTCGTAATTCAACTTTAAACATGCTTAAATGTTGTCCAAAATTGATGAAACTTTACATGGACAATGCTAAAGTGTTATATTTTGGTCCAATATCAAATTTGAAGCTTTAAAAGCTCACATGTGACATGTGGGACCCAATGAATATGTGACTGTTCATTGGATCCCACAGGTCACATGTGAGCTTAAAAAACTTCAAATTTATATTGGACCAAAATTTAACACTTTAGCATCGTCCATGCAAGTTTTCATCAATTTTGGACACATTTAAGCATGTTTAAAGTTGAATTACTAAAATCACAGGGGTATATTGTGAATTACGAAAGAAAACAGGGGTATCTCGTGAATTTTCCCTTTCTTATATTGGCCCACAATACTAAAAGTTTTGAAATTTCCCGCTTCCTTTAAGTCCGTCGATTTGAATATTTTTAGCTCTGTTATTTCGCGGATAGGATAGTGCCTCGTCAGCGATCGGCACCTCCCACTTTAACCCAATAAAACACCATTTCCATCGTATATAAATAACAAACCTGGATCACAATCAATTCCATCTCAAATTTCCTTCGCACTTTCCTGCTAGCTAATCTCACATTCATTATTTTCTCCGCTCTCTGACCAAAACATTCACCATGGCACCCAAGGCCGCCGAGAGAAGAAGCCAGCAGAAAAGAAACCCGCAGCCGAGAAGGCACCAGCTGAGAAGAAACCGAAGGCCGGAAAGAAACTTCCAAGGACGCTGCTGGCGCTGCCGATAAGAAGAAGAAGAGATCGAAGAAAAATGTCGAGACATACAAGATCTACATCTTTAAGGTTCTGAAACAAGTTCACCCTGACATCGGTATTTCAAGCAAGGCGATGGGGATCATGAACTCTTTCATCAATGATATCTTTGAGAAGCTTGCTTCTGAATCTTCTCGACTGGCGAGGTATAATAAGAAACCTACTATCACTTCTCGGGAAATTCAGACGGCTGTGAGATTGGTGCTGCCTGGTGAACTTGCTAAGCATGCGGTTTCCGAGGGGACTAAGGCGGTTACCAAATACACAAGCTCTTAGATGTGGGCTTAGGGTGTAAGAATTAGGGTTAGGCCTGAGAGATGTTGGATTGATGAAATATACGTTTGTGGAAAACTGATGTCTGTGATGTTGTATGTAATTTTTTGCAGTATTATGGATGATGAAAAGTAATTGTTAAATCATGGAATCGTTGAACCATATTGTTAAGTTTTGAATTTGTTCCTGATGTCTTGACACTCACTGATCTCTGTTGATAAGTTCTCACTCGTTCACGAGCCAGATTGAAGTAGTTCTCTTTGTGTTTATTATTTCATGGGTCGATATCCATTTGATTTACGCAAACAAGTATTTTACAAATTTGAAGGATATAGTGATTGTGATTTTCCGCCGATTTTTGGTTTTAATTTCATTGTATGCTTCCCTCTCACGAAAAATTCTGGTCAAAGGGCGCAAGTGATTGGTTTTGAACCTGTGGCACTCAATTCTATGGTGGTACCTCTAGAGTGCTGTACTACAACCATGGTCATTTTTGGGATGAGTATCTGCGGTGAGATGCCGGCCAAAAATGCTTTTTTTTAGTCTATAATGGCAGATGGTAATCACAGTTAGGTATGTCCATGGCGATAAAAGTGCTGGAAGGGATTAAATGATTTGAATTTTAATGGTCTGACGAGCGCAAGTTTGTTAGGAAATTCTCAAAGTGTTGAAGTACCAGTTTTCTTTTTTAGCAGCTGTCTGTGACGTCTTGGTGGTTTAGCTTTTAGTTCTGATTAAGGCCCCCGTACACACAACAGATTATGAAGGTCGATTATTTTGAGACGCTACCCGCTTCTTTAATCTGTGAGGGAGTTGTAAATAATTCAGAAGTCACATCAATATGTTTTTTGTGGGGAAGCTAACATGAGAACGGGGCCTAAGGGTTTTTCTAAGCTTTAGGGGGCGTTCGTTAGTGAGATGAAAAAGTTTCATCTAGCTTTAATAGCTTGTCCATGTGTCTATTTATAATTTGTCCAACTTAATAAAAAGTTCCATATGAAGACACATGTAGACTTGCTATTTGTTAACCATGATAAATACACTAACTCAATCTAGATATTCTGTAAACGTGGGTATGCCCGCGTTTGAACGAACGGCACCTTAGGCCCTGTTCTTTCATCAGCTGCAACTTTATGATAAAGGTTGAAATGCAAGCTTTATGTTAAAGCTAGGTGTGGTTAGCTAATAATAGTTTGCCATGTGTACTATAGTAACATTATTGTGGGGTATGGTTACAGATACACCCAATTAAAATATGACACTTGTTCTACTTTTTTTTGAAAAGACACATTAATCTCCTTAATGCTCCAAACGAACGGAGCCTTAGATGTCTCTCGATCATTTCACTGCTACACATATGGAAAAATTCCGGTACGCGTGCATTTCCCCTACTCATTTCCCATTTCCCACTACCTCCTTCTCATTTCCTAAAAATCCACTTTCTCTCAACCTTTCTAAACCAACAAAACCTCTCTTTTTTCCTGGAGCAAAATGAGCAGAGACGAATACCAGATTAGCCAACAAGGTCCATTGGAGTCGACATCTTTCAGCCTGCAGACGACCCATATATCTGCAGCATATGCATCTAATGATCCGGTTAGTACATTTAATAATTATAAACTTGTGCATTGTTTTATTAATGTGTTAATATTAGTAATAATTGTATAGTCGACTGTTAGACTAGGTTAGTTAGTAATAGTTTTTGTACTCTTGGACATTAATAAATCTTAGTAATTATTATATTCAAAGTTTAGTCATTTGTAAATGGTTTATTTATAACATACAAATTTGGTACATTATTTAATTAATAGTTGTCTAACTAAATGTTAATTACGGTAGGAAGATTTAGGGTAATTAGTCAATTTTTTTTTTAAGTTATGTAACACACAATATATATACATTATTTTTGTAGGTGATATTTTGTTAAACTAACCGTCACTTCTTGCACATTAATAATCTTTGTAATTATTATATGCAAAGTTTGTAAATGGTTTATTTATAACACATAGATTTGGTACATTATTAATTAATAGTTGTCTAACTATTACGGTAGGATAATTAGGGTAATTAGTCTATTAGTAGTTAGGTTAATGTTATTTAATGTAACACAATTATAATATATTATTTTGTAGGTAATATTTGTTAAAGTAACCGTCACTTCTTGCACATTAATAAATCTTTGTAATTATTATATGCAAAGTTTAGTCATTTGTAAATGGTTTATTTATAACACATAGATTTGGTACATTATTTAATTAATATGTTGTCTAACTAAATGTTAATTACGGTAGGATGATTTATGGTAATTAGTTTATTTTATTTTTAAGTTATGTAACAGAGAATATATATACATTATTAATAAAATGCTATATTTTAATAGATGATTGTACTACGTTTAATTTATTATTAATAAACGTAGTTGAATTAGTTATTTATAGTATTATTAACGGTAACATGTATGTGTATGAAATGTAGAGATATGCACAGTACAGAAACAGGATCTTGAAAACCAGATCTTGTTGGAAGGGTGCGACAGAGCTGCATGAGTCTATCTTACCATATGTTGCTAGAGCTGGTTTCTTTGGGCCAGCGAATCTGAGGTTGAACAACTGCACGGGTATCATTAGTGCCTTGGTTGATAGATGGCGTCTTGAAACGCATACCTTTTTGATGCCCTTTGGAGAGGTCAGCATTATGTTGGAGGATGTGAATGTGTTTATTTGGGCTCTCTACTAATGGGATCCCCGTTTGTGCATCTACTAGTGCTGTGGACGTGGATGCTGTATGTCGGCAGCTTCTGGGTGATGCCCCCCTTCTCGCAAGGGGAACCAGATACCTCTGGCTTGGCTAGCTGAGAGATTCGTAGAGACAGATGCTGATTTTGGTCAGCGAGGTGAGATCATACATCAGCAGCATGTCAGAGCGTACATCCTCAGACTCATTGGAGGGCTACTCTTCCCCAACTCTAATGGGGACAAAGTCGATGTCTCCTATTTGAGGCTGCTACAGGACTTCGACTATAGCGGTTCCCTGAGCTGGGTGTAGACACCAAAAATTCTCACCCCATAAAGCAAATTCTAGAATAAGAAACACAATAAGAGGGGTCGTCACCTTTCTTCGTTAAAACGTATTGACGTGCGTGCCAAAACGAAACCATCGTTTTATAATCTTTTTTAAAGCATTTCATAAAAACACAATTTTCCGAAAATAAATTTCCAAATGACAATCCGGTTTTTAACCCATCACTTTTGTCTCGTTACCTATTTGCATACATATCAGTTCTCTTTTATTTTGTTACTTCTTTATCCCATTTATTGCTACTTTCAATTTTCTTCTAGCATTTACTTTTATTTTATTTTATTTTATTATCATCATTTTTATTGTTATTTATATAATCTCATGTGCCCTTTATTATTATTATTTTTATTTGCGTACCTCATTTTGTTGCTTATTTGATTAAGCTTACTCATATATCATTTTATTTCCTGTTCATTCGATCTTATTTTCCGCTATTCATACATATTTAATTCGTTTCCCATTTTGTTACGTTCACTTGTATTTTTATCACCATCGTATTAGTACTATTTTATTATCTCATGTACATATTTCATTCGTTATATATATCTCATTGTGATTTCTGCTACCATTAGATTAACTTTTTTGTTTATTGCATACTTTCTTTTGAAATTGTAGCACTTTTAGAAGAGTCATCCAGTCGAAGTTAAAGCTCTTGTATTATTTCTCTCATGTATATAATGAATTTAGTCATAGCTCAACTGGTAGAGTATATAAGGGAAGGGGGCTGAGATACCGAGTTTGAAACTTGGTGGGAGGATATTTTTTTTTAGCTCTCGATTTTCCCCATGGAGATCCTCACCCAGTCAAACAAGGCCCATTCAGCCCAAAGACAAGTCCAACCCCAATAAACCCAAGACCAACATCTTTCTCCAAAAACCCTATTTCTCTGTTTATAAAACCTCAAAAACCCTACAGTAGGGCAGGTTTTTTCGAATCATCCGGAAGACACAAATCCCGATTCTCATTCTTCATGTCTGTTGTCCTTCATTCTTCCTTTTTTTTAAAAACTAGAGAAGCTAAACCCAGTTTCCCTTCCGCTTTGAATCCTTCCCTTTCCTTTCGCTTCGAACCACCATCATCAACACTCACACCATCATCGTTCACCAGAATTCTCGCTTGCCCCGTCGACCTCGCCCTGTCCTTTACTCTCGTTACGTTCAGACGCGGAGTAAGTGGTGTTAGTTTTCGTTCGTTTCTCCGATTTGATCTTCGAAACACCTTTTCAACTGCTTCCCACCATCTCTGAGGTTCGCAGTACGTTCCGAACATGAAATACCCCAAACTTAGATATGGTGTTTAAGTGATAAACTAAGATACAAGAAGGCTAAATAATGCCTTAGAAACATTAAGAAACCATTTTAATCAAAGAAAACATAAGGAAACACCAAAAGAGCAGTTTAAGCAAAAACGTGCTCTAAGCTTGGAGAGACTTGGGTGAGCACCCAAATATCATTCCTAGACCTTGGTAATATCCTAATGGTCATTTTAAACCAATTACCAAAGAAAACCAAGCTTGAAAACAAGTTAAAACACAAAATGTGCTTTAAGGAGTCTTAAAGCACATTTTTGAAAAATTGTCTTGTAAATGGGTTTTGAGTGGCTAAATGTCCACCATTACTCTTTAATTAACTTGTGTACTAATTAGTATCACATTAGGAAGTCTAAATCAATGGGAAATCAAAAATTTCACAATTATGTGCCTTGTTTAGTGAATAGTAGCCAAATAGTGCTAGTTTAAGACATTAGTCAAAGTAAGTCAATTAAATGGTCAACAAAGACCACAATGCACCTTATTTGACCAAGGGGCCGGTTTTTAAGTGTGACTCACCACACTTATCTAGCTAAGTAAAGAATAAAGCAAAAGTAAGTAAATTCACTATTCACCTTTAACATAAATATCTCACCTTAGTAGACCTCTCTCCTCACTTCTTCATTCTCCTCTCTCACCACTGATTTCTCTTGCTTTCTCTCTTCTCCATTTACGTGAAGAACAGCCCCCATGTAAGTTCCATCTTCCTTTGATTACTACTTACTCATTTTAGCTCCAAAACCTAAACAAATTACATATTCTTCTTAGTTAAGCTCAAGCTCTTCCTTTCTATCTTTCCAAAACTTCAAGAGCTCTATTTTGGTGCCAAGCCAAACCGCCATATAAGGAGGAAATTCAAGTTTGGAGAGTTCATTGGCTTCTCCATTCTCTTAAGGTAAAGAATGTGTAAGAAAAATCAAGTTTCCTCCATTCCTTCACATAACCGAAAATCTATACTCATGGGGCTCCATTTTTATGCCTTGTTCTAGCTTGTTTTATACTCTCCAAAGGATAAAGGAGGTCCTTCTTGATTCACATCCAAGCTTGTCTTGAGAAACCAAGGTAAAACAATCAATTTAATACCTTAAAACACATTTTTAACTTAGGTTTTGTTCCTTAAGGTTAGTGTGTTGTTTAGTACTCATTGGAGTCATTGAATATTGGTTAGAACATTGGCAAGGAGAACTTGACTTGGTGACCGAGATTGAGCAAGGAAAAGCCTAAGGAGAAAGTTTGTGAAGCTTGAAAAAGAACAAGGTAAATGTTTTACCTTAAGGTGTTTAATGCATTAAGGGATGTGATTTAAGTATATGATGAGTGTAGCTTAGGGTTTACATTAGAAAAGGGCTATATATAACCTAGGAGAAACAATGACTATGTTTGAGAACTTGTGACTAAGGAGCCAATGAGAAAAGAGATAGTTAAACAATGTTGAGGTGAATTACAAGAAGCATTTTATTTCAATGGGAGCCTTGTTGTGTGTATTCGCAGGTCAAAGGCAATAATATATGTGGAAATTCAGTGGTCAAGATTATTGTCATTTAAGGGCCTAAGCGCCAAGCATTTTAAGTTATTACACTATATGATGATGTGGTGTGGTTTTAGTGTAAATTGTGTGTTAAGATGATGTAGTGAGAATTTGAGTGATCTAGGTTGTTTGATGGTGAAAAACCAAGTGTTTAGGTGTAACAATATACTAGAGAACCCATGTCAAAATTTGATGAAGAAACTTAGTGTTTTAGATGTTCTAAGAAAATTTCATGACTAGGGTAGTGCTAGGAAGTTTTAGAGGTTGTATCGAGGAAAAAGAGGGAGTTTAAGGTGTTCTTGTGAGTTAGAATGACTTAGGCATCATCATGGAGGATCTAGGAATCAAAAGAATGTTTTAGTATGCACCAAAGGCAATTTGAGAATGTGTTTAGGAAATATGCAATCTTGTTAGGAGGAGAGTAAAGTAATGTGTTTAAAGGTGAAGAGACTTCATGTAGTTACATAAAGGAACCTAGATGGTGAAAGATGCTTGGGAGATGATGATATGGTGGTGGAAACATTTTGGCATAGTGGTTATGATAGGAATGAAACACCACTTAGAACACCTAAGGAAAATATTACAAGTGTTGAGAGATTATGTAAGAAATTGGGTTATAAGGTTAGAGATGGAGATGGGCAAGTTTAGGATGTTATTTTGGTATTAGAATATGCCTAAGATCATGTGTGAAGTTTAGGTGATTTATGGATGAAGAGAACAACTGTAACAACACTTAGAACAATGCAAAAGAAAGAAATCTGTAGCTGGTGTTGTGCAAAATAGTGGTGAGACTATCTTGCTAACTATGGGCAGTGAACCCAATCATTGTAGTACAACAAGGTCGTATCCACAGGGACTTCGTAACTGTCTAGCTAATTATAAGCTTAGTAAATGTGCAAGAGGATATATACAAAAGTGCATAAATGTAAATTAAGGGTTTTGGGTTTTCTGGGTTGTAATTGGAGAAATAAAGAAAAGCAATAAACACTAAACTAACTATCTAGGATAGGTGTAGCCCGGGATGGATATTTACACCCGTCCTCCCCTTACTACCGATTGTCGAACCTCGAACTCATAGCTAAACCACGAGAACGCTTAATTAATTAGCAACCTAATCTAGGCCTACTAATCCTAACCAATTTAATCGAGACTTCTCATTCTGCTAAGCCCCGGGTCAATCGATGGCACTAAGCTCAAGTTCCACTAAGGTTGCAATGTAGTCTAATCTCAAAATTATCGAAATCAGAGTACACCGTTTTAGTCTCTGACAGTTTAGGTTTCTATCTCTGAATAACATTTTGATAGAATCCCACAATAATGCTAAACTAATCGGTAGGCCAAACCAACCAATTTAACACATAGAAGACAAATTGAGAAAAACCCTTAACAAATCCCCAAATCATGAGCAACAAGTTTAGAAGTCATAAACACTCAATAATCATCTTCATTAAGCTCAAAGACTAAAATAGAGCACAAACACAAGTTCAAGATTCAACAATGGAGTTTAGGGATTTTGGGACAAAATCCCCAATCCCTAGCTACAAATGATTCTACACAGCCATAGGAGAGAAAATAAAAGAGCAAGGGATAGAAGTAGCCATTAATGGAGCTTGGAAGGAGGTGAGCTTTTCTTCTCTTCTCCTCTCCTTCTCTTCTCTTCTCTTCTTCTTCTTCTTCTTCTCTTCTTCTTCTTCTTCTTCTTCTTCTTCTTCTTCTTCTTCTGACTTCTTCTTCTTCTTCTCCTTTCTTCTTCTTCTTCTCTTCTTCTTCTGCTTCTTCCTTCTCCTTCTTCGCTTCTTCTTCTTCTCTTCGCTTCTTCTTCTTCTTCTTCTTCTTCTGGCTTTCTCTTTTCTCTTCTCTCCTTCTCTTCTTCTTCTTCTTCTTCTCTTCTCCTCTTCTTTTCTCCCTTGGAATCGCCTCTTTTCTCTGTTTTTGGGGCGGAACCGAGCTGAATGAAGAATGGGGAAGTTTTCCCCAAAATTCCCCATTTTAAAACGCAGATCTGGGCAAAATTTCGACCCGTCCGACTCACCTTGGGTCGGTCGTGTCCAGGAGCAATTTCGGGGCCGAAAACGCGTTTTTTAAAGTCTGTCCGACCCAGGGTCCGACCCAGACTATGGGTCGGACGATTCCAGTAGCCCGGGGACAAAAATCGCGTTCTTTTAAAAGTCCGACCGACCCACGTCCGACCCAGACCTATGGGTCGGACGGTTCTAGTAGGCTAACTTCGAAATTGT
The DNA here is from genome assembly GCA_023374045.1 of Limonium bicolor. Classification (NCBI taxonomy): domain Eukaryota; kingdom Viridiplantae; phylum Streptophyta; class Magnoliopsida; order Caryophyllales; family Plumbaginaceae; genus Limonium; species Limonium bicolor. The sequence goes on from CM041782.1 coordinate 76,897,487, forward strand.
GTATCTTCTTCGTTACAGCTCCGATTTTGGATCCGTTTGCACCCACGCGTTCCTCTCTTCATCTACTTTACTCCTATCTATGTTATTCCTCCTGTTTAAACAATAAATGTGTAAGACACCAATGAAACACAAAACTGGAGGAAAACAAGCCAGAGTGGAGAAATGAGCATGAAAAGTGTTGATTAAACATATGAAATACTCCCCTAAAACATGCTCATTTAGACACTCATCAGCTGGTCCGGGACTTAAGTCCAGGGTGAAGTCCCGGACCAACCTAAAATTCATGCCGAGAGTTGCTTCAACCATAGGGTCCGAGACTTAAGTTTTGTAAGAAGTCCCGGACCACCCCCTAATTTACCCCCGAGGATTTTTGGCTTGCATTGGTCCGGGACTTAAGTCCCATACAAAGTCCCGGACCACCACATTAAAACAGCTGAGAGTTTGAACTAAGTATAGGTCCGGGACTTAGGTTTAGGACAAGGTCCCGGACCACTCTAAAAATCATGTTTAAGCTTGGGAAAGTAGGGGGATGGGGATGATTAGATGTTATAAGGTAATTAAGGGCATGTTTGGTGGGTGTAATGGTTATTAAGTGGGTGGATAAGGGTAATAGATAATGAGGAAATGATGCATTTAGAAGTTAAGTTAAAAACCATAAGGCTTAGTGAAAAACAATGGGTAAAAGTTGGTGTGTAGGAAGGTTAAGTAACTGTATTAAGTTGAATGAATAATAACCTAAAACTGAATCAATGTTTTAGGACTTGTGAATTGGGACTTGGAAGGAGATAAACCAAACGATCGTCGACGGTGAACGGTACAGTCTTTCTTGTGACCTGCTTGCTAACGAGGTGTCCCTCGGCTTGTGTGCTACCTGTTTGTTTGATATGACTAAGACAAGATAAAGCATGCAACCGGATATTAATGTTCTCGTTGTGTATGTGTTTTCCTTACACTAACCCACGAGGCTTAAGGGTAGCTACTAACTAAGCTTGATACTTATTGAGTTAAGGAGAGGATTTGTACATTGGTGATTGTTGGTTAATACCCGTCAAGGTTTAACTAACACATGGTATTTAAGACTTTCACTAACCGTAACTTGGGGTGGGAGTGAGGAATCCAGAATGGTACCGGCACATGTGTATTAGGGGAGGTCGGTATCTGAATCAGATCCGACTTCCGAATAAGACTTGTCCTCGGACTCGTCGCCTTGGGTCAACAAACCGACCCGACCACCCGGACTACTGTTTGAGGTGGGAGGCACATTAAGGATGGCGTGGGGGATCAAGCCTACATCCCCAACAAATTAAGAAAGGTGCTTATTGCTGGATAGTGCACTGCTACTGGCTAGGGTTAACCAAGCCCTACAAAAATAAGCAACCAATTAAGGGCTAACCAATCTAATAGTGGAACGGTTGGCAATTATGAGGTTAAGGAGATTGTGGATCTGAGGAGTTAAGAACTAACTCACTTATTAAGGGAACACCTGAGTCGTTCATTTGCATATGAGCTATTTATGTTCATTATGGTTTGTTGTTTTATTGCGATTCATATTATGATTGTGATGCTAATCAACTTCCATGCTATCGACAATTAGTCATCGTAGCCCCGTTAGCTTGGGGGCCACGAGAGGGTCGTACCAGCATTCGTGCTGACCCCCTTTGGGGGCTGTTTTTACACTTGCAGGTAAGCGGCCGATGAAGTCACACCACGAGAGTAGGAGCAGGTAGCCCTAGGTGGGACTTTATTTTGAGTACGGGTAGCGCCTGTGCACCCGTCTGTTAGTAGTTGAACTTGAGATATATTATGTGGTTTTGGTGATACTTAAAACTCGAATGGTGTAAGTATTTTGGTTGTACGGTTGTAAATATTTAAGAAGCGGTGTTTCTTGTTGATTAGACCGTGGCAAGGTCCTGGTGTTAGTTTAGTTCCGCTGCGACGTTTATGTATTACTATTAAGTTGCGATAACCACGAATGGCTTAAGACGGGGTGTTACAAATAGTGGTATCAGAGCGTAGTTACGCTCTGATCAAGAAATACCGGACATAAATAACCACCGAGTTAGGTTATGAGTTAAGATATAAGTAATGGGTTAAGGGTGTGAGAAGTTAGTGTGAGTAGAGTCAGATGACCGCTATTAATTGTGGATCGTCTTTACCGTCTATGGGCGTTATAAATTCGTTAACCGAAATAGTGGTGGATACGAATCTAATGTGAGTTGTGATTGTTCAGATGTCAGGAAGGAGAGGCCGAGGCCGTGGTAGGGCGACGATGCTTCAGAGATACCGGAGGGCAGACGATCGCAGAGATCGTAGCTGCCGCATTAGGGCACATGGGCTATCAACCTGGTGTTGGTGCACCACCTCCACCGCCACAGCCCCGGGAACCGAATTGGGTGAAGAGCCTTGCAGACCTTCGACCCGCACAATTTAAGGGGGAGACCGATCCCGCCAAGCTCGAGGCGTACATCTCCGAGCTGGAGACCGCCTTTGAGACCCTTGACGTCCCTGCTGGGATCAAGGTGCGTCTAGCTGCGTTCTACCTGAAGGGGGCGGCAGGCGATTGGTGGAAGCTGGTGAGGGCCGAGCATGTGGCCAATCCAGACTTCGGCTGGGACCAGTACACAGCGTTGCTACGAGCAAAGTACTATCCCGCCCATGTCCAGACGAAGAAGCGCCTACAGTTGGATGCGCTCAAGCAGACCGACAAGATGACGGTGGACGAGTATTACACAGAGTTCACCGCCTTGCTTCGTCTTCTGCCAGGTCTTGGATATTCAGACCAGATACTGGTGGACCGCTTCTATGGCGGGCTTAGCCATCGACTTCGCTACGGCATGGGGCCGACGAGCTATACTACCTTGCAGGTAATAAGAATGAGTAAGATATAATTAAGTGAATAAGATTTAGTTTGTGAGAAATAAGAGGAACTAATACCTTGGGAAGCAGGAGTGCTATCATGCCGCTGCTAAGGTTGAGATAACCGTCCAGCTGAGGGACGAGGACAATGCCAAGAGAAAGAATGCTGGGAAGAGTACAGAACACCAAGGGCAAGGTGGGTACAAGAAACAGAAGTACCAGCCTCAAGCCCAAAAGAGCCAGAACCAAAAAGGAAAGGAGGAAAAGGAGAAGGCTACTGATGAGCCACTGAAGCTGACTTATGCTTATGCTGCTAAGCCCCTGCGCTCCAGGGCGCCAAAGGGTAAGGAAATACATCTTGAGTAAATAAGAATGGTTGACAACATTGAGATACAATCACTGATGTGATGCGTAATCAGGTACTGAGACTGGGAAGGAAACCGGTGGTGGCTACCAACGACACTACTATTGCCAGAGGTGCAAGGGGGACCACCCCGGAGTTGACTGTAGGGGGAATAAGGTGGAGTGTAATTTTTGCGGTGTACTCGGGCACCGGGCATATGAGTGCTACGGGAACCCGGAGAGTAAGAATTACAGACCCAGTTTTAAGATTAAGACTAAGACCGATCAGGGAGCTGGTTCTGACGGTCAGAAGGGGGCGCAACAATCGGCGAGCAAGAATCCACGGGTAGCCCAGAAGTCGGGACCCACACTACACCTGGTGGACCGGGACGATGAGCCTGAACCCTCATCGAGGCCAGGTACCGCTATAACCACTTAGTAATAAAATTGCCTGCTTACCGCATTATCATGCATGTTTGGTGAATAAATGAATTAAGTGAGAATGAGATAAGATTAGAACTTAAGTAAGATATGACTTATTACCACCTTAGGAAGCTTCAACATCTGCTATCCAATGCCTTCTACACCTAACCCGGAGTACACCGACATCGAAACCATAGACTTTCCACCCGAACAATGTCAGGTTATCCGCCCAGGTATGATTTTATTAAGGGGATACCTGACACCGGCAGCGCAAATAGCTATCATCAAGAAATGCAGTCAACTAGGAATGGGACCGGGAGGTTTTTATGCACCGGAGTACCCAGGGGGAGCAAGAATGAAGCTAAAGATGATGAGCTTAGGCAAGGATTGGAATCCATATGCCAAGACCTACCAAACCACAAGGATACAAGATGGGGTCTCACCACCGGGAATACCCGAAGAGTTCCATCCGGTAAATACACAAGTCATGGAGTCGTCAGCAGGAAGCTGAACCGATTCCAGACATACAAGCAGACATTTGCATCGTGAACTTCTACGAGAAAGATGGGCGACTTGGACTACACCAGGATAAGGACGAGACAACGGAGTCTCTCGAAAGAGGGATACCCGTAGTGTCTTGGTCCATTGGAGATGATGCAGAATTTTTATACGGCGAGCAGAAGCGTGCGACCGTGCTAATAAGTTAATACTTAAATCAGGGGATGTATTAGTTATGGGAGGAGAATCAAGGATGTTGTACCATGGGATTAAGAGAATCAAGCTGAATACAGCACCGTCAGCAGTAATCAATGCGACACATATGAGACCAGGAGATTAAACCTAACCTTTAGACATATTAGCCATGTAATGTTTAGTATGAGATAAGGAATGAGATGTAAGAAGAAGCACATGTTGTAAACAGGATGGTTATGAATAAAATAACAGTGTTGTTCATATAATTGTTACGACTCTTGTTATACCATCAATACTCATGAAGCTTGTGAATACAATTAGGTCATGGACTCGGTACGGAAGGTGTGCTAAGCATACTTACAGAGGCACAGGCCGACGCCAGCGGTACTATCCTCACCGGCACCTTTCCGATTAATGGGATTGAGGCATCAGTTCTCTTCGACTCAGGGGCCTCGCATACCTTTGTCTCGGCATCTTTGTGAGAAGGTTGGGGCTAGACGCGATGAGCTACCCGACTTCACGGTTACGCTCCCGTCTAAGGAGAAGGTTCGTTGCACTCGCTACTACCGAGGAGCCATTGTCAGTATTAAGGGGGAAGACTTTCCAGTCAGTTTTATTGAGTTCAGGGAGTTGGGATTTGATGTTATCTTCGGGATGAACTGGTTGGAGCGGCACAAGGGACGTATCCTCTGCGCCGAGCATAGACTGCTGCTCAGGAGTCCGTCTGGGGTAACAATATCGTACCGCCAGAGGCCCAGAGAGCCTTCGACTAAGATCATCACCGCTATGGCAATGTATAAGGAATTGAGAAGGAAGGAAGAGGTGTACCTCTGCTATGTACAGGACATAGAGAGAGACCCCGAGTTCGACCTCGACTTACCGGTAGTGTCGGAGTTCCCCGATCTCTTTCCACGGGAACTGCCCGGCATGCCACCCACTCGGGAGGTAGAGTTCACCATCGAGCTGCTACCTGGTCCGGACCGATAGCCAAGGCACCATACCGCATGGCTCCGGCAGAGAGAATGAGTTAAAGAACAGTTAAAAGATTGTAGACAAGGGATTCATCAGACCAAGTAGTGTATCACCATGGGGAGCGCCAGTCTCTTCGTGAAGAAGAAGGATGGTAGTCTCCGCTCGCATCGATACAGAGAGTTGAATGCAGTGACAGTGAAGAATAAGTACCCACTACCCCGCATTGATGATCTGTTCGATCAGTTGAAGGGGGCATCGGTGTTTCAAGATTGATCTCAGATCGGGGTACCATCAGATAGCCATTAAGGAGGGAGATATGAGAAGAAGACGGCATTCGGACACGATACGGCCATATGAGTTTTACAGTGATGCCGTTCGGTTTGTCGAACGCACCGGTGAAATTTTATGGATCTGATGAACGCTTGTTCCGGGAGCAGCTGGACAAGTCGGTTGTGGTATCATCGATGACATTTTAATATATTCGAAATCAAGAGCTGAGCATGAGGAAATCTGAGGAGAGTACTGGAGGATATTGAGGGGAACCAGCTATAGCTAAGTTCTCAAGTGTGAGTTTTGGCTGACCAGGTCTCTTTCCTGGGTCATGTCATCTCAGATGTTGGGATCTCGATGGATCCAGCAAAGATTGATGCCGTGCGTATTGGCCGGACCGAAGACAGTTACCGACATTCGGAGCTTCCTTGGATTGGCAGGTCTACTACCGGCGGTTTGTAAAGATTTCAGCAAGGTGCAAAGCCGAGACCAGTTGATGAAGAAAGATGCAACCGTTTATGGACGGCTGACTGTAAGAGATCGTTTCAGAGTTGAAAGACTCACTGACCACTGCACCGGTTCTGACCATTCCAGACGGTACGGAGGGCTTTGAGGTTTATTGTGATGCGTCCGGCAGAGGGCTGGGTTGCGTGCTCATGCAACATGGCAAAGTGGTGGCATATGCCTCACGCCAGTTGAATAAAACATGAGGAGAACTACCCACAATGATTTAGAGCACTTGAAGATATGGCGTCATTACTTATACGGGGTTAGTGTGACGATCTATACCGATCACAAGAGCTTGAAATATATATTCACTCAGAAGGAGTTGAATCTCAGACAAAGGAGATGGTTGGAATTTCTGAAAGACTATGACATTGACCTCCAATACAAAGAAGGGAAGGCCAATGTTGTAGCAGACGCCCTGAGTCGTCGAGCACACTCACTCCATTCGCTAGTTAGTTTTCCTTCCCAGCTTGGTTGATGAGGTGCGAGAGGCTCAGAGGACAGATGAGTACATGAGGGAGGTCAGACAGAAGCTGACAGATGGTACCTTTGAGAGTCAGAAATATGATTTTAGACTTCACGACGATGATCTGATCAGACTTAAGGGCCGGTTATGCATACCACGGGGCAACATGGATATGAAAGACCGTATACTTAGGGAATCACACTGTTCTTCAGTTTCCATCCATCCTGGAGCCTCTAAGATGTAAGACATGAAGAAGAGATACTTCTGGTGGTCGGGGATGAAGACAGATGTTACCGAGTTCGTCTTGAGGTGTCTCACTTGCCAGAAGGTGAAATTCGAGCACGACGACCGGCGGGTGCGAAATGGTACAGTCGATGCCAGTTCCAGAGTGGAAGTTCCATGATATCTCCATGGACTTGTAGTTGGACTCCACCTGCTAGGGAGGTCTCAACATGATATGGGTGGTGGTGGATCGCCTTACCAAAGTAGCCCGATCATACGATGAAGGATACTTGGAAGGTGACCAAATTAGCTGAGTTATTTGAAAAAGAATTCATTGAGACATCACGGGATACGAAGCCATAGTGTCGATAGAGATACCAGATTCCTTTCGAGGTACTGGAGATACTAGAGAAGCGTTGGGTAAGAACTGAAGTTGAGTACCGCGTTCCATCCTCAGACAGATGGTCAAACTGAGCGTACGATTCAGACACTCGAAGACCATGCTGAGGGCATGTGCCTTAGACTTCCAGGGCAGTTGGATTACAAATTACATCTGATCGAGTTTCATACAACAACAGCTATCATGCTTCGATCAAGATGGCACCTTTTCAAGCGTTTGTACGGTAAACCATGCCGTACACTTCTCTGCTGGGATGAGTCGAGTGAGACGGCTCATTATAGGACCAGAGAGTACTTAGAGCAAGTTAGGCTGAAGTTCAGCAAATCAGGGAGAACATGAAAGCTGCTCAAGATAGGCAGAAGTCGTATGCTGATGTTCGACGACGAGACCTGGAGTCGCAGTGGGCGACCGGGTATTTCTGCGAGTTTCACCGATGAAGGGTGTATTCAGATGTGGGCAGAAGGGCAAATTAAGCCCGAAGTTTGTGGTCCTTATGAGATTACGGAGGGGTGGGCCCGGTTGCTTACATGTTGAATTTACCTGCTGAACTGGTAAAGTGCATGATGTTTTCATGTTTCACAACTAAAGAAATACTTGCACCACCCCTCCCATGTGTTAGAACCTGAGAGGTTGACATTAGAACCGAATATGAGATCAGTGGAGCTTCCTTAGAGAATCTTGGATAGTAAGACTAGGGACACTCGCCATAAGTCAGTGCGACTGGTGAAGGTTTTCTGGTCTAACCAGGATGTCGAAGAGGCCACGTGGGAATTAGAGGATAAGATGAGGGCGAAGTACCCTTCTTTGTTTACTGACTAGATCGTCTGTATAGGGTACGGGGCGTACCCCTTTTTAAGGGGGGTAGAGCTTCCTCGCTTTTGAGTTAGGAAACGAACATGTTTGTCGTTTGTTTGGTTGTGTCAGATGTGACTTTGTGTAGGTTGCTACACATTGGTGATAAGTTTTAGTTATGTATAATACTTATGTATTGTATTTGTGATTGACCTTTGAGTCTTGAGATGTGTGAATGAGAATATAAGATGTGGTATTAACATTAGGAATTGAGTACCGTGAATGATTTAGTACACTGTGTGAACTTTGGGGACAAAGTTCTTTTAAGGGGGGTAGATTGAAATACCCCAAACTTAGATATGGTGTTTAAGTGATAAACTAAGATACAAGAAGGCTAAATAATTCCTTAGAAACATTAAGAAACCATTTTAATCAAAGAAAACATAAGGAAACACCAAAAGAGCAGTTTAAAGCAAAACGTGCTCTAAGCATGAGAGACTTGGGTGAGCCCCAAATATCATTCCTAGACCTTGGTAAATCCTAATGGTCATTTCAAACCAATTACCAAAGAAAACCAAGCTTGAAAACAAGTTAAAACACAAAATGTGCTTTAAGGAGTCTTAAGCACATTTTGAAAAATTGTTTGTAAATGGGTTTTGAGAGGCTAAATGTCCACCATTACTCTTTAATTAACTTGTGTACTAATTAGTATCACATTAGGAAGTCTAAATCAATGGGAAATCAAAAATTTCACAATTATGTGCCTGTTAGTGAATAGTAGCCAAATAGTGCTAGTTTAAGACATTAGTCAAAGTAAGTCAATTAAATGGTCAACAAAGACCACAATGCACCTTATTTGACCAAGGGGGCCGGTTTTTTAAGTGTGACTCACCACACTTATCTAGCTAGTAAAGAATAAAGCAAAAGTAAGTAAATTCACTATTCACCTTTAACATAAATATCTCACCTTAGTAGACTCTCCTCACTTCTTCATTCTCTCTCTCACACACCGATTTCTCTTGCTTTCTCTCTTCTCCATTGACGTGAAGAACAGCCCCCATGTAAGTTCCATCTTCCTTTGAGACTACTTACTCATTTTAGCTCCAAAACCTAAACAAATTACATATTCTTCTAGTTAGCTCAAGCTCTTCCTTCTATCTTTCCAAAACTTCAAGAGCTCTATTTTGGTGCCAAGCCAAACCGCCATATAAGGAGGAAATTCAAGTTTGGAGAGTTCATTGGCTTCTCCATTCTCTTAAGGTAAAGAATGTGTAAGAAAAATCAAGTTTCCACCATTCCTTCACATAACCGAAAATCTATACTCATGGGGCTCCATTTTATGCCTTGTTCTAGCTTGTTTTATACTCTCCAAAGGATAAAGGAGGTCCTTCTTGATTCATCCAAGCGTCTTGTTGAGAAACCAAGGTAAAAACAATCAATTTAATACCTTAAAACACATTTTTAACCTAGGTTTTTTCCTTAAGGTTAGTGTGTTGTTTAGTACTCATTGGAGTCATTGAATATGGTTAGAATTTGGCAAGGAGAACTTGACTTGGTGACCGAGATTGAGCAAGGAAAAACCTAAGGAGAAAGTTTGTGAAGCTTGAAAAAGAACAAGGTAAATGTTTTACCTTAAGGTGTTTAATGCATTAAGGGATGGGATTTAAGTATATGATGAGTGTAGCTTAGGGTTTACATTAAAAAAGGGCTTATATAACCTAGGAGAAACAATGACTATGTTTGAGAACTTGTGACTAAGGAGCCAATGAGAAAAGAGATAGTAAACAATGTTGAGGTGAATTACAAGAAGCATTTATTTCAATGGGAGCCTTGTTGTGTGTTCGCAGGTCAAAGGCAATATATATGTGGAAATTCAGTGGTCAAGATTATTGTCATTTAAGGGCCTAAGCGCCAAGCATTTTAAGTTATTACACTATATGATGATGTGGTGTGGTTTAGTGTAAATTGTGTGTTAAGATGATGTAGTGAGAATTTGAGTGATCTAGGTTGTTTGATGGTGAAAAACCAAGTGTTTAGGTTAACAATATACTAGAGAACCCATGTCAAAATTTGATGAAGAAACTTAGTGTTTTAGATTTTAAAAAAATTTCATGACTAGGGTGTGCTAGGAAGTTTTAGAGGTTGTCTCGAGGAAAAAGAGTGAGTTTAAGGTGTTCTTGTGAGTTCAGAATGACTTAGGCATCGTCATGGAGGATCTAGGAATCAAAAGAATGTTTTAGTATGCACCAAAGGCAATTTGAGAATGTGTTTAGGAAATATGCAATCTTGTTAGGAGGAGAGTAAAGTAATGTGTTTAAAGGTGAAGAGACTTCATGTAGTTACATAAAGGAACCTAGATGGTGAAAGATGCTTGGAGATGATGATATGGTGGTGAGGAAACATTTTGGCATAGTGGTTATGATAGGAATGAAACCACTTAGAACACCTAAGGAAAATATTACAAGTGTTGAGAGATTATGTAAGAATTGGTTATAAGGTTAGAGATGGAGATGGGCACGTTTAGGATGTTATTTGGTATTAGAATATGCCTAAGATCATGTGTGAAGTTTGGGGTGATTTATGGATGAAGAGAATGATAATGTCAAAATAAGCATGTTTTATAGGGTATTCATGTTTAATATTAGCACTTTTCTGTCATCCCACTTCGGTTAGTTTTCCTCTAGTTTATGTTTTATTGTTTATCTCACAAAATTATTGGTTTAACATGAGGAAAACCAAGCCGGGAGTGAAGTAGACAAAAGAGACGAACGCGTAGACGCAAACGGCTCAGAAAAACAAGAGTCCAAACGAAGAATCTAGAGCCGGTCAAAGTTTGAAGGAAAATAGGCCGGAGACTGGGCTGCAACCGCCCCAAACTGGCGGACACCACCATGCTCAACCGCCAGGCGGACACCACACCAACCGCCTACTATCAGGCGGTCTCCCAGGCGGACACACCACCACCAACCGCACTTATCAGGCGGTTCCAGGCGGACAAACCAAGCACAACCGCTACTTATCAGGCGGTCTTCCAGGCGGTCGGAATAAAATCAACGCCGCGACTAGTTTTCTTCTCGCGCGTCCGTTCTGCAACTTGAATCGCCTTATCTATCTACTCCGCACTGCCTACCTTATTCGCTCACGCATTGCCTGTCCCCTGCAATAAATGAAGCAATCAATGAAGCAAATATCTACGGAAGATACCTCTTCATTTCTTCTATAAATACCCATTCCCTACAGCCTTGTACGAGTGCACGGAGAAAACCTGAAAATCACTCACACTCACCTCATCTCATTCTTCAGTAAATCGCTCCCGTATACCATTTCACTCCATTAATTCTCTAATTCACCCACTTCACTTATAATAGCCTACGTACATGTTTCACTCTTCGACCTCTCCATTTCTCCATTCACTAATCACGTCTCCGTGCTGTTATTACGTCCAACCTCTGTCAGATTTATTACCAGTTAATATGTCTGGCTAAGGAGGATTTGCTCCGGGCAAGGTTTTTAATTATGGTTTGTTTAATTATGTAATCAATATTTCTACCGGTTTTAATAAATACAGTTTGTTACGCTTAAAGGATTTCTCTCACCATTTTAATAAATTACATGAATTTATTAAAATGCTTTCCTAAGTCTATTTTGATCAGACCAGGTGATAAATAGACAGGTTATTTAAGCCGTAAATCTGGAGAAAACTTATTATGATTTAATAAGTTAGTATTTACAGATGCAATTATAATTCCTGAATTTAACGTCCGTTTACATAGTATTGCTCGAACCTTGATTAGACCGAGCATTTTCTGGTAAACGAGTTCTTAAGGGTCTATGACTTAGTCCTTAGGATAATAACAGGAATTTTGCCAAACTAATATATTAAACCGGTAGAGATAGCATAATTAATCAGATTATATAAAACCTGAACCCGGAGTTCCATTTAATTCATCTGCACTCAGTAATTTAATCTGCTCTTTTTCTCAAAAACAAGTCAATTAACTTCCCCCCTTTTGTGACAAGCTTAGGAAATTTTAGCTCGCTATAAGTCCCACGGTTTGACCCCGGCCGCTTCTGTCTTCTATACTACTACGACCGGGTTTTAATTTGCAGCCCGACGGATATTTTGAGTATTAATTTTTCTTTTAATTACACCTCTTCTAATCACTCACGATAAATCCACTCTGCAAAATGGCGCCGTTGCCGGGGACTTGATTTAATCTAGTCCCTAAGCCCCGGTTAATTCACCTGTTAATTAATAATCTGTTAATTAAAAAAAAAAATAAAAAAAAACTGTTAATCCAATTTTGGACATATAACCTCGGACATCTGACTTGGACATCTGACTACTAATTTGTTAATATTATTGTTATTTATTTTTGTCATTTCGTTCCATTGTCTCTAACTACTAACTTAAAATTTCCAGTCATTTCGTTCCATTGTTATTTCGTTCCATTGTCATTTCTTTCCATTGTATACTAACTACTAACTTTAAATTTCTGTCTACTAATTCCTAACATTTTTATTATTCTAACGTATAACCAGTTCTTTTCTCTGTTTTGAGTGGTGTATGCCTTTCACCAGGTCACAGAGCCCCCCAGAGAATATTAATCACACGGTTGGTTACATCCCAGAAATCGAGAGAACCTTTCTGCGCAATCTCAGGCAGAGACGAACTCAACAAACATACCACCACAGTGATAGATTCTGACCCGGAAGCTAACATGGCAGCTACACCAGCAACGGTTCGAAATATCAACAGGCCGTCTAACCAAGGACAACAGCCTGCTATCATCCTTCCTCACCTCAGCCCATCCGAATACGATGAGTGGCAGAAGCTGAAGCCATATCATCAGATTCGATGTGTGAAGGAGTTGGGCATGTTTGATGGCACCAGTCCAGACGAAGCCCTGTTACATGTTACAAAATTCTTACAACATGCCAATAGCCTTACTGCAACCGACGCAGTACTTCAATATGCAAGATTGTCGTTATTCCCACACAGCCTGACGGGAAACGCGAGCAAGTGGTATCATAGCTTAACACCGAGTACCATTGGTACCTGGGACGACATGGCCACCAAGTTCTATGACAAATTCCTACCCCGAGCCGAACTTTGGAGATGATTGCTGAAATTTATAATTTCAAGCAACCAGGGTCGGAGAATATTTGTGAAACTTGGGACCGTTTCAAAGGTCTACTACTCACTTGTCCTCACCACGGTCTGACGAAGGAACAAGTCACAATTGTTCTACAAGGGCTTGATCGGTCCGTGCAGAACAATGGTGTTATCTTCGTTAGGGGCTGACGTTCTGAAAAAGCCGGGAGCACAATTTCTGAACAGCATGGAGTCTCTCTGTGAGGAATTAGAGACTGGGCCTCCGGTGGATCAAGGAGCGGTACTCCAGGATTATATCATGTTGGGGAGAGTGATAACAAATTCGACCAGCTCATGAGAAGCCATGAGCAACTCATGGAAAGCAATGCTCAGCAAGCAACAAAAGTGAGCACTCTACAGAAAGTGGTCGAACAGATGGCTATGAATTCCTTCCCTCAGCAAGCTAAGTCGATGATTTCCCGACCACCTACTACCCCTCCAGGCTATGCTCCTCAATCTCAACCACTCCAACAATTCTTGTACGCAATGTTGCGGGCCTCATGATTACGATCAATGCCCCCAACTACAAGAAATGAAAGCAGCGGAGGAGCAAACTACATCACCAACAATTCAGGATACAGACAACCATGGCAACGTAACATGCAATCCAACCTTAGCTACTCAAACACCGGAAATATCCAAACCCACATACCCTACAAACATCCCAAAATACAGACCTCAGTCCAATTTCCAAGGAGGCCCAAGGCAATATCAACAACAGCCTTATGGCAATGAAGCTTCATCGAGCCGACCAGCTCCACCTCCTTCGAATCCTGAGTCTGATATGTCTCAGATGCAGGAATGTTTAAGGCGATGATGGGTAAATCACGAGATACGCAAGAAGAGGTCGCAGCTCTGCGCAAAGACCAAAAAGCCTTGCAATCTCAATCCAACAGCTACTCACTCAACAAAGACCACCTGGTCAATTCCCTTCACAGACAATCCCAATCCGAAGGAACAAGCAAATTCAGTCCTTATAGACGATGGCACATCACAATCAACAAACTTGTGTGCAGTCTCTTTAAGGAGTGGAAGGGAACTTGCCACCAGCAAAGGAAAAGAAAAAGAAAATCTTGAAGATTCCTACATCAATGTTGATGAAACCACCAAACCAACTTTACCTCCCTCAGAAATCCCAATTCCTACTCCTGTTACTCCACCTCCATCTCGAATTACCATCGACATCCCAACCTCCACTCATAAAAACAATGAACTCCCATTTCCGAACAGAATGAAAAAGAAACATCTTGATGAGCAGTTCTCCAAGTTCTTGAGTATTTTCAAGAAACTGACCCTCGACATACCTCTGATCGATGCTTTGCAAGAGATGCCTAACTACGCAAAATTCCTCAAGGATCTCTTGACAAAAGAAAAAGAAACCTGGAAAAGACAGTGCACCTGACAGAGGAGTGCTCTGCAGCCCTTCTTCGAGCACTCCCCCAAACAAACAGATCCGGGAAATCCCGTGATCCCGTGCTTTATAGGTGGGGTGGATGTGGAAGTGGTCTATGCGACCTAGGAGCCAGCATTAATATCATGCCATACGCCACCTTCTTGAAAGTTAAAGGAGGAGAAATGCAACCGGTTCCTTTTAAACTCCAACTAGCAGACAGATCAGAGATCAAGCCCATGGGCATAGTCCGGATTTGGTAGTTGGAGTGTCTCGCTTCATCTTTCCAGCTGATTTCGTCATTCTAGAAATGGATGACGATGTCGAGGTTCCCCTGATTCTAGGTCGACCGTTTCTAAGTACCGCCAAAGCTATCATTGACGTCCACGAAAAATCACTCTTCGGTACGAAGATGAGACGATTGAATTCGACATGCAGAAAATGATGAAGAAAAGCTCAAACTTTTCTCCTCATGCTAAGACGGTGGGATTCACAGATGACGAGGAGGAGGAAGGCGATTTTGCTACAGAGGAGGACACGTATTTTCCATCTTCCATCCAGGAAGCTGAAACTGAACCCCTAGAGCAAGTATTTACTCTCTAGAAGAAAAGATGGAGGATCCAGAAGTTAACGCCATGCTGGCGTACGTAGAAAAAGGAAGGGCTGGTTATCAATCGTTCCGGCCACCAATCGAAGAACTCGACAGAAAACCTCAAAAATCAATTCCATCAGTAGAACAACCACCAACTCGAGCTTAAAGAAATACCCTCTAACCTCAAGTATGCTTTCCTAGCTGAAAATGACCATTTGCCTGTCATTATTTCCTCTTCTCTGAATTCCGGAGAGGAAACGAAGCTACTTGAGGTATTGAAAGAAGCAAAGACAGCAATCGGGTGGACTATCGCTGATATCAAAGGAATTGATCCCTCCTATTGCACGCACCATATTTACATGGAGGAAAACTTCAAGCCTATCCGACAACCTCAACGCCGGCTAAACCCTAACCTCAAGGAGGTAGTTCGAAAGGAGGTTCTGAAACTCCTTGACGCAGACATCTATCCAATTTCTGACAGTCCATGGGTCAGTCCTGTTCAAGTTGTCCCTAAGAAGGGGGGCATCGAAGCTGTTATTAATGAAAAGGGAGAGACTATCCCTCAAAGAAAGATCACAGGATGGCGCATGTGTATTGATTATCGGCGTTTGAACTTGGCCACCAGGAAGGATCATTTCCCTCTCCCCTTCATCGACCAGATGTTGGAACGACTAGCAGGGCAAGAGTACTACTGTTTTCTAGATGGGTTCTCGGGTTATTTTCAAATACCAATCGCACCTGAGGACCAGGACAAGACAACCTTCACTTGTCCTTACGGTACCTTTGCATACCGACGAATGCCTTTCGGTCTATGCAACGCCCCTGCTACCTTCCAGAGATGTATGCAAGCAATATTTGCTGACTTCATCGAGCAGAGCATAGAAGTCTTCATGGACGATTCTCAGTCTATGGCTCTAGTTTCGACAAATGCTTGGCACAACTAGATTTGATCCTGAGACGGTGTGAGGATACGAATCTCGTTTAAACTGGGAGAAGTGTCATTTTATGGTCAAGGACGGGATCGTCCTTGGACATAAAATATCAGCAAAAGGGATAGAGGTGGATAAAGCCAAGGTAGAGGTTATCGAGAAGTTACCAGCACCAACTACAGTTCGAGATATACGAGCATTTCTAGGGCATGCAGGATTTTATCGGCGGTTTATTCAGGACTTCTCCAAAATCAGCAAACCATTGACCGACCTGCTACAGAAAGATGCCCCGTTTCATTTTGATGAAATGTTCAGCTGCTTCCAAACATAACACAAAAATTGGTGACAGCACCTGTGGTCATACCACCTGATTGGTCTCTTCCTTTTGAGATCATGTGTGACGCAAGTGACTATGCCGTGGGGCAGCTCTTTGCCAAAAAAAGAGAAAATCTTGAGAGTGATCGCCTATGCTAGCAGAACACTGAACGACGCGCAGAAAAACTATACGACCACCGAAAAAGAACTTTTGGCTATAGTTTTCTCCCTCGATAAGTTCAGATCTTACTTATGGGGAAGCAAGTCATCGTGCATACAGACCACTCCGCTCTCAAATACTTATTCACAAACAAGAAGCCAAGCCTCGCTTATTGCGCTGGATTCTTCTACTTCAAGAGTTTGACATCGAAGTCAAAGATAAGAGCGGGAAACTGAATGTCGTCGCTGACGACCATCTCTCTAGGTTGGTGACTCCTACGGATAGTGTGCCCATCAACGAATTCTTCCCCGACGAGACTGTCTTCTCCATCACCAAAGTACAGGAGCCATGGTACGCAGACCTGGCCAATTATTTAGTCTCAGGAACAGTACCCTACGATTTTTCCTACTCCCAGAAGAAGAAATTCTTTCTGACTCGAGGCATTATTTCTGGGAGGACCCGTACTTGTTCCGAGTTAGTGCTGATGGGTTGATTCGACGATGTCTCCCGGAAGAAGAGGTTTCGAGCGTCATTCACTTTTGTCATTCTCGGGAAGCCGGAGGTCACCATGGACCCACGAGGACCGCTGCTAAGATCCTGGCCTCAGGTTTTTATTGGCCAACCCTTCATAAAGATGTGTACCAATTCTGCAGACAATGTGATAATTGTCAGAAAATGGGTAACACATCCAGGAGACATGAGATGCCGCAACAAGGGATACTAGAAGTAGAGCTCTTTGATTGTTGGGGCATGATTTCATGGGACCGTTCCCTTCCTCGCAGGGCCACGAATATGTTCTAGTGGCAGTTGATTATGTGTCAAAGTGGGTGGAGCTATACCTGTCATCATGCCGATGCAAAGACAGTAACAGGTTCCTCAAAAAGCACATCTTTACCCGTTTCGGCGTGCCCAGAATTATTATTAGTGATGGAGGAACACACTTCTGCAACCGTTTATTCGAAGCACTTATGGTTAAATACGGGGTACGTCACAAGGTAGCTTTACCTTATCACCCCCAGACAAACGGTCAAGCAGAAGTTTCCAACCGAGAGTTAAAATGGATCCTTCAGAAGACGGTTAACTCATCAAAAGGATTGGGCACTTAAACTGGATGATGCGCTTTGGGCTTACCGCACTGCATTCAAGACTCCCATCGGGATGTCTCCTTTTAAGCTGGTCTATGGAAAAGCATGCCACCTTCCTGTAGATGGAGCATAAAGCATATTGGGCAATCAAAGCCCTAAACTTTGACATGACTTCTGCAGGAGAGAAGAGAAATTCCAACTTACCGAATTAGAAGAGCTGCGAGATCAGGCTTACCAGAATGCTAAGATCTATAAAGAGCGCACCAAAAAGTTCCACGACAGGATGATCCTCAAGAAGGAATTCGAAATTGGTGATTGGGTTCTCTTATATAACTCGCGATTAAGGATTTTCCCTGGGAAGCTCAAGTCACATTGGGCCGGCCCTTTTCAAATTGTTAGTGTGACCCCGTACGGTGCCTTTGAACTCCAGAACAAACAAGGCGAAACTTTCAAGGTCAACGGGGCACGTCTTAAAAGGTATAATTCTCATTCCAATATTTCAACTACCTATCTGCACTTATTTTGTCCAAGAACAGCGGACAATTTGCCCTCAGAATCTTCTCCAAACTAAAACTTGGTCAAATACGTCTAGCTAGAGACGTTAAACCCGGGCAGCTCGGTGGGAGGCAACCCACTATCTATCTTTTATCTTTCCTTTAATTTAATGTTTTTCCTTTTTGTACTATATTTCCCTTTTATTTGCTATAATAAAATGCAGGCTTCACTTGAGTTCTTCTCGCTGTGTAGAATATTCTTTACAGGTTAATTCATGACATTCCACAGCAACACTCAAGTGTGGGGGAGCTCTACACACTCTACGAAATCTGGGGAGTACACTCTTTCCTTTACTAATTGCTTGCCCTATTAATTTTATTTCATCTACGCAATGAGGGCATTGCTTAAGCTTAAGTGTGGGGGAAGAGCCTTTCAGGACATTAAATGCTTAAATTGTTAATCTCTCTGCTTATCTTCTGCTTACCTCGCATTTGTTCAAAAATTGAATTATGTACCTGCTAATGTAGGTTGTTCTCTTTAAAAACAATACTATTATGAATTGTGGATAAAGGGTACAAATTTTTAAAAATTTTACATTTGATTACTTTTGAGGAGCATTTTTATATGCGGTGTGACCAAATAATCTGCAAATGGTTGGATTTTATTGCTCAGGGTTTCTTTCTGTCTTCTCTCTTAGGGATTGCTAAGGGGTATTTCTCTGTTAAAAAAAAGAAGAAGATACAAAAAAAAGGGACTTTCGAGACACCATTGGTAACCAACAAAAGAGAGTTGAGTGTTCTTGAATACAAAGGCATTGCCTACATTTTCTCATCCCTCATGCAAAAGTGAAGCAAATGCATAAATCTTTTCTTCCTTTTATTTTCTCCTCAATGCCCATTCTTGAGAGAAGTTGGCCATGGTAAAAGTTCTCGGAGTCACCTAAAAAAAAAACATTGAAGTACCTTAGATCATACCCCGAAACTCTATATTTTGTTTTACCCTGAGCACACCTATGCCACCAGCAGATAATTTTTCACACTCCTCAATAAGTTTTAGAGATCATAACTATTGACTTTTTTATCCTACCCTTCATAATAATATTTGTTAGTATTGAGCATTTCCTACTTGCTTAGGTACATGGTTTTACTTGAGGACAAGCAAAAAGATAAGTGTGGGGGTGTGATAAGTGTCAAATGAGCATGTTTATAGGTGTATTTCATGTAATATTAGCACTTTCTTGCTCATTTCTCCACTCGGTTAGTTTTCCTTTATGTTTATTGTTTATCTCACAAAATTATTGGTTTAACATGAGGAAAACCAAGCCGGGAGTGAAGTAGACAAAGAGACGAACGCGTAGACGCAAACGGCTCAGAAAACAGAGTCAAAACAAAGAATCTAGAGCCGGTCAAAGTTTGAAGGAAAATAGGCCACGAGACTGGGCTGCAACCGCCTACTAACTGGCGGACACCACCATGCTCAACCGCCAGGCGGACACCACCACACCAACCGCCTACTATCAGGCGGTCTCCCAGGCGGACACCACCACCACCAACCGCCACTTATCAGGCGGTCTTCCAGGCGGACAAACCAAGCACAACCGCTACTTATCAGGCGGTTCTTCCAGGCGGTCGTGAATAAAATCAACGCCGCGACTAGTTTTCTTCTTCGGGCCGTCATCGTCTGCAACTTGAATCGCCTTATCTATCTACTCCGAGCACTGCCTACCTTAATTCGCTCACGCATTTCGCCACTGTCCCCTGCAATAAATGAAGCAATCAATGAAGCAAATATCTACGGAAGATTACCTCTTCATTTCTTCTATAAATACCCATTCCCTACAGCCTTGTACGAGTGCACGGAGAAAACCTGAAAATCACTCACACTCACCTCATCTCATTCTATTCTAGTAAATCGCTCTCGTATACCATTTCACTCCATTAATTCTCTAATTCACCCACTTCACTTATAATAGCCTACGTACATGTTTCACTCTTCGACCTCTCCATTTCTCCATTCACTAATCACGTCTCCGTGCTGTTATTACGTCCAACCTCTGTCAGAATTATTACCAGTTAATATGTCTGGCTAAGGAGGATTTGCTCCGGGCAAGGTTTTTAATTATGGTTTGTTTAATTATGTAATCAATATTTCTACCGGTTTAAATAAATACAGTTTGTTACGCTTAAAGGTTTTCTCTCACCATTTTAATAAATTACATGAATTTATTAAAATGCTTTCCTAAGTCTATTTTGATCAGACCAGGTGATAAATAGACAGGTTATTTAAGCCGTAAATCTGGAGAAAACTTATTATGATTTAATAAGTTAGTATTTACAGATGCAATTATAATTCCTCGAATTTAACGTCCGTTTACATAGTATTGCTCGAACCTTGATTAGACCGAGCATTTTCTGGTAAATGAGTTCTTAAGGGTCTATGACTTAGTCCTTAGGATAATAACAGGAATTTTGCCAAACTAATATATTAAACCGGTAGAGATAGCATAATTAATCAGATTATATAAAACCTGAACCCGGAGTTCCATTAAATTCATCTGCACTCAGTTTTCTAATCTGCTTAATATTTTCTCGAAAACAAGTCAATTAACTTCCCCCCTTTTTGTGACAAGCTTAGGAACTATTTTAGCTCGCTATAAGTCCCACGGTTTGACCCCGGCCGCTTCTGTCTTCTATACTACTGCGACCGGGTTTTAATTTGCAGCCTGACGGATATTTTGAGTATTAATTTCTTTTCTTTTAATTTTACACCAGTTTAACCACTCACGATAAATCCATTCTGCAGAGAACAACTGTAACAACACTTAGAACAATGCAAAAGAAAGAAATCTATAGCTGGTCCGGGACTTAAGTCCAGGGTGAAGTCCCGGACCAACCTAAAATTCATGCCGAGAGTTGCTTCAACCATAGGGTCCGGGACTTAAGTTTTGTAAGAAGTCCCGGACCACCCCCTAATTTACCCCCGAGGATTTTTGGCTTGCATTGGTCCGGGACTTAAGTCCCATACAAAGTCCCGGACCACCACATTAAAACAGCCGAGAGTTTGAACTAAGTATAGGTCCGGGACTTAGGTTTAGGACAAGGTCCCGGACCACTCTAAAAATCATGTTTAAGCTTGGGAAATGTTAGGGGATGATGGGGATGATTAGGTATTGATGTTATAAGGTAATTAAGGGCATGTTTGGTGGGTGTAATGGTTATTAAGTGGGTGGATAAGGGTAATAGATAATGAGGAAATGATGCACTTAGAAGTTAAGTTAAAAACCATAAGGCTTAGTGAAAAACAATGGGTAAAAGTTGGTGTGTAGGAAGGTTAAGTAACTGTATTAAGTTGAACTGAATAATAACCTAAAACTGAATGAATGTTTTAGGACTTGTGAATTGGGACTTGGAAGGAGATAAACCAAACGATCGTCGACGGTGAACGGTACAGTCTTTCTTGTGACCTGCTTGCTAACGAGGTGTCCCTCGGCTTGTGTGCTACCTGTTTGTTTGATATGACTAAGACAAGATAAAGCATGCAACCGGATATTAATGTTCTCGTTGTGTATGTGTTTTCCTTACACTAACCCACGAGGCTTAAGGGTAGCTACTAACTAAGCTTGATACTTATTGAGTTAAGGAGATGATTTGTACATTGGTGATTGTTGGTTAATACCCGTCAAGGTTTAACTAACACATGGTATTTAAGACTTTCACTAACCGTAACTTGGGGTGGGAGTGAGGAATCCGGAATGGTACCGGCACATGTGTATTGGGGGAGGTCGGTATCTGAATCAGATCCAACTTCCGAATAAGACTTGTCCTCGGACTCGTCGCCTAGGGTCAACAAACCGACCCGACCACCCGGACTACTGTTTGAGGTGGGAGGCACATTAAGGATGGTGTGGGGGGATCAAGCCTACATCCCCAACAAATTAAGAAAGGATGCTTGTTGCTGGATAGTGCACTGCTACTGGCTAGGGTTAACCAAGCCCGACAAAAATAAGCAACCAATTAAGGGCTAACCAATCTAATAGTGGAACGGTTGGCAATTATGAGGTTAAGGAGATTGTGGATCTGAGGAGTTAAGAACTAACTCACTTATTAAGGGAACGCCTGAGTCGTTCATTTGCATATGAGCTATTTATGTTCATTATGGTTTGTTGTTTTATTGCGATTCATATTATGATTGTGATGCTAATCAACTTTCATGCTATCGACAATTAGTCGTCGTAGCCCCGTTAGCTTGGGGGCCACGAGAGGGTCGTACCAGCATTCGTGCTAACCCCCTTTGGGGGCTGTTTTTACACTTGCAGGTAAGCGGCCGATGAAGTCACACCACCAGAGTAGGAGCGGGTAACCCCCTTTGAGTACGGGTAGCGCCTGTGCACCCGTCTGTTAGTAGTTGAACTTGAGATATATTATGTGGTTTTGGTGATACTTAAAACTCGGATGGTGTAAGTATTTTGGTTGTACGGTTGTAAATATTTAAGAAGCGGTGTTTCTTGTTGATTAGACCATGGCAAGGTCCTGGTGTTAGTTTAGTTCCGCTGCGACGTTTATGTATTACTGTTAAGTTGCGATAACCACGAATGGCTTAAGACGGGGTGTTACAGAACATATTTGTGCTTGGTGTAGCTTTTCATTTTGATTATCAATCCCAAAAAATACCTCAGACTTGCGCACATGTCGTTCTGTTTTGTTCTCTGTGAATTTTGCCAAATGAACCAAGACTGGCGATGGTTAAAGGAGATTTAACTCTATCAGGAATTTGGTCCCAAAGATGAGTCTGTTCGGATGATCTCCCCTTTTATTCCGTATTCAATTACTTCTTCTATCTCATCTCTGTTGCGTTATGCCCGAAAACCTTTGGTTCTCGCTGTGCATATCAATCACAGTTGAGTATCGAGGCCATTTTAATGTTTGCATCCTTATTTCTCTGATCTATCTTCTTCATTTTTGAAACCGACCATTTTCTTCCCCTACATCCTTCTTCCTGACCGTCATTCACTGAATCGACCCTTTTTCTTCCCATTCGATCTCCCTGTTCGAATTTCGAGTTCTTACCAGGCAAGATTAGTGCTCAAACAAGGTTTTACCTGAATCTTCTCGCCCTCTTCTCTTCACTTCACTCGTTCCGGTTTTTATTTTGCTCTCAAATGCGTAAGAGACCTAACTAACGATGGTGTTTGGCAAACTTTGGCTCTGTCGGAAGTCATTTTCTGAGAAGGGATCCAGTTCTTCTGTTATCTTCACTTTTTCATCGATAAAACTCTAGAACCAGGGCTTCGAATCCATATTTCGTATGTTCCTGGTTATTGCAGAAAGTAAATTTTGTTTTCTTTCGTATCTGGTTTCCTTGCGTCAAGATTTCACTTGTCATGTCCTTTTAATTATCGGTTTCATTGGAAATATGGATGTGAGCACTCATTCATATGCCCCGATTTTGCTTATATTTGTATTGGTCATTTGCCTCTGCTAACTCACCCGAGAATAGCAACTGTTATAAGGGAGGAGATAGTTCTTCGGAGACAATTCCGACTCGTGGATTACCTCCCCTCCCTCTGTTACTTATACCCCGTCGTTTTTTTTACTATCTACTCTGCATATTTTTCTGATCGTTGACATTCACCTCGCCTAGTATGGACGTCATAGTCCACAGACACGGCAGCAAGTTAGTGTTCTTCTATTTGCTTTTGTATAATCTCCTTCCTGTTGAAATCCAACTGATCCCGAGACTACTGAGTATGCAATATAGATTTGTGGACTCATAAGCTGGTTTGGGCAATTGCATAAGCTCCCACCGAGAGCATGTCCTGGTTTTATTTTCTGCACAATAGACAACATTCCTGCCTAGCCTGGTCTTTGTTCTTCGTTGTGCAAAATTCCTCTGTTCAGTGTGCGAGACTTGATGTTCTAAGTTGGAGAAAGCTGTGTTTACTGAAGGTTTAGCCAGCGCCTGCAGTTCATAGGGGAGAAATTTAGATTTTGGTCATTTTATTCATTCTTGTATGCTCATGCGACTCCATAAACTAACGCTGTTTATATTATCTTCTTTTGTGGTTTTGTTTGAGTAATCTCTTAACAGGATTCTCCCCATTTTAAATCGTAGAGACCGTCACCTGATATGGCCCTATCCACTCACTAATTGTTCCATTCAGATTCAGAAACGTTGTACCTGTATCCTGGTTCTTGTGTATCTCACCTCTTTGTTTATCTTGTAAAGGAAATTTTCATCCCTCTTCTGTGGGAGTTCGTGAAGCTCTTTGTCCTCTTGTACTCACCTCTACGCATCGAATTTACCCATGACAGACTTGAGGCTACTAGGGTTCAAAAAAGGGATACTTCTCTCCATCTCGTTCATTTTCTTGTGTGTGAGATTAGACCTGGATCCATTGCTGATTACCTTTCTTCTTTTCTATTTTGACTAAGGTACTCAGTTTTGGGCATTTCGGTTGAGTGGGTCAAGCTTGTGGACTTTGAGCTGGTTTGATTTTGGGATTCACTTTACATCTTTGCGAACCAAAACCTACCAAGTTAGCGTTTTCTTTTCATAATGTTTTATATATCTTTGTATAAACATCAGATTTGCAGTGGTATGACTTCCCGTTGTCTCTTGCATTGTGAGCTGTCATGAACTGATTGTATTAGGGTTTTAGATTCTCTGCTTGTCGGTTTAGTTTTAGGTTCTATGTTTCAAAACTGAATTGTGCGGTATCCAGGCTAATAAGGATGATGTTCTGATCAGTTAATCAGAAGGCTTAATCTATAACTTGAAGTCAAAATCAAAGCGATCTATACACTTTGCACATAGAGCTTTAATGTCGCTCTTTAGTTTTGAGTTGAGCGGTTCAGTTTTATTTATGCCATATATCATCACACCATAATCATGTAATAATATCAATTAGGTGCAGGCTGCAAATGCATAACCGAAACTTTGTTCCAAATTTTTTTAGTTATACTTGTGTTTCGCAAGTACTCTATTGGTTTATTACGAGATTTGGTATTCTTATGGTTGTAGATTCCTTGTTCATACAGTTGCCTCTTGTCCTGGTTGTTAAATGTGTTATTTGTATTCCTTCATGTATTGATATGGTTTAGGCCTTTGGGCTGTTACAACTTCCGGTTCAGAATAAAAATCAATTCGGGTTGAATCCATTGGCTAGCTCAAACGGGGCTGGGCCAAGAACCTTTATTAAGCCCTAGCTAATTACCCTTTAGCACTCCTTCACTAACAGAAAAGCTTTGGATGAACTATCGCCCCACACCTAACGGGTCTCTCATTCGTTTCGTGGGGTAATAGTCTCCTATAGCTTCAAAAAATACCACAACCACCCTTATATTTATAAGAACAAAAACTTCAAAAACAAGCCCTTAAGGCTATCTTAGGAGGGCTTAGGATGCGAAACCACCCTATACCTAGCGGGTCTCTCATTCGTTTTATGTGGGTGGAATCCTCCTTTACCTTCAACGCACTCATAATCAAGAGTTAATAAATCAATAAATTGATCCTTCTCATTTGTTAATATCTCACAAATCAGCCCAACAACTTTTTTTCAGCCCAATCACAAATAAAGCACACATAAAAAAGGGGCCACTTCAGCCAATCCAAACAAGGCCCAATTTCGGCCCAACTTCAAGCAAGGCCCTTTTTTCGGCCCAACTCTAGATAAGGTCCAAATTTCAACCCAATTTTCAACAAAGCCTAGAATGGGCCCAATTCAATTCCAAGGCCCAATTCAAATCCCACTCCAGCTCAAATCAAAAGGCCACTCTGAGGCCCAATTCAAAACCCACTTCAGCCCACAGTTCATAAATCCCATTTTAAGGCCCAAGCCCATTTCGAGGCCCAAGCCCATTTCAAGGCCCAAGCCCATTTTGAGGCCCAAGCCCATTTCGATTGAAGCTCAAATTTTGATCACCTAAACTGTGACCAACCCGACTTTGACCTTTGACTTTGACCCATCATGACTCTGACCCTCGACTTTCACCTCTGACTTTGACCTTTGACTTTGACCCATCCTGACTTTGACCCT
Organism: Limonium bicolor; assembly: GCA_023374045.1. NCBI lineage: Eukaryota > Viridiplantae > Streptophyta > Magnoliopsida > Caryophyllales > Plumbaginaceae > Limonium > Limonium bicolor. The sequence continues at coordinate 76,923,586 of CM041782.1, forward strand.
TGACTTTGACCTTTAACTTTGACCCATCATGACTTTGACCCGACCCAACTGTGACCCGACTCGTTTTCCAACCCTAACCTAAATTCAATTCAACCCAATTCAAATCTAACTCATTTTAATTCATTCAATCCAGTCCAATTCAATTCAGTCCAATCCCATTCAGTTCGCATTCAAAATCCAATTCAAACTCAACTTGTAAATCCCATTCAAACTCCAAAAATCCAAAAACATTCCTCTTTGATCAGCTTTAATCCAAAAACCAAACAATCATTTTATTCAAACTTCATCAAGTTTTCAAAAGAAAACATTTTGTGGAATTTTAAAGGAAAAACTCTTCTCACATCACAGAAAACTTTTCTCAAACGCAGAAAGTTCTTCTCACATATACAGAAAGTTTTCTCCTAAAACATTTCTCAAAATCAGTGTTTCTTCATCAAGAATTCCGAACAACTTCCAAAGTTTTCCAAATCAGTCTTTAAACTTAAAACTACACCGTTTTCGGGGAACAGGGGATGTCTAACACCTTCAAAGAACGTTTTCTTCCTAGTTAGACATCGTTGGTCTCTTTTCCAAAATAAAAATTCGAGGCGGGGCGCTGGGGTCATAACCTCCCTTGTCGCAGTCTGGATCTCTTTAGGCGGGGCATTAGGGTGGCAAACCTCCCCTTATTGCAGCCTAGATTTTTACAAGGCGGGGTGCTAGGGAAGCAACGACCTTCCTAATTGCAGCCGGGATTTTAGAATCGTCTAACTCCCTTCCACTCGATTTCAACGTTTTCGATTTTTAACGTTTTAGAACATGGGAGTTAGAGACGTTATTAGGGTTTGACCGAGAACATCTCATTCATGGTGTTTCTCTCTAAATCCTATTTTCGACATAAATACATTGCCCCATCTTTCAAGCCTCGACACTTACCACTAATTAAGTGTCGTGTTCGAGGGGGTACATAGGGTAATCCCTCGGGATTATCCGCCCTTTTACAACAAAAAATGGTCTTTCGATTTTAAAAACTTTAAGAAGAACGATTTTGACAATCATTCCTCCAAACAATTCAGTCCACCATCATCTCACTCTAAATTCGAAATCTCCCAAAACATCAACCCTTTCAGAATCTCAAATCCGAAAAACCCGGGATCTCTACCCAAACTTCAATTGCCTCGCACACTCAATTTATTATCCAAACTCCAAATCACTCCAAACTGAAATCATCTCCCAAATTCGACTCCTCTCTAACTGCTAATGTCACACAGGCCCGAACGCCTCACAGACTCGAACATCTCCACTTCTCCACCATTTTAAGATTCAAACGTCTCACAGACCCGAGTGTCTCACGGACTTCGACATCTCGTTTCTCCAACCGCATGAATATCCCAATTGTCTCATAGACCCGAGTGTCTCATAGACTAATCTCTTAAACACCCCAAAAATGAACTACATAAGGTCTGATCTCAACAGGGAGTTGAGTACGTAGGCAGCCCATCCAGGGTGCGACCCCATTCCAAACAAAAAACCCTTTTCCCCTTCTGAGGTGGTTCTCATATATCTCAAAACACTCAAACCTTCTCCGGCTCTCACAAACTTCAAACCATCAGACTCCAAGTCTTGTTTATTCACTCGACCCCAGACTTTTCCCAAATCTTCATTCTATACTCATCCGAATTCCTCAATTCCCTCTTTTAGGCGTTGGATTGGCAGAAAAGCTCGCCTCATCCACACTCTCTCTTCTCATCCTAATCCTATCTTTGGCTTTTAAATGAATCTCTTTAATAAGGTTTTGAAAGAAGACAATCCTGACAATTGGAGACCGAGGTTTCCTCGGGCACCAATCCGAAGTCGTGGTCGTTGCCACTTTTGAGGGGTGTAACCCAGTGCGAACCCACACAGAACCTCTAGTATGATCAGATAAGTCATATCCATAGGCAACAAATCATCAGAGTCAACTAACGGTTCTTAGAACCCTCCTCTTCCCTTCCTAGTTCCTTAGGTCAAACTAGGTGGCGACTCTAGTCAATTCCGCCCTTAGGGCATAAGTCCGCGTGGAGCCCATCGAGAGCAGGTGTAGTGTTTACTAGCACTGCCCTATCAAGATTTCTGGGAAAGACGGACGATGAAGTAGGTATTTGAGGGCTGCCAGAATAACGGGTTTTCACCCTCCACGGAATGGCAAATTCCTAGGATCTAGACTTCTTAGTTAGACCATATTTTAATAGACCCCCCTCATACCGAAAAATCACCCTCCACACTGGGGGTTTGCACTACTTGCACATTTCTATAGGGAGATGTGCAATGCTACGAAATTTGATACGAAATATCTGAATGGTTGTAGTAAGCTGCTTACAGTGTGGGCGTATGAGCGGTTTTCTGCGTTCAGACCACGACTCTCCCCCGATCGAATAAATCTGTCACCCCACCTTTCTCTTGCCCACAGGTAACAATAATGTGTCATATGGTATATAATTTAAAAATTTGTTGAACTGTGGTACAAACCTCACATGAATTGTGTTACAGATACAATGGTAAGCTGAATACCATTTCTGTAACCATGGCTCGACAAACGCTGGATTCAATTAGCATTTCTCCCAGTGATGGAGAGGTAAGTTGCCACTAAAGTTTATTACAATTTCGTTTTTCATAAGTTGTATTCTAAATTTTAATATTTATTTGGACTATGTGTAGTGGATATGGCAGCCATATGGTGATCGATCACCAGACCCTCAGCCCTTCGTTGTAGTGGTATTTATAATCCACTTCAACGTGATCGATGGTCATCAACCGGACCGCGTACTTCGCCAGTTTGGGGTCGATCAGCCCATCCCTGCCCCACCACTCGACTGTGACATGCTGCATGTAGTCACAAGAACTGGCAGGATAGATGCAGCATGGTGTGAGATTTTTCGTGACCACATCCAGATGTGGAATAACAAACACTTGTACCAGATCCAAATCTCACAATTACCAAGAAGGGTTCCCCTGGACAGGATGAGTGCATATATGGTATGGTACCTGCAGCATGCTGTGTCATGGTTCACCGAGCAGAGCAGGAGGAATGTTATTGTGGTAAGCACATTCTTATTTCGTTTTCTGTAATTGTTTGATATATAATATTTGTTTTACTTTATTTAATCTCTTGTTTCATTTGGTTTATCAGGCGTCAGGTTTGGAGCAGCTTCAACGGATTCCCGGTGATCAGGGTGTAAGAGAATATGCCACACAGCTGTCTCAGACGATAGATGCAGATGATTACCATCGAACTAGGCATTTCTCCCAAGACTTCTCACAGCAGGCGCCTGAAAGGGTTTGCAGTACCCTCAGTATGTAATCAACGACAACCCTGCTCCAAGAGCAGCCACAAACCGGCCGTACAGTCAGAGACGAAGAGGGTCGCGTGACTGTGCACCCCCACCACCCCCAACAGATCAAGCTTCATCACAAGCTAATTTTACGCTGGTTCCTTTTACTGCAGCTGAACAGCGTGGTCAGCAACCACCTGGTACATTTCCTGAGTTCCAGCACTCTACATTTGGTCAGGTACCACATGATTTTGGTACACAGTTCGATGTAGGTTCTGGTTCTTCAAACCCTATACCTGTTGTAGCTCCTTCACATGCTACACCTCCTTCGCCTTATAGACCTGCTTTTGAGCCTGCGCCTACTACATCACTGACTGAGCAGGAAAATCAGGAGCTGCTCGATTTATGCCATCAAATAGTATACGACGATGGTCTCCTTGGGGGAGTGGCATGGGAAACGCTAGCTGGCCCCTCCTCACAAGAAACACAAACGGTTACTGCCCCATCATTTGATCCATCATCTTTGATCGAGGCTGCTCCTTCAGCTCCGTTGCAGCAGGCTACCCCCGCGCCATCTACACCAGTGGATACAAGTACACCTGATGCTGATCCACATAATGATGAAGTTAGGGGTATATGGTTGAGAGGCTCAAACTCCCGATATAGGAACCGTAGGATTTACAACTCGGATTTCACCAGTCCTTAGTCTGTGAACCATTGTTACATTTCTGGAGTCGGTTTATGTTATGTTTATTTTGTTGTTGAACTATTGTTCTGTGGTAAGTACTTTGATAGACAATGGATGTCATTTGGCAGTTTTTAATTATGTAGTTTTTTGCGTTTGTTTGGGACTTTGACCATTTTTTTGAATTGGTTGCTGCTATCCGTTGGCCACCATTTTTGGACACAATGCTGTGTGTATGTAATACTACATACACACAAAATTTTTCGCACAACGTGAATCATTTGGTACTCCAAACTGTAAGCGCAAAGTAGCACCGTAGTGCAGTTTTTTGATATGCAGTTTTTTACGTGTCGGCGACTTTGACCATTCATTTGATTAGGTTGCCGCTGTCCGTTGGCCACCATTATTGGACACAATGCTGTGTGTATGTAATACTACATACACGCCAAATTTGGCGCACAACGTGAATCATTTGGTGCTCCAAACTGTAAGCGCAAAGTAGCACCGTATTGCAGTTTTTTAATATGCAGTTTTTTGCGTGTCGGCGACTTTGACCATTCATTTGATTAGGTTGCCGCTGTCCGTTGGCCACCATTTTTTGAGACAATTTGGTAAAGCATGAAACCAGTCTAATAATAAGATAGTTAAAATGACTAAGTGACCAATAGGGTCCAGGCCCGGCATACTCAGTGTTTATCGCTGAGACTACACTTATTGTGCAGGTTGATGATCATTGTCGAAGCCGAAGTGCGGGAACAGGGTAGTTAGGGTTTACTTTAATTACCGCACATGCAGTTTATTTGTATAACAATATAGATGGTGGATTGTATTATGATACGGTTATGTATATTTGGGATTGGGTAGACGCTCACTTGTCGACGTTTATGGTTTATGGACTTAGTATGATGTATAGGAGTTATCTCGTTATCACAGCGGTTAGCAGTTTGTTTATATTGGTTGTTGGATATAGTTTGGCTTCGTTACTCGCATGGGCGAGTAATGGCTGGTGACACCCGAGTGAGTATTGTTGTTGTTATTATTTCTTCCGTTGTAAGACGTTTTATTTATTACTACGAGAGAGATTATTACGTGTTTAAGGAGAGAGGTGTTACACTCAGCTTAAAGCTGCATATGAAATTCGCATACCCCGAGTGCTAACCGGGGTACGCCGACTACTTTTGTCGAGAGCATGGAGTTCATTTAGTTCAAACAACATGCAAATAGTAATACATTATATATGTACACTACACAAGGATTCAACAATCAATCCTGGGATACAATCCCTAACTAACATAACAAGGTTGTTGGTTGTATCAATTTACTCTTAGGCCTTGAAGGTTATACCTCACTATGCCTTGGTTACTTATTCAATAACTTTCCCATTCACTCGGGTTACTTACTCTTATTCTCACCCATTCTCTCGGGTTACTCATTCTTATACTCTCCCATTCTCTTGGGTTACTTATACTTATCTCACCCACACTCTTGGGTTACTAATACTCAAGCTCACGTAGTTCTCGAGACATTACAGGTCTCTTACGCTCTTCTCACTTGTTTCTCTCAATACATACTTAAACCAAAACTCATGGCTCTCGAGCATAGTTCGACTAGCTCCTGGAACTCTCTCTTAGTTCCTATTACTTTCACATAGGTCCGACTACTCTCGGACTTCTCACATTCCTATACCCTCCTCTCTCGGAGTTATAATATAATTATGTATATTAATCTAGGAGCATCTCTCTCGATGTTCCTCATGATTTGGAAACCTTACTTAAGTTCGGGCAATCTTTGGTTTAAGGGTTGCCCTTACATTCATATGCTTATACTTACGGTTATTTTCTTATACCGGGTAAAATCCTCATATAGGAGGTCGACCATGTCTCAAGGGAGCTAAATGGTCCCTTAGGTCTATTTTACTTTTCTTATAAGTTCACATCATTGGACTAACTTCAATCCTCTCGATGGAGGTTCATTTATCTCTCCACTCTTATTTATTTAGTGGATTGTTTCAATATGGCTTTCCAACCGTTATCGGGTATTTACTCAACCCGTACATCTCCTCACATTCTAGGGAGTTCATATGTTTGTGTTATCGTTATACTTTAATCGATAGCTTGTGTGTTTGCACGTTTCCGTTATTTTACGAAACGACCAGATCTACGAGTCTCTAGCCATTCGTTACTCAACTATGAGTCGGTCTATGCACTATATTAGACCACACCGACATACAAGTATGATAGCTCATACAACATACAACAAAACATACATAATAAAACAATGGATTATTTTCATGCTTTAGTCTTGATTAAGCCGGCACACAAACACACAAAACAGAGTAACTCGGTTAGCATACGGGGCATGAGAAAATCATACCTTTCACTGCGGTTTTTACTTTTACCGTGTTATCTCACCATGCTCGGTTCACACACGAACCTCTGATAATGTTCCAAACATTATTATTAATACTAAGCTCATACGGTACATAATTAAATGCTACTCCCGTACTTACCCCGTTATCCCGTTATCTCGGTTTTACTTTGTTAGTTTGAGTTCTCACTTCTCACTCACTTCTAACACTTTCTTACACTTCTTAGAGCCTTTACATGTCACCAAACAAAGCCTAAACATCATCTAACATCATTAACATTCAAACCCCCATCATTAGAAACCTTTAAAACACTCACGGGGCATTTCTGGGGGTGGTCCGGGACTTGGTCCCTACCTTAAGTCCCGGACCAATACAAGATAAAACTTTCAACCCCAATTCAACCCCTAATACACACCTAATCATTCCCTAATCTTTCCACAAGTTTCCAACATGTTTAAACACCTTAAAACATGCTTTAAACCTCTTCAAATCATAGGTGTAATCCTTACACAAATTCTTGCTTAAATTCATAAGTTTGCATTCTCATTTTGCACTAATGCACACTTGTGCATTTTCTAACTTCCCCTAGCACTTTGCATTTTTGTTCTCACTCCATTTGACCATTCCAAATCATTCCTAGGCCAATGCACTTCTAAAACCCAAGTTCACTCCTTGTTTCACAAGCTTAACACTCTTGTTCATCTCAAGCCATTCCAAGACTTTCTCACACACTCATGCTACAGATTTTTGCACAATTCTCCCCTCTTTTAACAAGCTTTCCCAAAGTGTTTTACTAACCAAATCAACCTCCATACATACCTAGCTAACCCTAGGTTATTCATCTCTCGAATTACTCCTTAAATCACTTATATTCCTACCGGAATTTCGCCATAGTTCGGCTACTTTTCTAACATTGTCCAAAACTCTTTCCACCATTTAAATCAACCTAAAACTATCCAAACCACAAGGGTTCTATCAACACACAACATTTCCTCATTACTCAAGCAAAATCTCATTAAGCATCATAATGCATAATTCATCAAATACATAGCTCCCAAGTCAAGCATTAACTTAATATACTCCCAACTATTACCAAGTACATATTTGACACAACTTTTTGGGGTTCATTTAATTACATCCCATCCCAAACTCTAAAAGCATTATATTAGGCTCCAAGGTAGATTTATTTACCTTATCTTCACAAGCCTTTCCTTTACAATTCTCTTCTCCTCTTCTCCACTTCTCTTCACTCCAAATTCAGCCAAGGCAAATCACTTGCCCAAATCTCTAAACCAATATCCAAATTGGAAATCAAGCACTAAGCAATTCTCTTAGGCTCACTAATTTTCTAGAATTCAAAAAGATGCTCAAAGCACCAAGTTAGGGTTTACCTTTGGAATTCTTGTATGGTTTTCAATTCTTGAGCTTAGAAGGGACTCCCACCACCATTTAAAGCTTGGAGGATAGCTCAAAAAAAGAAGAGAAGGCTAGTCATTAAGGAGCCAAAATCGGCTAAGGTGAAAAATGGAGAAAACAAGAGTTTTCCATGGATATTTTTACCTTAATAGAAAGAGGAGGCTTCAAGCTTCAAAATGATGTAGTTTATTCTTCAAATGGGCAAAACCCATGGAGATTAACTTCTTCCTTTTCGAATTTTGAAAAGAGGGAAGTGTAGAGCTTGATGAGGGGATCACAAATATGTAATTATTTTTTAGTTTGGAGCTTTAACAAAGCTTGGGCATGAAGAGAAAGGTGGAGGAGCCATGGAGGGAGCTCCATTGTCGCCCAACACACAGAGAGAGAGGAGAAAATCGGTGGAGGAGGGGAAGAAGGAAGAAGAAAGGAAATGAAGGAGAGAGAGGGAGGGAAATGCTTTTCACCTTTTCACTTTTTACTTTTTCCCTCTCTTTTCTTTTTCTTTCTTTCTTTCTTTATTTGTGTGTGAGTGTGTGAGAGGCTACAAAAACCGGCCCCCACTATATTATTAAGTTGGAGTGTTTTTCGTCTTTTACAGAAAACGCTTGTTATTTTACTCGATTTGGCACTATTTACTAACCGGGCCCGTTTTCGGATTTTTCTCGTTTCTTTAATTTTAATGGTTATTAAGCTTCCATTAATACTTAATTATAGTTATATAATCAACTATAATTTTTACGGGTCTGTTTGACCACTTAAAGTCACGTTTTCGGGTCTTCTCAAAAAACATGCTTTAAAACTCCATTAGCGTTTTAATCCACTATTTGGATCCGCTTTCTTCGGGAATCATTCCTGTATACTAATTAGGCCTAACTAAGCCTTAGGAATCCATCCCGGACCCTAACCGAGGTCTTATACCTCCAATACTCATTTAATGCGTGTTTTAACGTTTTTTGCGTTTTACTTGTTTTCTCTTTTCTTTTGGTTTTATTCTCTTTACCAATACTCTCTTGGCACCATTAGGCCTCTAAAAATCATATTGGAGTAATTTAATCACCATTTTTAAGTTAGGGGTATTAAAACACGGATTTGTTCCTAGGGTTTTCAAGCCCCAATAGGCTTCAAGAATAAATCTGTGCGGCCTGCATGCCAAAGCGGACAATATCACACATGTGGGCTGATTAGGCTGGACTGTTACATATGGTATCAGAGCCAGACCCAGGTCGATGTGCCAGTGAGCCCGTAGGGCACTAGGCTCCCTAAGGGGTAGAGTGTAACACCCGGCGTGGTGTTCCTCCCACATCGATTAGAGAGAAGAAACGAAGTGTGCCTTATAGGTGCATGGATACCTCTTCCTTGTGTGACACGTTTTGGGGCTAGGAAACCCCAGGAACAAATCCGTGTGGCCTGCATGCCAAAACGGATAATATCACAGATGTGGGCTGATTAGGCTGAGCTGTTACAACAACTAGGAGATTACCAACATAAACTTAAAGAAATCAAAATTGTAGTAATAATAAGAACTTAAGTAAATGTTGGTTTAAAATTGTATACAAACAAAATATAGTTATAAATCATTTAAAAATAATAAACTTAAGTATATGTAGGGTTATAATTTAATATTTTTTCAATAATTTAGATAGATATATAATATTGTATAATATCAACTAATTTAAATTGTTATTACTTTCTCTATTCTGTAAATCTTATTAATATTTGTGGTGTTTATAATTTAAAAACATTAATGTATAATATGATTATTATAATTTAGTATAACTTAACATTTTTTATCAGTTTATATACATATATGTGTGAAACTTTGCAAACCCGGCATACTCAGCGTTTATCGCTGAGCTTTCACAACATTGTGCAGGTGATGATTACCGTTGAAGCCGAAGTGCGGGACCGGGTTTTACCGCATGAGACTCTATATTGTATTGTGATGGATTTAGATACTTTGTTAATGACGTTGTATATAGTCAGTAAAACTTAGACGCTCACTTGTCGCTAAGATTACTTTTGGTTTAGAATGATGTATAGGTTAGTATCTCGTTATCACTGTGGTTATGTATATATTGTCAGTGTTATTTCGTTATTTCTATTTCTGCTTCTTTACTTGTATGGACGAGTAATGACATGTGACACCCAAGTGAGGTTTATTAATGTTTTTAACTACTACTGCGAGACATGTTTAATTATGCTACGTGAGTGACTATGATGTGATTACCGAGTGGGGTGTTACAAATAGACCTAATCATTTCACTATGGGTTAAGAAGGTATCCTCCGTCGTGTTTAAAAGCAGGATTAAAGAGCCTACTCCAGCATTAGTTCTCGCATCTCTTCTGTGATTCCATACTTGATCCTTCACCTTCTCACTTCCAAATACGCTTTCACCTCAACCAAAATCTGGCCAAGATGGCATCCCCTTCAACTCCAGCACCACCAGTTGATGAGCTCTCTACGAAATATGCTGGTCTAGCCCTCACTGCAGCAGAAGAAGAAAGCTTAGAGGCTGACGACATACAGCAAACCTATGCGGCGAACACCATGCATTCTTCTGTTCTGGGAAAGGTCTTTATTACAAAAGCAGTTGATATTTCATCTATGGAGCGTACCCTTTCTCGAGCTTGGCACTTTGAAGGTCATTTGAAAATTCGAAACCTGGGTTCGAATCTCTTCCTTTTCACGTTACCCGACGAGGAGCATGTTCAAGATGTTCTTAAGCGCGGACCGTGGACAGTCCATAAGAGTCTTCTAGTTTTGTCAGCTATTTACCCGCGCACTCCTCCTTTTGCCCATTGCTGTGAATGAGCACCTTTCTGGGTAAGAGTTCAAGATGTTCCTTTACAGTTCATGAATCCGATGTTCGCTAAGAGACTAGGTTCAGTGGATCTTTTATGCGTTTAAAGGTTAAGATTAATGTTACTCACCCAGTCCTTTGTTTTATTACTATCACCCTTCAGGGTAAGCCTCTAGTGCTGCGCCTTGCCTATGAGCGTCTGCCGAATCTGTGTTTCATCTGCGGACAATTCAATAACTTAACTACAGATTGTCCAGCTCACCCAACCGCTCCTATCACTGAATATCTGTATGGTATGTGGTTGAAAGCTCACAACTGTGGCTTTGTTCGAGGTGGCCAAGGTCGTGTTCATGAAGGTCGTTCTATTATTAAACCCAAGTGCTTCGTCTGATGATGTCTAGTCTGCTTCACCGATCAAGACAGTTCCTCCGGTTGTCGTGACTAACCCTGTTGCTGATATAGAGCTAGAGGAAGGTGAAATTGCTGCAACCTCACAAACCTCGGCTACAAGGAAATACAAGATCGTTATTGCTCTACTGGTTTCATCACCAACTCCCAATGACAATGTCTCTTCCAGTGTCAAGGCTAAGTGTGACAGAAATGGTGATTCTTCAACTACTGAGCAGGCGCCTTTGGGGGAAGCCCAGAGCCGCCCAGCATAAATGTCGGTTCTATCCCTGAACTGTCGTGGCCTTGGCAAGGCTACATCAGTTCATTGGATGAAGGGTGTGGTGCTGTATGCTTCCCCTTCAATGTTCTTTTTGTGTGAAACCAAATTGTCGTCTGTCGAGATGCGTTGGGTGGCGTCTTTGTTTCATGACTATTTTTTGGTAGCTGGTGATAGTGAGGAACGCTCAGGGGGTGTTGCATTTTTTGGAAGTCTTCTGTTAATCTGTCTGTACTTAGTTTGTCTTCAAGACATGTGGATGTAGGGGTTATAGATTATGGGGGTTTTGGGTGGCGTGTTACGGGTCTGTATGCATGGTCTAACTCAGTTGATAAATGGAAAACCTGGTCTTTATTGCGTTTTTTTGGTCTCAATGGCAAGGGTCATGGCTGCTCTATGGAGATCTCATTGAAGTTTTATTTCCATCTGAGCATCTAAGCACTTGTTCACGATGCTCATCTGCTATGTTAGCTTTCAGACATTGCATTATCGATTGTAACCTGCACAATTTAGGCTATAAGGGCTCTTGTTTTACTTTCACGAACAAGTCTCCTAATTCCGTACACACCAAGTCACGTCTTGATCATTTTCAATGCAATGATTCTTGGCACACTCGATTCCCTGATGCCCATAACATTCATCTTCCTTGGGGTTGGTCTGATCACAAGCCAATTCTGTTGTATCTTTCTCTTCCACTCGTATGGGTTGTAAGCCATTCCGTTTTGAGAATTGATGGGCCTCAGATCCGTAGTGTAGAATGCTTGTTCATGAAGTTTGGCGGAACTGTGGGCATGCAGCTTCCTATCAGACTAAGGTTTCTCATTGTGGGCACCGTCTTCGTCAATGGGGTTATAAGCAATATTGGCGCAAAAAACGGCGCATGCATACATTTTTTTTATAATTAGTGAATATTATTGAAGACCAAAAAACCAAATTGGTGATACAAGTGTCCCCAAAGTTTTACCACCACAATACATACAACAATTGTAACACCCCATACTACAACAATACAGTTAACAACAAATTGTAGCGGAAAACATAACTCTTCACATTACTTACTCACTGGTGTTACACGCCGTTAGCCACCCACGTGGCTAACAAGGCTAATACATATACATTGTATCGGTCTGATGGACCAGATTCCCGAGTGACTACACATTACAATCTCCTTTCATATTCAACAATCAATATACATTTACATTTAATCTGTACCGAGTATTTACAAACTAATGCCGACAACAATTTCGGTCTTACTACACCTACAATGCATATCCAATTCATTAACTACCCGTGTAGAAACAACTACCCCGTCCTACTCTCGAACGGACTCCAACTCCTTGTACCTGAAATAGGAAAGAAAGAAAGGGTGCCCCCCCAGGGGGCTCAGCACCTTTGCTGGTATGGTAATCGTGCAGCCCGAATGCTACCGGGCCACGCACAACTAATTGTCGTATAAACATGCGGTTGATTATATTTAAATCATGCATGAAAAACTATAAACACATAACACATTTCATACCCACAACAATGGGGTTCAACAAGTCAATCAACACAACAAGACTCGTTAGATCACTCATTTTGTTCTTTAACCCTTGAGGGTTTCTCCTCTAATTGAGCTATTTCCTTGTTAGACGACACTTACCCACTAGTCGGGTTATACTTAGATTCCTCTTATTATAAACTGGGATTCATATCATGATCCACATACTCCACATATAACACATATCACATTTTAACGTACATACACATAACTTGGAGAGGGTCACGTGAGGACACGTACCCCGAAATGTGAGTTTGTAATCTCATTAGAGCCTAGAGAATCTTTTTATTCCCATGATAAGCTCGTTATACAATAACTTATTGTTCTACATAGAGAAGACGTGTCACTTATGGTGCGCCGGAAATACTTAGTTCTGAACGCATCATACACATTAACTTTACTGAGATGTGTCGGTCTCAATATAGTACCGAACACACCGTACATGTCCCCCGGTACCGACGTGAGTCAGTGGAAGCCTTGGTTAAGCTTGAGGATGATCGAAGACCAAGAAGGAAATCAACCATAACAGAGAGGGAGTTAAGAAACTGTATACATCAACTCCCAAACAACATGCGCGACCGGAACACTCCGGATTCCTCACCCCCACAAGTATACATTTATATATAAATATTTAGTTAAGAGCTCCTTATGGAACCTATCACATCCACATACCATAAGGTATTACAACCGGGTTAAACACACAAGGGAGGTATGCATACCTACACGCACAAACAACACACAACTAACTCACGCATAGTCATGGTTAGTATGTTCCCATGGTTTGGGTCGTTAAAATCCGAATACCGATTTCTTATGTGATCCTAGAGTCGGTTAGTTAAGTTTAACACATATTTGAGGTTAAACGGTATTAGAACTAAACACGCCACATATATGAATTACTGTAAACTCATTACATGTTCTTTTCTTATAAGGTGGCAAACATTCAGAGAAACAAATTGGCATACAAGCCGGTGTAATCCGGTAGGACACAGGTTGCGAGAAAACCATACCTGTCACCAAGGTCCACTCTATTGTGCCCTCTTAAGTTCCTCGAACAATTCTCGAACAGTTGGTAATATTACAATTGTTTCCATTAACATTGGGGTAACATGATTGTTTAACGTCTAATGCGCCCATAGTTAACCCCGTCATCCCGTTATACTTAATTTTACTCTTGTGATCTTAAGTTCACAACTCTCACAACAAACCTAACACTTGTTTACACATTTCAAGGCCTTTACATGTCACCAAACAAGGCCTAAACATCACCTAAAACCATTACCATTCAATCCCCCATCATTAGAAGCCTTTAAAACACTTTTTAGACAAATTTTGCCCTGGTCCGGGACTTGGTCCGGACCCAAGGTCCCGGACTTATACTAAACTTCACTCTCGGCCATTATTTTCACTTGGTCCGGGTCTTGGTCCTGGACTAAGGACCCAGACCACTTGTAAACATCACTTTCGGCACATTTTTAAGCGTGGTCCGGGTACCTATACAAGGGCTAGGTCCCGGACCATGTTAATAAGTTGTTAAAACACCACTTTTCAACCCATAAACCAACCTTAAACCTTACCTAATCATTCCATAATCTTTCCACATGTTTCCTACATGTTTAAACACCTTAAAACATGCACTAAACCTTCCTAAATCATCACTAACTTGTCACTCAATTTCTTACAACAATTCCTAACACTTATAACATTTTTCCTTAGGATTTCTAAGTGGTATATTATGCCTATTACCTCAACTAACCAAAGTGTTGTCTCACAAACATTACCACTACTCCAAAAGCATTATTTCTCACAAACACCTCCTTTACACAACTTCTTCTATTTCCACAAGTTTACACTTAGACCTTCACAAGGCATTGTTTTTCCTTTGTTTACTAAAACTTGCACAAGACTTTACACTTCACATAACAAGACTTTGGTGTGTATAAAACACCCATTTAAACTCTAAATCCACCAAGACAATGCCCAAGGCACCTTAACACTTAAAACACCGTAATTCACTTTCTTTCACCACCTTAACACTTAACAATTCCTAGTACCTTCTAGGTTATAAAATCTCACTAGAACATATAAACTCCTTTGTTTATCAACTAAATTTTGCCATAGCTTCTCTTGTATCACCTTACACCAAAACACATAGTTTTTCACTTTTATACAATTCAAGAACACTCAAACCCATAATACACATCCTTACACACAAACATATGGTTTTCCATCCTTTAACCATCAAAGACATTCATCTTCATAAGAAATGCTCTTTACAGACAACTAAACCTTTAAACTACACTACATCACAATATAGTGCATAAACTTAAATTGCTTGGCACTTAGGCCCTTAAATAACATGGCTCTTATGCTCTTAAATTGCATTAATCTTAAACACTGAATTTCACACATAATAATTGCCTTTAACCTGTAATTACACACAACAATGCTCCCATGTCCTTTTAGTCCACCTTGTGGATAGTTTTCTAGCTCATTTCCCATTGGCTCTTTAGGTTATTTATTAAGCAAATATAGCTCAATTCCCTAGTACACAAAACTACATTAAGAGAGGTCATTTACCTCTTTGTTTTCCAAGCTTTCTCACTTGTTTTCTCTTGTTCTTTCTTGATTAAAAATCGGCAAGGAGCTTTTATCACTTGTCAATCTTCTAACCAATACACATATAAGGGTAATGAGCATTAAGTTTAATACTCAAACTCATAATTAAACCCTAGGTTTACATAAGTGTCTTAACACACTAAAATTGATGTTTACCTTTGGAATTTGTAAGAGAACTTGATTAAGAAGCAAGGTAGGACTCCTCCTAGTCCCTTGAAGATTGAATCAAGATAAATTAAGAGCAAGATAATGCACCATTAAGATGGGAATTTTCGGCTATGCACAAAAATGAGAGGAAACTTAGATTTTCTTTGATTTTCCTTACCTTGAAGCAAAGGAGAATGACAAGGCATGAAAAGATGAGATCAAGCTCCTTCAATGGAGATTCTTCATGGAATCAAACTTGAGCTTTTGAAATTTTGAAAAGAGAGGATGAAAGGCCTTGACTCAACTAAGACAAATATGTGCTTAGTTTTTTATTTGGAGCAATATTGAACATTTGGTGAGCAAATGAAGTTGAAGAAGAGAGGTGTTGTAGCAAGAACGATATTGGTTGGGAGAATGGAGGAAGAACACGGTGGGAACAATAGGAAATGAAGAAAGGTGAGGAGAGAGGTGAGTTTGGAAGATATTTTAAGTTATAAAGGTAATAGTAACTTTTACTTTATTCCTTCTTCTTTTCTTTATTTGCTGGCCATGTGTGATGACTCACACATCAAAAACCGTCCCCCTTCCATTTTTAACATACTTAAGGCCTTGTTTGACCATTTAACTAATTAAAGTTGACTTAAGTCAAAACTAGCACTATTTGAGCACTATTCACTAATTAGTGCACATATTTGTGAAATTTTTGGTTTCCCATTGATTTAGGCTTCCTAATGTGATACTAAGTAGTACACATGTTGATTAAAGAGTAATGATGGGCTTTTAGCCACTCAAAACCCATTTCTAAGATAATTTTTCAAAAATGTGCTTTAAGGCTCCTTAAAGCACATTTTGTGTTTAAGCTTGTTTTCAAGCTTGGTTTTCTTTAGTAATTGACTTAACATGTAAATAAGGTATAGGAATGACCTTTAGGTCTTATACAAGGTTACACCAAGTCTAGAGCAAGTATTTGCTTAAATTGACTTTATAGTGTTTCCTTGTGTTCTCTTTGGTTTAATTGTCTACCAATGTTTCTTAAGGACTTAATCAGCCTTATTAAATCATAATTGCATGTTATTAAGTCTTGGTAGGCTCCTTGGGTCCTAACCAAGTTCATTCCAAGCTTAGAGCATGTTTTTTCTCAAACTGTCTTAGTAGTACCTTATTGTGTTTACTACGGATTAATTCACTTAATAGCATTTCCAAGGCAATTTTTAGCCTTTATACACCATAGTCTAATATTTAAACAACATATCAAGGTTTGAGGTATTTCAATAATACCGCAATAAGGTACACCCCGTACTATTACTGCCTTGTGCTTGCCTCATTAAAACCCCAATAGCAAAAGCCCAGTGGGAAAAAGGCTGTTGAGGAAAAAGAGTACAAGACATCAAGGCTTACATGGCGCATGCATACAGTTGAACATCAGTTACAACAATTGGAATCAACACCCCCAACTGCAGCTAACACTACCTAGTAGAACCATCTTACTCATTCTTTGGATGAGCTTTTGCTTAAAGACAAAGTTCGGTTACAACAACGTTCGCGTCAATCCTGGTTACAGGCAAGAGACCGGAATTCGGCGCTTTTCCATTCAAGGATCCTTTCACGTGCACGTGCTAACACTATTTTGCCCTTATCTTTGGGGGTAGATCCGCCCCAATCTTCTTGGCATGGGATTGAATCTGTTGCCTAGTAATACTTTGTCAATCTTTTTACTTCGACTTCCCCAGAACCTAACCCGCACCTCCTTTCATGTGTGGAGGGTCGTGTTCCTCAGCAACTGTTTCACTCCATGGCCTTGCCTTACACCAGGGAAGAAATAGTTACGACTTTCAAGCAGATTAATTCTTCAAAAGCACCAGGGCCTGATGGGATCAATGGGGTTTTCCTCAATACCTTTTGGCCAGTTATAAGCGAAGATTTCATTTCCACCGCTCTTCTGTTCTTAAACACCCCGGTTGTCCCGCGGGGGATCAATCACACCCATTTGGTGCTCATTCCTAAGACTAAGATTGCTGCCACAGTTCAGGATTATCGACCAATTTCTCTTTGTAACACTATCTACCGCGTTGTTGCCAAGGTTCTAGTGAATCGAATCAAGCCCGTAATGCCCCACTTTATCTCTGAGAATCAAAGTGCTTTTGTCGGAGATAGCATGATTACTGATCAAGTCTTACTGGCCCATGAGCTACTACACCTCATGCATGCGTCCAAAGCTACCGAGAGAGGTTTCTTTGCATACAAAGTTGATATGTCTAAGGCTTTTGACAGGGTGGAGTGGTCCTTTCTTTTGGCTGTTCTTCACAGCATGGGGTTTCATCCTACCTGGGTTGCTCTTATCTCCAAATGTCTTTCCACTGTCTCAATGGATGTCCTTGTTAATGGTTACCCAGACACTCTTTTTCATCCTAGGCGCGGCCTTCATCAGGGGGACCCCTTCCCCCTTTCTTTTTATTTACTGTATGAAGGTCCTTTCCTCCTCTCTCACTTTAGCATCAGACATTGGGCTTTATACGTGGTTCAAAATCAGAGGGCTACCCCAGAAAATCACTAACCTCTTGTTTGTTGATGATTGTATGATTTTTGGCACTACGTCGGTCCCTAATGCCCAAGCGCTAAGCCATATTCTGCAGGAGTTCTCGTCAGCATCAGGGAAATGCATTAACAATGATAAGTCGGCTCTCCTATTCCCCAAGAGACTACTGCCTACATTAAGACATTATATCTCTATAACTTTGGGCGCCCGCCAGGTTCCAGATTTGGGGATTTACTTAGGATTTCCAAGTCATATAGGTCGTAATCGTTCATCAGTCTTTAAATATCTGAAAGATCGGGTGTACAAGCGCCTTCATTCTTGGAATAAGAGGGTCTCTCAGGCAGGCCGAGCAGTGCTTATCAAGTCAGTTCTCCAGGCGATTCCCACTTACGTCATGTTTGTCATGGTCTTACCTCGTTCTTTTTTAAAGCAGTTACACAAGTTGTTTGCTCGTTTTTGGTGGTCAGGCATGGAATCCAAGAAAACCATCCACTGGTGCTCTTGGGAATCAGCATGCCGTGCTTCAGATAGCAGCGGCTTAGGTTTCCACGACTTAATATCCTTTAATCGTGCTCTTCTGGCTAAGCAGCTGTGGCGTTTTCTTCAACGACCAGGGTCCCTCTTAAGTTCTTTCTAACATGCCAGGTATTTAACGACTTCGGACGTTTGGTCTCATGCACCAGGTCGCACCTCCAGCCCTGTTTGGAAAGCGTTAATGGGAGTACGTGATATGGTAGATGTGGGACAGGGTATCTTATATATGATGGCTCCAACACTCCCATAACCTCTCGTTGGATTCCAACCAAACCAGGTGGGAAGCCCTTTCTTTGGAACTTCCCAGCTAACCAGCTCCAGTCTTCAAAGGTGGCAGATTCTATCACTCTTCGCCGCTCTTGGAATTTGCCTTTGCTACGTCAATGCTCCCCCCAGAGGATGTCACTACAATAAGACAACTACCGTTGTTTGGTGCTTCACTAGGGTATGATTGTAGGGTATGGGGTCTCACCTCGTCTGGACGTTTTACGGTCCGATCAGCATATCAGGCGAACATGGATCTTGTGTCATCAAATCTTGCATCGTCCAGTGATCACTCGACTCTTGGCCATGCTATCCAGAAGCTGTGGAAATGTGCCATTCTGCCTCGCATCAGCCTTTTCGGATGGAAGCTGCTGCATGGGTACATCCCATGCAAAGCTGTAATACATCGTCGGATTCGGGATTTCTCTCGCCCATCTTGCGCTTTCTGCGGCCAGCCAGAAACAATTGTTCATTGCTTTGTTCACTGCAAGGCTGTCCAATCGTACTGGGCTACTACTGGTTACCCGGCCCCTGTGCTGTTGGCCTCTGATTCGGCTTTTTCTGATTGGTTTCTCAGCCAGTGCTGCCAACTGTCCTCAACGGACCTTACACAACTCATTGTTTTTTATGGCACTTATGGTTTGCTCGATGTCAGTCAACTCATACAAAGTTGGTTCCTTTTGACTGGGCGTGGTGTCAAGGGAACAACTTTCTTGCATCTGCCCAGGCTCTCTCTTCCGACTCGAAACTGCTTGCGGAGCATAGGGCATTGCACCCAGATTATGTTGAAATTTCGGTTGATGGCAGTGTGGACACCCATCAGCACTCGGGTTTGGGCTTTCTAGTGACGTCTCGTGCCACTCACCTCTCGGCGGGAGTCCATGGTTTTATGGCAGATCTCCTTCCCTCCACCGCTGAGTGTCTTGCGTTAAAATATGCCATTCATCATGCTCATTCGGTAGGTTACTCTCATCTCCGTCTACTCGCAGACTGTCAACAAATGATTCGCTATCTAACTGGTTCTACTCAGAATTCACTAAGCAACGAATCTACAACTATACTTGATGAAGTCTTAGCTGAGCTCCATGGGTTCCAAGACATTGTGTGGCTTTACATTCCTCGCACAGACAACTTGGTAGCGCACAACCTAGCATCTCAAGCTAGAAAATCGCAACTTCATCGTTGCTGCTAGAAAGCGTCTGCCTTTTCGGACTTTGTACTAAACTATTCCTCTTAATCTATATGATCGTATATGGTTTTAAAAAAAATAAAAAATAAAGCCAGAGAAATTTGAATAAATAAAAGTAATTAAGTCAACATAGGGTAGATGGTGATAGCCATCCTGTTAATCTGGCCAACCTAAGGGGCCGTTCAACTGGTGCGTTTGAAACTTTATACTTTTTCTAAGTGATGTGTCAGTCACTCATTGGTTTATATTTCAACCCAATAGTTAAAAATACTGATGTGTCTAGTTACAATTTGTTAACCATAGGGAGAGTTATGTGACCGCAGCTTTAGGCCCCGTTCTGAGTTTTGAAGCAAAAGCTTGATTTACAAGCTTTTTCTTTAATCTACCCCTAGTTAACAAATAACTAACTGACACATATATATTGGGTTAGATTTTGACAAATAACAAACTGACACATAGCAGCCAAAAAGTAAATAAATGAGATTAATCCTTAAATTGTGGTGAGCGAACGCGCTCTTAACTGCGTTTGTACACCTTCTTCAAACGGCCCCTAAATACAACTTCTTAGGGTGCGTTCGACCATCGCGTGGAAACGCAGCCATACCTGCGTTCATATAAATGTGGGTGTGGTTATCGAATGGGAAGTTAATGTCAACTATAGTTACACTTTGATCAAATTACAAATGACACCTGTCATCTACTTTTAGAAACAGAGAGATTAATTTTTTTTCGTGCGTACCGAACGAGACCTTATATTGGCCCACAAGTAATAAAGGTTTGAAATTTACCGCTTCCTTTAAGTCCGTCGATTTGGATATTTTAGCTCTGTTATTTAGCGGATAGGATAGTGCCTCGTCATCGATCGGCACCTCCAACTTTAACCCAATAAAACACCATTTCCATCGTATATAAATAACAAACCTGGATCACAATCAATTCCATCTCAAATTTCCTTCGCACTTTCCCGCTAGCTAATCTCACATCCATTCTTTTCTCCGCTCTCTGACCAAAATATTCACCATGGCACCCAAGGCCGCCGAGAAGAAGCCAGCAGAAAAGAAACCCGCAGCCGAGAAGGCACCAGCTGAGAAGAAACCGAAGGCCGGAAAGAAACTTCCCAAGGACGCTGCCGGCGCTGCCGATAAGAAGAAGAAGAGATCGAAGAAAAATGTCGAGACATACAAGATCTACATCTTTAAGGTTCTGAAACAAGTTCACCCTGACATCGGTATTTCAAGCAAGGCAATGGGGATCATGAATTCCTTCATCAATGATATCTTTGAGAAGCTTGCTTCTGAATCTTCTCGACTGGCGAGGTATAATAAGAAACCTACTATCACTTCTCGGGAAATTCAGACAGCTGTGAGGTTGGTGCTTCCTGGTGAACTTGCTAAGCATGCGGTTTCTGAAGGGACTAAGGCGGTTACCAAATACACAAGCTCTTAGATGTGGGCTTAGGGTGTAAGAATTAGGGTTAGGCCTGAATGATGTTGGATTGATGAAATATACGTTTGTGGAAAGTGATATCTGATTATCTGTGATATTGTATGTAGTTTTTGCAGTATTATGGATAATGAAAAATAGTTATTAAATCATTGAATCGTTTCACCCTCTTCAGTTTTGAATTTGTTCCTGTTGTCTTCACACTCAGATCTCTGTTGAAATATTTCCATTTGATTTATGCAAACAAGTATTCTACAAATTCGAACGATACAGCCGCTACTCTGATGCATGGGTGAATTACGGGACATCCATTGTAATATTGGTTCGGTATTCTTCCTGGATATATTGATCGAAATTTTCGGTCCTTTATTTTGGTTTTGATTTCATTGTATGTTTCCCACTCTTATTTTAGTTCTTTTTTTTTTTTGTGTATTGTGTTAAACTTAATAGTAGAAGGTTATTGATTTATATACTCCCTCTGTCCAGAAGCAGTGTCCCATTAGCATTTGAATCTTGTCCTAAAATGATATCCTCTGCAAGAGTATTGTGAAATCTCTCCCCCTCTACTTTTTGCTATGTCCATAATCTTTGTGCAAAATGGCAGAGTCCGGGACTCTGCACATGAGACGGAGGGAGTATAAATTGATAAGAAAATTAGGTTATAGAATTTAGTAATTTTGTTGGGTTATTAGAAATGTCTACACTCTATTTTCTCCTATTTACCCGCCTGCACGATCTTTGTTTCTGTTATTACGAATAATGGAGATCAAACATCAAACATCAATTTTCAATTGAATTGCTTTCAATTCCCGCATTATATTCCTCGTGTCTCCTACTATACAAACGTTTTAAATCGATTTATGGCTTTCTGTCCATATTCCCGTTCTTATACGCCCAATTCTTTCGTTGGGCATTCACAATTGCACAGAATTCTTGGTTTGACATTACTTCTAACCTTGAAGGTTGCCCTAGCTTTTTCCTATCCAATGGTGGCATTCAGATATTCATTCTCGCAAACATCAAATCCTTGTAATGGCGGTGGCAACCGTTACATTGGAATTTCGATGGGTTCCTTACCTGGTGAAAAACTGTGTTTTTTTTAGATCATATAGGATTAACAAATCGGGTCTTGACTTTGTCATCCCCGCTACCATTGTCAGGCTCTTTTCTATATGTTATACTCTGTTTCTGAAATCGTTAGGCATTAGGGAAGAGCATGAAGATTGAGGGTGCGTTTGTAGCTGATATCAATTTCAGCGCCCGTCCTACCATTTATACTCTGTTTTGTTTTAACAGTTATATTTGATAGCTGACCATAAAAGGATCCAGATCTGTAGATGTTGGAATTTGTGGGAGAAAAAAACGAAGTTGGAAAAATTGAAACGGAAGATGGAAGATTCTCGGTTATTTTCAATAATCTAATTACATGACCTAGTTCTCTATATTTATTAAGGAGGAAGTATCAGCTAATCTCTCTATTGATATATAAAACACGAACCTATATCCGACCCGAAACTGACACGCTAAACCGCGGTTTGGGTTTCAATTTTCAACCCAAAAACATTTATGGGTCGGGTTCGGGTTGGGTTGCTAAAAACCCGGGTCGGTTTTGGGTTTGACCTGCCAACCCTATTTTAACCCGCAATCCGAAAACATTTTTAAATAAGAATTTTTTGATCATTTATGTTTGATGGTTTTATACCCTATGTTATGTTGTTTTGGTGATTTTGTGTAGAACTTGTATTGATAGTACAATATTTTTAATTTTGGGACATTTTCGGATCATTGGGTCGGTTTCGGGTTAACAAAGTATAACCCGTTTCGGGTTTGGGTCAGCTTTAGGTTGAGGTGAAACATGAGTAGGTTGGGTTGAAGTCAACTGACCCAAAACCCGAAATTGACAACCATAACTAGGTCTAATACCCCTCGCAAGGTGCAGATGTCCTTCGGTCAACAAATATTGGACGTTGTTGTTGGATGATCTCAAACCGGTCCAATTGCGTTTTAGACTATGATCTTGGGAGGGCCTTGATCATGACATCTACTAGTTGTGTGGTAATTGGAGTATAAAGGACTTGGATAAGCCCATCTTGATTTTTAGCTCGCATAAAATGACAGTCGAGTTCAATGTGCTTTATTTGTTTGTGTGAAACTGGATTGTGGACAATGTGACTAGCTAACTGATTATCATACTTGATAGATATAGGTGTACAGTTGGCCCATCTAGTTCTGCCAGTAAACATGTGAGCCATGTAAGCTCTGTAGTCACTCTTCAAAGAGATCTATATTCCGCTTTGACACCGGACAAGGATGCTGAAGCATGTTTCTTGGTCTCCCAGGATATTGGTTTGTTCTCTAACAAGATATAGTAGCCCAAGACTGACCTTCTTGTGTTGGGACACGATGCCTAATTTGATTCACAACATGTTGTTAGTTGAAGAGGTGTATCTCCCCATATGTTGAGAACAACCATAATATATAATTCCTTTGATGTAATACAAGGCATGAATAGCGGCCCGCATGTGATTGTTGCATAGTCGCTGGATGAACTCGTTTAAAGCTTGAACAATGAAACTAATATCGTCTTGTGTTGGAAAGATAGGTAAGAGCTTTCCCAGACATCTTCTGTAAAGTGTTAGATCTGATCTGATAGCTGATTCAGTTCATGCACGAGAAGTTTGATCTCAATGTTCATGGGCCCCGCTATGGCTTTATGTCTTCACTCTCATACTGCTTTAAAAGGTCAAGATGAAATTTCCTTTGTGAAAGATTAACACTCTTATCAGCATGGATGAACTCAATGCCTAAGAAATAGTGAAGACCACCGATATTCTTGATCTTTAGTTGTTCATGTAAGGCTTGTTTTAATCATCTAACTGTCTCCGATCACTCCCATTTAGGAGTGTGTCATCTACGTATATTGCTACGTACTCACACCATACTCCCTTTTCTTTTGTAAAAGAGCGAGTAATCATTATTGGAATGTATGAATCCAAGGTTTTTGAGGAAAGTAGCAACCTTGGAAAGCCATGGTCGCGATGCTTGTTTAAGGCCATACAAGGATTTATTAATTAAATATACCTTATGTTTTCCTATCAACATTCAAGCCCGGTGGAACGTTCATATAAACTTCATCATCTAGGTTGCCATGCAAGAAGACATTGATGAAGTCAAGTTGTTTTATTACCCACCCTTTCTCATGAGCTACAGTGATAAGAGCTTGTATGATCGTCATTTTGACTACTGGGGAAAGGGTCTCATGATAATCTAACCCATGTGTTTGAGTGAAACTCTTGGCAACTTTATAATGACCCATCTAATTTAAGCTTGAATTTATATACCCATTTACATCCTATGGGTGTCTTCACCTTTGGAAGAGTAAAGCTAAAGCTTCAAGCTCACTATTCATAGCCTTCCTTCAAACTTCGTATTGGGCTACCTCTTGATAGTGCTCGGACTCTTTGCTATGCAAGAGGGTCTCGAATGAGATGACTAGAGCAACGCTAAAACCTACAACCCGCTTGGGCCTGAAATCTGTTAGGCAATCACAACTCAAGATTTGATTGATCTTGTTGTTGTGGTTGCAAACGCATTCGTCAAGCTCTCTAAAAAACATTGTTGCAAACATAGTATTCAATGGACAGAGTAGGTGTTTAGGTTGTACTTTCCCTCATGTTGCTAATATTAGTAGAAGGTGTGGGATATCTTCCTCAACATGCTCAGCTACAACTTGGTTCTCTTCCTGGGTCGGGGCTTCATGCAAAATTGGGTCATCAACCCAATCCCCAATGATGTTCGCTTGCGAAAATCGTGAGTGAGAAGAAACAAAGTTGATCAAACACAAAAGAGAGAACGAAATTGATTTACGGAAGAAAGAAGTTGAGAGAGATTTCATAGTAATAGAAAGTGGCCATCATTGTATTGAGAAGAATAACCCAAAGGGGTTATTATATACAAGTAGGAAGAATTCCAATAAGGAAACTAAATTTAAATAAGGGGAAAGTGGACAAAAGAGAATTAGACCAAAATATCTAGAGAAATCCTAATTATTAATCATCCTAATAAATCTAAATAAGGGGAAAGTGTGCAAAAGAGAATTAGACCAGAATATTTAGAGAAATCCTAATTATTAATTATCCTAATACCCCCCTCAAACCTAGGAAAAATATGCTTTTTCTTGGTTTGAAGAAATGTCAATCATCCCCATAGAATCTAGTTGATGACGGTAATCTTTGCCGGCCAGTGATTTGGTGAGCATGTCCGCTTTCTGGTCAACATTGGAGATGTGGGAAATGTCAATTAAGCCTGCCTTAATATGGTCTCGAACATAGTGCACGTCGATTTCAATGTGCTTTGTATGCTCATGAAGAACAGGGTTGTGTGCGATGAAGACAGCTGATCGGTTGTCACACTTTAATGGTATTAGAGTGACATCGATTATTCCGAGTTCATGAAGGAAGCGAGAAAGCCATGACAGCTCTGTGGTGACGCATCGTAAGGCGCGATACTCGGCTTCGGTGGAAGATAAGGAGACACATGCTTGCTTCTTTGATTTCCAAGAGATGGGAGAGCCACCAAAACGAATGTAATAACCGCTCACTGATCGGGGGGAAATTGGGCACGAGGCCCAATCAGAGTCACTGTAAGCAATAAGGGAATGATTATCAAAATTGTTAAGGAAAATGACATATCCAAGGGTCCCTTTTATGTATTGGAGAACATGAATGGCGACATCCCAGTGCTTCTGACAAGGTTGCTGATTGAATTGGCTTAAGAGTTGGATGCTGAAATTAAGATCGGGGCGAGTATTTATCAAGTAATTTAGTTTCCCGATGAGGCGTCGGTATTCGATAGCATCCTTTAAAGGAGGACCATCTTGGGTGTGAAGTTTGTTTCCCGGAATAAGAGGGCTTGCAACATGGCGCATGGAGGTGATGTGGTACTTGTTGAGGAGGTCCGATGCAAACTTGCTTTAGGTCATGCTGATACCGTCTGATGTGTGATGGAACTCTAGGCCAAGGAAGAAGTGAAGATTGCCTAAGGCTGCGTTCGCTCACCGACTTTTTAATTTTTTAGACATTAATGTGACATATGTCACTCACTTACTGGATCATTCTCATCTCTTGGCCCCACCTAAAAGTAAATAGATAACTGTGATTGGTTAACCACTCTTAACCATGGGGAGATCAAACTGAACGCAGCTTTTGCCGCATTCAGCGAACGGACCCTAAGTCTTTTATTTTAAAGAGGTGATGAAGAGTATCTATCACTTGAGTGATCTTGGCATCACCATTTCCACATAGGATAATGTCGTCCACATAAACACCTAGGAAGAGAATGGATGAACCATGGCTCCATTTGAACAAGGAGTGATCATTTTCTGAAAGAACGAAGCCAAGGTTGGATAGAGAGGTGGAAATTTTGACGTACCACTGACGGGAGGCCTGTTTCAAACCGTATAAAGATTTTTGTAATTTGCAAACCAAGCCATTGGTAATGGTGACGAGGCCATCTGGACCTTTCATGTAGATTTCTACATGCAAGTCTCCGTGAATGAAAGCATTGTTGACATCAAGTGCGTGAATCTTCCAACGACGTTTGACAACAACGCTGACCAAAGCTCGAATGGTAGTCATTTTGACTACAGGTGAAAATGTCTCATGGAAGTCCTCTTTTTCCTTTTGAGTGAATCCTCAGACGACCAACCGGGCCTTGTATTGCTCAATCTCTCCATTGGATTTGTATTTGATGCGATGGACCCATTTGTATGTAATGCACCGTTTCCCTTTTGGAAGTTTAACGAGGGTCCAAGTGTGATTTTCCTCGAGGGCACGAAGTTCAATGTTCATAGCATCACACCAAACTTGGTGCTGTGAAGCAATCTGATAGGTGGAAGGTTCCTCGGGAGAAAATCGTTTGACCTGTGCACATATCATAGGTGAGGGTATGAGATCGGTTTAAGAGTTGATATCAGGCATGAGGTTAGGACGAGAACATTTAAGACGAGTAGACAAGATATGAGTGAAAGGGTCAAAGGTTGTCTGATTGCACTCATAGTCATGAAGTTTGACAGGGGGTTGTCTGTGGCGTGTTGGTTGCCGAGGAAGGTTATTGTCGGGAGCTACACTAGGACTGGTAATGAGATGTTCCTCGTTAGATGTGGGATCCTCATTATAGGCATGATCAGTATTAGCAAGAATATACCTGTTGGTGAGATCTGTGGGTTGGGCTATTTGCAAATCTGTCGTGTGCTCGGGTTGGTCATCATTATAAGTTTGGGTTGCTTCATTCTGATTATCGAAGAGGTGTCATCAGTGGCAGGTTCAGCATCAGATCATCTTTGAGTTGGTCGGCCCATGTCGAGATGGAGAGGAAAGTCATTCTCATCATCGATTGTTGTAGGAAAGATGGTCTGTTGAGGTTGTTCCGACACATCTCCTTCAGAAGATTTGGCCTACAAAGGAAAAACTCTCTCGATGAAGGTAAGGTCCCAGCTTGTAATTACGCATTTAGTGTTGATAAAAGTCCGCTGCCCCTTTTACCAAGGCCTGGGCCTAGGTAGACACCGCAATGTCCTCTATCACTGAACTTGGAGCGATGGTCATCAGGCCTAATATGGTAGACTAAAGACCCAAAGGTTTTGATATCATCCAAGTTTGGGCTTTTTCCGTACTAATACTCATATGGAGACATTCCTCCTAAAGTCGAAGAAGGCATCCTATTAATAAGAAAGGTAGCCATAATGATGCTCTCACCCCCAATAAGTCATGTTTAACCCGGATTGGAAGAACAAGGCATGGGCCGTTTCCATCAAATATCTATGCTTTCGTTCAACGACTCCGTTGTTTTAGGCATGTAAACGCATGAGGTTTGGTGGAGGATGCCTTTACTTCAAAAGAATTGTTGGAGGATTTTTGATGACCTAAGTTCATATGCACTGTCCGATCTAACGATCTTAACAAGTTTGTCGAATTGGCATTGGGCGATGTGAAGGAAATCCTAAATGTGTTGTTGAGCGTCGGATTTATGTCTCATGATAATGACCCAAGTAGCTCTACTAGCGTCGTCTACTATAGTGAGAAAGAAGCGAGAATTTTCATGGTTAGTGGTGGAACATGAGCCCCATATATCAATATGAATTAGCTCAAAACAATGTTAAGATTTGTTATTAGAGTGAGGAAAGGATAAACAATGTCCCTTAGCTCTAAAACAAATGTCACAAACAAAATCATCAGGAATATCATTCTTATCAACGAGACCCATTTTAACCATCTTGCTAACGGGCGGATGGCCCATTCGTTTGTGCAACATAACAAGTTTAGCATTACAAGAATTGCTAAAAACAGTCCGGTCCGTATTACAGCCCAAAGAAAAACTATTTAAGCATGATATGTCTAGGAAGTAATGCCCATCTTCTCGGAAACCCACTCTCTGTTTACTCGTCCAGGTATGGGCCTACAGGTAACAAGTGTCGGCGTCAAAGGAAACATACAACTCAATTGATGGGCTAGCTTACTCACAGAGATAAGAGAAAGACGAAAGCTCGGTACATACAATAACCCTTCCAACTTGAAACCATCTCCTAATAGAACATTACTCCCTATACTGATAGCTTCAATGCATCCATTAGGTAGAGTGACATAGTGAATGCGCGCAAGTTTATTTTTATCACATAAGAGAGTTTCATCACCTACCAAATGGTCACTAGCACCTAAATCCAAAAGTCATCACCTATTCATGGATTTACAGACATTTGTAGAATTGCAAAGTACTGTATGACAATTAATATCAGTACCTGCAAAGTTCGAAGATTCTTTGTTCATAGAGGAACGACTACTTGCAGCCCCACTCTTGTCTGGAATACGACAGCTTTGTTCCAAGTAATCGCACAAACGATTCAATATGTCTGCGTTAAATCTAGAAAGGCTGTTGGTTCGTCCTGATCTGTCGTGTGTGACGGTGTTGGCACTATCCACCATGCGCGATCCTTTCCATCAGTCAAGATAACCGTGAATCTCAAAGCAACCTCTTTTCAGATGCCCAGTTTTACCACAATAAGAGCAAACCTCAGAACTTTTCTTATCTTTTTTGCGATGATTCTTTCCTCTAGCAGAGCGATTCTGCTCGATTTTTCCGACCTGGCTAGCAACAGAAACGTCTGAGGTTTCTTTGAAGATTTTTCCAGTATTACGCTGACGTTCATCCTACAATACGATGGCATAGGCAGTATCTAATCGAGGTAAAGATTTTTTCATCACCAAATTTCCTCTAACGTTGATAAATTCCTCCTTCAATCGTAGCAGAAATTCAAACAACTTCTTGTTCTCATGAAACTATGCCAATTTATCAGTGTAACCACATTAATAGGGAGTCAAATTAATGGCAGCAAAAATGTCATCCCAAATACTAGAGAGTTTAGTAAAATACTCGGTTATAGAATCGCTTCCCTGTTCCATCCTGGAGAGCAGGCGTTTTAATTCGAAGAGTTTGGTGTCATTGATTTGATCAAAGCGTTTGCATAATCGCTTCCACATGTCGTACGAGGTGGCGCAAGAGACCAAGCTATCTCTGATGGAATTCGCGACACTCGCCAAGATCCACGACCTCACTAGCCCATCTCACCTATCCCCGACATCTCTACGATGTTTGGAAATTTTTAATCGTTTCATGGTTGCATCAATGAGTTTACTTTTGTTCTTGGCCAATAGGGAGATTTCGACCTTCTTTTTCTAGTTTTGGAAGACATTGCCGCTGAACTTTGTGGTGGTGAGTTGAACGTCTAGCGCTTCAGAAAAAGACACCAGCAATGGATCGACATTGATCTGTTTCCTTCTTCTTCGATTTTGATCAGGTTCTTCTTCATATTGGGAGGAATCGTCTTCCTCAGTTATGCTTTCTTCATCCTCGCTGGAATTAAGGTTTGACATTGCGAATTAAAAAAATCAGGCACGAAGAGCCTGCTCTGATACCACGTTCGTTTGCGGAAATTGTGAGTGAGAATAAACAAAGTTGATCGAACGCAAAAGAGAGAACGAAATTGATTTACGGAAGAAAGGAGTCGAGAGAGATTTCACAGTAAAAGAAAGTGGCCATCGTTGTATTGAGAAGAATAACTCAAAGGGGTTATTATATACAAGTAGGAAGAATTCCAATAAGGAAACTAAATCTAAATAAGGGGAAAGTGGACAAAAGAGAATTAGACCAAAATATCTAGAGAAATCCTAATTATTAATTATCCTAATAAATCTAAATAAGGGGAAAGTGGGCAAAAGAGAATTAGACCAGAATATCTAGAGAAATCCTAATTATTAATTATCCTAATACCCCCCCCTCAAACCTAGGAAAAAGATGCTTTTTCTTGGTTTGAAGAAATGTCAATCATCCCCATAGAATCTAGTTGATGACGGTAATCTTTGGCGGCCAGTGATTTGGTGAGCATGTCCGCTTTCTAGTCAACATTGGAGATGTGGAAAATGTCAATTAAGCCTGCCTTAATATGGTCTCGAACATAGTGCACATCGATTTCAAGGTGCTTTGTATGCTCATGAAGAACAGGGTTGTGTGCGATGAAGACAGCTGATCGGTTGTCACACTTTAATGGTATTAGAGTGACATCGGTTATTCCGAGTTCATGAAGGAAGCGAGAAAGTCATGACAGCTCTGTGGTGACGCATC
Source organism: Limonium bicolor (assembly GCA_023374045.1). Taxonomy (NCBI): domain Eukaryota; kingdom Viridiplantae; phylum Streptophyta; class Magnoliopsida; order Caryophyllales; family Plumbaginaceae; genus Limonium; species Limonium bicolor. Next base: position 76,954,760 of record CM041782.1, read on the forward strand.
GTAAAGGCGCGATACTCGGCTTCGGTGGAAGATAAGGAGACACATGCTTGCTTCTTTGATTTCCAAGAGATGGGAGAGCCACCAAAACGTATGTAATAACCGCTCACTGATCGGGGGGAAATTGGGCACGAGACCCAATCAGAGTCACTGTAAGCAATAAGAGAATGATTATCAGAATTGTTAAGGAAAATGACATATCCAAGGGTCCCTTTTATGTATTGGAGAACATGAATGGCGGCATCCCAGTGCTTCTGACAAGGTTGCTGATTGAATTGGCTTAAGAGTTGGACGCTGAAATTTAGATCGGGGCGAATATTTATCAAGTAATTTAGTTTCCCGATGAGGCGTCGGTGTAACACCCCTACTCTATTCGGCTCCTAATCATCTTACTTAACAATATAATCGCAGCGGTAATCTCAACAATTGACTACTGGTCACCGTTCTTGCTCGCCCATACGAGTAATAACGTGCTTCCTGATAAGCTCTTAAATACGAAACATTTTCTCGCAGTGACAACAAGAGATAGATCTAAACTCCCAAACCAATATAAAATACATTCACAGTGAGCTTTCTACGTATCCAAAACCTATACATGTTTCTAGGTTCATATTAAAATGCAACAGTGCATGTTTAAATAACTGTAATCAAACTACCCAGCGCGTCACTCTCTTTGCCGACACCGGAAGTTGCATACCTGCAAAAATGGTAGTTTGTGGTATGGAATCAGCCCCTGCTGAGTATGTTATTACCTGACTGTCATGCACCCTCGGACCATTCAGTTATTTGGTCGAGAGTATGCAATTCGTTTCCATACAAATAGTTCAATGTTGAAACTGTAAAGCAACAATATATATTGCAGTAATCTCAAATAACAAACAAGCCCCCGGCTTCACACATCGCATCGTAAACCACTGAAAGCGTTTACAGCGCTTATATGAGTACAGAGACTCCACTCCAACAAACACTTAATAATTCATAATTGAGTTCAGCGACTCACTCGACCAGACACCCAACCACAATCCACACATGAGTACGGTGACTCGACACAACCAGTTCACAACACACAATATGAGCACAATGGCTTGTTCAAACAAATCCACCAACATACCACACATAACCACAAAGCACAACCAATGAACAACAAGGCGAAGTAACGAGAATTATAAACGAGTATGAACTCTCGTCTTTGGCATGCAAGCCCAAATAATGTTCGCCTAATGTACGAGTTAATATAGTCGTTCGTAATTGTTCAATCATGTCTAATGACAACGTCTCGTTAGAACGACGTGTCTCTAAGTTACCCATCTCTTATGGCGGGTCACCCACGGCAATAGCCACTCCAGCGGTAGAGTCTCCGTCCTACGAACAATCTGTAGTTCGTTGGAAATTTATCCAGATACTTACGGCTACCACACGGTGTCCTAGTATCGTTAATGGATCACAGTTCACAGCAAGAGCCACATCCTTGATAAACTTATCTATACCATCGCATCGCTTTACTATTCTTTTTTTTTTCTAACACAGCAGACCAAGGTTGTAGTCCAATCCTGAGTATGTCGACTCGGGATCCAGTGCTAGATACGAGAGCGGCGTTAAAGAGGCCAATGCTCCGTATATAAGTCTCAGATATTTTATATATCTTATTATCCTAATGCTACAACGTTTTACTTACGTTCCTTATATTACACATATAAGATAGCATCATTGCCGCTAGTTCGTTTTATAATATGTTCATATATACGAACGGTACTGTTATCGCACAACAGTAATAATAAGGCAGCATTAATACACAACTCAAGCATATTAATTCACACAAGCAGACATTCAATCTTATCACAGATTTTCACACAATGTCTGAACTGAGGAAATCCTCAGAGACAATCAAGCCACATAAATAACATACCGTTCACCCTGAGAGTATTACGGTGGAGTATGAATCAGCAAGATCCTATGCTCCGTGCGTCGTCTCTAACAGTCTATACAATACATAATGCTACTGATTAGCATACTGTATAACAACACAAAATTCTACGGTACCCCGTACCGTCACTAATACCTCCCGGTTAACCCCCGTTATTAACTGTCAATGTTTGTCGGGTTTTAGGTTTAACTCGAGATTGGAAAAGTGTTATATTACAAGCGTAGTCTTGTCTCGTATATTAATATACTTTATAGTTGAGCTTTTGTTATCGCATGTAACCTAATGTATGTTTGTACATCATATAGCTTGTTTCTATATTGTATGTATGATTCTTGTCATACACCATACATTTCACCTTAGTATTTATTTTTCTAAGGTTTGTTTCTCTCTTTTTTTTTTCTTTTTCCAAATTCAATGTGGTAAACAATACTTTGCATTATCAATCCTTATTATCACATGTACAGTCCTAACATTCCATATCCAATGTTTGTAATTCTTTTCCCTTTATCATATGTCATTTTAATTATGAAAATATATGGTCATTAAACCATATTATATTTTCCACCACAACACATATTTATTTATGTGTATGTATTTATGGAACTATTTCTTATATGGCAATTCTTATATATATTCATCCTTTTTAATGAATACCTCTTATATTACAAATGTTATAATTCTTATAACATTAAAACCATATTATAAAGTTCATTCAAAAATATTAATATTTCCGAACAGCACCTATGTTCCTTAATTATTTACAAAATCCTCCACATAATTTATACCATGTTATATTATAGTTATATAACATATATTTTGACAACTATGTCATTAAAACAATTATAACTTATAGTTATATATTGTTAATAAATACCAAACAGCCCTTAAAACTCTCGGTATTAATTAATTCCCACCAAACTTCCATAATTTACAACTCAACCCCAAATTATATTTCCTTGTTACACTTATAGTATATACCTTATATTATAATCCTTATTCCTTAATATACTTATAACCCATGGTTATATTTTCTCAAAATAACCGAACAGACCCCATGGTCTATTTAAATTATTTTTCCACCACTTAACTTTCTATATTCACCAATTTCCCCTCTTTATAACATATAGTTTCTAATTCCATTAAAATCATATATTATACATATGTCCTTATAAAACCTTGTATATAATTCCAAAAATCACCAAACTATACCAAAAGGTTATAAACATTATTCCTAACCTTATACTTTCTCTAAATCTCGATTTTACCACATATGTTACCCATTTGTAACAATATTATGAAATACCTTATATTATACTTATTTAATTCATATTAACTCCAATTTAACCAAATCAATTCCTAAAAATTCCTAATAACCTAAGGTTTGTACTAAACTCCTTTTAGTACCCCCAAGTTTTCGGAAATCACAATACCACCCCAAGTCTTATAAATCTTTTACAATTTAATAAGTATCTTATTATAAGGTAGTATTTTAATTTCTAAAATTCTCCAAAGTTGGTCAAAGTCTCCTATATAGTCAACTTTGACTTCTAATACCAATTGGGACTCAAACTTTCGGTAATTACCAACAATACCCCATACTTTTCTATTTTTACAGTTTTGACCCAAAACTTTATAAAATGTTATAATTTTTATTAAATTTTTAAAAACCTAAATTGCTCTAAATTAAGCCCACGGCTTTCTAAATTCCTAGTAATTACTTGGCCCCAATTTTAATTATAAGCATAAATAAAACTAAATAAGCTTATAAACTTAAATAAAATGGCCTAATGACATGGCCTTATTACAACCTTGAACTTGCAAAATAAATTACACAATAAATGTCTCAAAATATAGCATATATTCGGCCTCACTTAGGTTTAATTATTTTTCCACATAATGTCATAATTTGACCATCATGTTAATTAAATCCCTTAAATGACTAGCTTAATTTATCTTAGCCATTTTTTTTCCATTTTTAGGTCAATATGACCTATATTATATATTCACTCTCGGCCATATATATATATGCTTAAAAATTACAAAAACCATAAGTTTAAGGTGTTTATACCTTGATTAAGCCTTGTATGCTCTCGGCCACTTGTAGGAAAAATCACCACTTGATTTAGACATGTTTAATACACAAAACAAGATATGGTTACCCTCCAAGCTTGAGCTTAACCATAAGGATAATTAATGTAAGATTTAAGGCAAAAATCACCTTAAAAATGCAAGGAGTTTAGGTATTTCGACTGAACCAAACACACCACAAGGTGTTAGATCCACCATATTGACATAGGAAATAGTTAGATCTCGAAATACTACCTTGTTATTAGGTTTTACCTTGGAAAAATGCCTTAAAAGAGTATTTCTCTTGGATCTCGGTCACCCTTGCTCCAAATGGCTAACCAACAGATTCCACATGAAAAGGAGAAGAAGATGAGGCTATGACCAAAGTTTCACAGCCAAACTCGAAGGGAATCAAAAGTTATGAGCTTAAAGCACATTTTTACCTTAAAATGTAGATTTGAACAACCTTGGTCCCTCTACTGGTCTCAACCGAGTTTAGCTCTTGTTAACCTTAGAACACTGAGAATAAGCCATAGGAATTGATGAGCCACGAAATTTAGGTGTTGGTAGTGAAGAGATGAAGAAAAAGGGCTAAAAATGACATTAAAACACTTACCTTAAGGACTTAGAGCTAGGTTTGCCTTCCATGTTCAAGACAAGCTTTGAGAGCTTGAAGGAAGGAGGGAGCTCGGTTGACAGGGCTGGAATCGGACAAGGAGGAAGGAAGGAATGGGTAAGTTTTGAAATAATTGAAAAAGTAACTTAATTTTCAAAAGTAATTGGTATTAGGTATAGTTTGTCCCATAATGATTGTAGGCTGTCTCCTCCCTCTTGCCAGCCGATTTCCAAGGGGTTAAATGGGTCATTTAATTGACCATTGACCATACTTGGTCAATATTGACTCATGCGGGCCCCACTTTAGGGTTTTATTAATATTTTAATATTAATTTGTAAAAATTCGTAAATTTCTGGAATTAAATTCCTAATATGATAAAATATGATAAAATATCATATTTAAGGATAATTATAATTTTTAAGCCCATTAAAAATCAATTTAAAAGGCAATCTCACAAAACGTGCTTTAAGGAGTTTTAGCGCACATTTTTGTGTCACAGGGTGTTCCTGAGCTTAGTTCTCCTTGAGAACGGTTTTATTGTGTTCCTTGCTTCATTATAATACTTAGGAATCCACTTTGGATCCTATTTGAGGTCATACAATCTTTATGGTGTCTTAAAGCACATTTTTGGCTTTACCGATCTTAAGGCGTGTTTTGCCTTGTTGAGATCTTTTAGATTGTTCCCCAATAGTAATTAGATGTTTATTAATCATTTTAGATCATTAATAGATCATTTAATTATATTTTAAAGGTTAGGGGTATTTCAGTCTACCCCCCTTAAAAAGGCTTCGTCCCGAAGTCCTTAACCCTCTACAGTTCACCTAAGGAATCAAGTTCCACTAAGTAACCAAACAGTCCATTGCTAGGGAGTAACTACCACTAGGTTCAGACCTAGTCTATACATACAGCATATATCAAGTAGTCAAACTCATGGTATAAGCTCATTCGTTTCATAGCACTAAACAAGGTGCACATCCAATTCATCCACAAAGTACTCAGCGGTACTATATATCCAACCAGGTGCAAACTCATAGTACACAGCACTAGACAAGGTGCAAAACTCATAGCACAGCACTAGACAAGGTGCAAAACTCATAGTACACAACACTAGACAAGGTGCAAAACTCATAAAGTACTCAAAGGTGTTTGCAAGGGATACTCCACGATCCCTATCTACATGTTAGTATCTCGCGAGGATACCCACACATCATTCCACATGTATGCGTGCACATATAGTTAACGTTGACAACTCACAGGGAAGCAGTCTTAAAGACCAGGACTGACGATCCCCAACCCAACCAACGTCTACTACCCGCAGACACACCGGTTTGATCATAACGAAGGACACTGCGGTCTACGGCTCCTCGGGCAGTCACCTTATTTCCTTAGTCACCCACAGACACACCGGTCTAACGACAAAGGACTTTGCGGTCCACAGTTCTATGGGCGATGTCACTCGCAGACACACCGGTCTAATGACGAAGGACTCCACGGTCCACGCTCTTCGAGTGACGCCTAAATTCCAATTTCCATCATATCTGTGTCCACTTGTAGGAAGTTTCGAGAATCATTCAACCCCGACGTGGTCAGCGTCAGTGTTGAACTATCTCTCACCTCAATTTGTGTTCGGTTTCCCTTGATCGGACCAGGATCAAGTTCAACTTCCCACGTCAAATTCAATCAATCAATTGTTTATTCACTTCTAATCTCGTTTCCTCTTGATATTTACCACCTCATATCCCATAGATACACAAGTCAACTAGTGTAATTAACCTAATCACCGGCATATAGGGTCATGTATCCTAACCACGTACCAACTTCACTCGACTTATAATTATTCATACAATTCCTAGAGGTTTTACCTCCACTAGGCTATACATCGGTCTCATGCCGACTCACTCATCGCATTCCAATACTCGGTTTCATACCGAGTCACAAATCATATGATATGGAGCTTTCTACTCCTTTTATTCGCCATCTCCCATCGAAGCTACCAGATAGACCTACTTGAACTCTCAACCGGAGATAACAAGTTAGGCGTTTATGTGTTTAGTGTTCGCAACGTTTGCATAAATAATTGGAATTAGGATAAGAACACTCTATCTGTTCTCCCTTTCCTATTCGCCATAACTAATGCGAACTAAAATATATTTATGTTCATACACATAATACATCACAATATTACCTCAAGTAACTTAACACAATCGTAACACTTGTACTCTACGTACAATAATAGTGTTTGCTGCATGTGTACCATGCGCTACGTACTCCTACGTACGGTATATTTTAATCGCTCTACCCCCCAAAATGATTACGCCCACGTAATCTACGAATATATCATCGTGAAGTAATAAGTTCAAGATGTTCCATTCCAGTGGGATTATTCGTGCACTAATGTGTTACATATTTCATTACCCCTTTTTCCATAGGGTCGGGCTTTAGCCCTCAGGTTATACCGCCTACCTCGCTTAGGTGTATGTATATTCATATTGGTTTGATCGGAAGATGTAAACACATCATTTGTGTTCCTCAAGCCTGCTAGGTATGTCAAACCTAAGCAATATGGGCCCACTCGCTCCGCAAGCAGTCTGCCCAACTACTATACGGTTAGTTTACCCCTTTTAGGTAGTAGTTTTATGTCCGTTCCAAGTCTATGTGACGGTGTTTTCTACACAGTCTTCCATAATTATGGGAATGGTGTAATTTATTCGGCTGTGTGGTATCGTTAGTCACACACACTTATTTTTCAACTAGCCATTTTATTCAGCTCTCCTGAATTCTATACATGCTCATGGTATGTTCCCATGAGTTCATGTCACCCTACCGAACTAACCTTCAGTAAAAGGGTTGTCGAGCTATGCTCTAGCACCTAGTGCTTGCAGTAGTTATCTCTAAAATGTCAAGACGAGTCTGATATGCGCAACCAACTGGCGCCTCATGACTCTAAGTTATTTCCCTCTGGAATGAGTTCGTTCTTTGGGTACCTTGTAGGTCCGCTTTTGCTAGTGTAAACTCGTATCCCTCGTGTGTTGGTACTTTAGTATTTAACAGTTATTATAATGGTCGCTTGTTGCGCACCATGTACCAGTCGATTGGATGGTTATCCGCCGTTGCGGTTTGCATGGAGTATCTAATCTCCAGCTTAGAGTATCTTTTGTAATGCTCGCTTTTGCCCTTCGTCTGTTGTAAACATATAATACGACTGTGGTTTTAGCTTGGTATTCATTTTCTGTTCAACCTAATTGGTACTAACATACTAAAGTTTATGGCTTGAGCATGTGGTTGTTATTATTTAACGCGACATCATCGCAGCGCCCTCAGCGCGTGGTATAACTCTCTTTGTGCCCCCTTTTTGGGTAGTATCTACTATCACAAGGGTTTCTCTAAGATAACTTCCTTAAATACCACAATTCCTTTTCTCATTCATGGGTTCAATTTGCCATTACCATTCAATTGGCCTTAGTTTCCTCGTTTACTAAAATCCCCAAAACTTATGTTTAACTCCTCCACTGTGGAGTTGCGACCTTATGTCACTTTATTATCAAGCTATCCTTGATTTTCCTAACCTTGCTAGTTTGACTGAGATCTCTCTCGTCAATACATGGTTCACTTAGTCAGGGTTCCATTCGCTGACTTAGACACAGAGTTGATTACCTCCTGGGTCCTACACCACTCGTTTACATGCATTGGGTACCATACTGATACATTACTACTTACCCAACTAACTTCATATAGTTTGTCAGGCCCACAAGCTCCTAGGAGTGCGGTCGTCCCATGTCTCGTTTAGTGCACTCGTAGCGTTCGTACCCGGTGATTATCGTACTTAGTCTTGGTAACTTATGTTTGAGTAGCTATGCTGCCAATTCTTAACCTTTAATGTCAGAATGGCCCTAATATTAGGCTCTATGGTTTCTTTTATTAATGTAAATTTCCTTTACTTTCTCTAAGATAGGTGTTTGCGACTTATCGCCCTGATTCTGGTTTCCACATGTTCGTCATCTGGTATTGAAATACCCCAAACCTCGATATGTTGGTTAAATGTTAAACTATGGTATTTAAAGGCTAAAAGTGCCTTAAAAACATCAATGAACAGTTTAAACCATAGTAAAACACAATAAAATACTAAGACACAGTTTGAGCAAAAACATGCTCTAAACTTGGAGTGAACTTGGTTAGGACCCAAAGAGCCTACCAAGACTTTGTAAAATTCAATTATGATTTAATAAGGCTAATTAAGTCCTTAGGGAACGTTGGTGGACAATTAAATCAAACAAAACACAAGGAAACACCTTAAGGTCAATTTAAGCAAATAATTGCTCTAGACTTGGTTAACCTTGTATAACACCTAAAGGTCATACCTATACCTTATAAATATGTTAAATAACATATTAAATCAGTTACCAAAGAAAACCAAGCTTGAAAACAAGTTTAAATACAAAATGTGCTTAAAGGAGTCTTAAAGCACATTTTTGGAAAAATTGTCTTGTAAATGAGTTTTGACTGGCTAAATGTCCATCATTACTCTTTAATAAATATGTGAACTAATTTGTAACACATTTGGAAGTCTATATCAATGGGAAATCAAAAATTTCACATCTATGTGCCTTGTTTTTATGAATAGTGAATTTAATAAGCTAGTTTGTAACATATGTTGTTACAAGTAATTAAATGGGTCAATAAGGACTAAAATACCCCTAAGTAAAGATGGGGGCCGGTTTTCATGTGTGACTCACCACATGTGAACAAATTAATAAGCTAAATAATGGTAAAGCAAAAGTATTACTTACTTTAACTACTTAATATCTCCAAAAGCAAATTCTATCTTCATTTCTCCTTTCCTTCTCCATTTCACACGGCTGCATCCTCTCTTCTATCTTCTTCTTCCTTCTCCATCGGATATGCTACAGCTCCAGCACCATCTTCAAGCTTTGACCACATGTAACTCCTAGCTCCATGGTCCAAATTTAATTTCGAGACCACCGTTCTTCTAGTTGGAGCAAGCTCTACAACCTTGTCTTTTCAAATCTTCAAAAGCCTCATTTTGGTGCCATGGAGATTCACCATTGAAGGAGCTTGACCACATCTTTTTACACCTTGTTGTTCTCCTTTGCTTCAAGGTAAGGAAACTCAAAGAAAAATGAAGTTTCCCTCAGGTTTTGGTGCTGTCCAAAAATTCACACCATTAATGGTGTCTTCTCTTGTTCTTCCATAGCTTCATTTCAACCTTTCATGGACTAGGTGGAGTCCTCTCTTGGTATATATTCAACTCTCTTCAAGATCTAAGGTAAAACAACTATCCTTGTGTGTTAAGACAATATGTATAACCTAGGGTTTGTAAGTGAGTTTAAGCATGAAGCTTGAATGCTCATTGGTTGTACTTGTGTGTTGGTTAGAACATTTGCAAGTAACCAAGTGCTCTTGCCGATTTCCAAACAAGGAAGAACAAGAATGTTCAAGTAAAATCTGGAAGGAAAGAGGTAAACAAACTATCTCAATGCGATTTAAATGCCAATGGTAAATGAGCTAGTGAAATGCTCTCAAGGAGTTTATTAAGGGCATATGTATTGTTGGGTGTATTTGCAGGTCAAAGGCAATATATACTTGTGGAAATTCAGTGTTTAAGGTTTAAGCAATTTAAGGGCCTAAGAGCCATGTTATTTAAGGGCCTAAGTGCCAAGCAATTTAAGTTAAGCACTATATGGTGTTGTGGTGTAATTTGATGAAGATTTGTGTGATGGTGTTCTTGATGGGTTTAGGTGATCTTGAATGTTTAATGGAGAAAACTATGAGTTTTGGAATGATGATATGCTAAGAGAACCTATGGCAAAAATTTGTAAAATGTATAAGGAGTTGTAAGTGTTTAAGTGAACTATGGTGAACTAGGAAATGTAAGGAATGGATAAATGTTTTACTAAGGAATAAAACATGCACTAAGGTGTTTTAAGGTGCTACAAGGATTTAGGCATTGTCTTGGAGGTTTTAGAAATCAAATGGGTTTGTTTTAGGAAGTACTAAAGTCTTGGAGAAGTTTGTTTAAAGTTTAGGTAATGTTGGTGAATAAGAAGAGAAAGATGTTTGGTTAAGGCTTTGAGAAAGGAACTTTAGGAAGTTGTGAAAAGAAGATTTGTTTAGTAAGAGAAGATGCTTGGGAGATGATGTTAAGGTAAGGAGAAAGCATTTTAGGATAGTTGTAATCAAAGGTGAGAAACACCATTTAGAAACCTAGAGTCAAATGTCATAAGTGTTGGTGTTTGTATAAGAAAATTGGGTAACAAGTTGGACAATGTTTTAAGGTGAATCGAAGTGGTATTTTGGCATTAGAATATACCTAAGATCATATGGTAAGTTTATACAATTAATGGAGGTGGAGAACTAAGGCAACAACACTTGAAAAATGCAATTTTAACAATTCTGTAGGTTTGGTCCGGGACCTAGGTTATGGTTCAAGTCCCGGACTATGCATGAAAATAGGCCGAGAGTGCACCACTGGTTTGGTCCGGGACTTGGGGTGGGTACAAGGTCCCGGACCACCCTTCTAAATACGCCGAAGGTTTTCCTTATGTGTTGGTCCGGGACTTAAGGTAAGGACCAAGTCCCGGACCACTCTAAAAATGTTGTTTAAGGTATGAAAATGATGTTTAATGATGGGGATTGATGGATAATGATGTTGTAAGGTTGTTAAGGACATGTTTGGTGAGTTATAATGACAATTTGGTGGGTGAGAAGTTGGAATAAAATGTGAGAGTAAAACAAGTTAAAAATGTAAGGTATTTAACTGGTCAAACGGGGTTAACCATAGTCATTCGGAAAGAAAAAACCCCCCAAGGCCATCGATGTTCATGGGTACATGTAAGTGTATGTACCAGTTGTTCGAGAATTGTTCGAGGAACATAAGTGGACATGGTGGAGTGGACTCCGGAGACAGGTATGGTTTTCTTGCAACCTGTGTCCTACCGGATTACACCGGCTTGTATGCCAATGTGTTTTTCTGAGTGTTTGCCACCTTGTAAGATCAAAACATGTAATGAGTTTATAGTAATTCATTTATGTGGCGTAATAGGTCCCGATACCGTTTAACCTCAAATAGGTGTTAAACCTTAGCTAACCAAATCTAGGTACACAGGAGATATCGGTATTCGGATTTAACGACCTAAACCTTAGGAACGTTCTAACCACGGCTATGCGTGAGTTAGTTGTGTGATGGTGTTATGTGCAAGTGTGTGAATCTCCCTTGCGTGTTTAACTCGGTTTGATACCGTATGGTGTGTGGATGTGATAGGTTCCATAAAGGAGCTCTAACTACTTAACTATAAGTATATGTGTACTAATGGGGGGTGAGGAGACCGGTCATTTTCCGGCCACGCGTGTGATGGACGGGGGTCGATGTCATACCCGGTTCGACTCTCTTGGGTATGTTATGGTTGTTTACTCATTGGGTTTCCAATCTTCCCTTTAGCTTAAAAAGCTATATTACTGACTCACGTCGGTTTACTGGGGCATACAATGGTTGTACGGTGTGATTGGATTACTATATCCGACGCACCTTAGTGTTAAGTTATCCGTTCATTTAAAGTAACGGTAACGTGTTATGGTATGAGTTTAACATGAGTTTGGCAACATTCTCTAGGCTCTAAAGTGAACTAATCAGGGTCGGGTCGGTTCCTTAAGAGAACCGTACCCGTTGTGTTGTGTGTTTATGGTTTACATGCATGATTCAAATATAATCAACCGCATGCTAAGACGACAATTAGTTGTGCGTGGCCCGGTAGCATGCGGGCTGCGGGATTACCATACCAGCAAAGGTGCTGAGCCCCTTGGGGGCCACCCTTTTCTTCCTTTTCTATTTCAGGTACAAGGAGCTGGAAGCCGTTCGAGAGTAGGACGGGTGGTTGTTTATACATGGGTAGCCTTTTAACGGTGTATGTATTATAGGTGTAGTAAGACCGAATTTGTTATCGGCATTGGTTAATTAATACTCGGTACAGTGGGGGGGTATATGTAAAATAATTGTTGGAAATGGAATAAGGATTGTATTGTGTAGTTGCTCGGGGATCTAGTCCATCAGACCGATACATTGTGTATGTATTAGCCTTGTTAACCACGTGGGTGGTTAACGGCGTGTAACACCAATGGGTTAAGTGATGTGATGGTTTATGTTTTCCGCTGCAGATGGTTATAAAGTGCGATGTTGTGGATGGGGTGTTACAAAAAGTGGTATCAGAGCGAAGTATCGCTCTGATGACTGAATTACCGAGCTTAGGAAGTACCGAGATAAGATTTTAGTACTTTGGGTTAAGGGTTGAGTGATAGCGTGAGAGATATGCTAGTTAGGAAATACCAGTGTGTACTGGATACCTACTATATCCATCCCGCCCTCCACAACCCCTATTTTATGACTTGGGGAGGAACGCCAGGGAGATGAAAGCCCTCTCTTACCCGGGAAGACCCGGTCTGGCTGTTATTAACTATCTTGTAAGTATGGGGAACCTGTCATACGGTAGGTCCCGAAAGGGGAAATCCCGGAGACGGTTTCCATATGCACAATGTTAACCGCATTTCATAGCAAGAATGGAGAATCCTGTGTAAAGAAGAATGAAATTTCCGGCAACCTGGGTCGACATGTCGAGCAGTCGAAAACTACCAGCTTGCAACAGGCAAGAAGTGAAGTAATGAAACCCGAGACAAGTGTCTACGGGATGGCAAATGTTAGGTAATGGCACCAACGGTATACCAACCGACAAAGGAACTACAACGTAGTACCCAAACAAGAGACAAGTCTCAGTAACCACGACAAATGCGTGGAACGGGCTACGAAGAAACAGTGCTAAGTAAAGGAAAAAAAAAAAAGGGGACTCCAAGAACGGGGAGCACCCCAATTAATGATTATTATGTGAAGACAGTGAGAAGTCATCCAAAGGATTATTGCCAAAACTGTAAGGTCAAGCAAGGGCCAACAAGGCCACTGATGACAATGCGGGTAAGAATAATACCGCAACTGGTGTGTGTGTTTAACCGATGGCCAGTTAGCATGGTGCACTTGCCATGGCAAGTGCTGCTATAACAAGATTGTTCGGAGAAAAATTTGACAACTACAAACTACTTAGTAAAGTACCCAGAAATTAAATGTGATCATCGTAACCGTGGAAGGGCTTAACAGCCTAACCTTTGTAAATGGGAATATACCAGTCAGCAAGAAGCTAGACTTGGTTAAGGCAAGAAGGCATTTTGAAACCATGAGAATTTTTCTTTCAAACTCAGATTTAATTTCAAACTCGTTTCTTTCAAAACCAAATTCTCTTTTAAACCAATACTTCTTTTACCCTTCTTTCAAACCAGTTTACCTTTGAATAGCCGGACGGAAACCAGTGAACCCGAGGGTAGCAACCCGACGGTATGGATGAAGTTCTTAATGATACAACGGTGGATAAACTTTCCCTTGAACAAGTTTGGGAAGCACAGAATGTATATTGTCAAAAGACAATATAAGGGAGTTGACAATAAAATACTTCACCTAGGCGTGTGACGGACACTACGAGTGTACCAACTGAAATGTGGGACGACCGCACTCCGATAAGAGCATGTGGGCCTGACAGACCTACCTATGGGTTAATCGGGTAAGTAGTAATGTATCAGTAGGATACCCCACATATGTATACGAGCAGAGTCCGAAACACGGGGAGTAGTCAACTCCATACCACGGTCAGCAGTGAAAGTCAAAGGAGAGCAATGGATTACCATTAATGGTTGAAGTAAAAGAACCCAGTAAAGAAGACAAAAGGGATTGGTAAATGCGTCCAAGAGAATGTATAGAGTCAAGAAGTGCGAAGAGCACGGATGGTTATATAAAGACATCACATATGTCTTAGGAAGCTGAAGAAATGAAACATGGCAGCTGGAACGAATACCCAGCTAAGAAAGTAAGAAGGCGAAGTTTACTTAATGTACCCATAAGTGCAAGCCAAATGTAATGGCATACCTTAGCAACACCCAGGAGCAATCCATGAGAGGTGTTTGGATCAAACATTGTTGGATGAAACAATGTAACAGAAACTCAAGAGTTGAAATAATTACTCGGTTTAAACACCGAAGGGAACCCACTTAACAGTAGGACCCTAAGTTGCCAAAGAGACAACTTGGAAGGAATCGTGACAGTAAGGCTTATAAGCCACAAAGAAAATGTGTTGGGTAAAAACTAAATAGTTGCAGAAGTATACGTAATACAAGCAAATAGAACGGAGAACGAACCACTACATTAAGGAGAATAAAGAGAATTATAACACTATAAGACCGAGGCATAAGAAATGCAAGGTCATATCAATGAAATGATACTGGTGCAGAACTAAATGTGGAAGCAGGACTAGCAATAAGTGACTACAGTAGCACTAAATATCAAATATCGGTATGAAATATACCTCAGGTGTAGGAAATAAATGAGAGAGCACTACACAATAGGTGGTAGCTCAACCTCAACCGACTGTAAGTCGAAAGGAATTGAGGCAATCATTGTGAAATACATAGTAGTATGCACAGTAAACTACTGTGGAGGTGGATAGAAAGTTTGTAACTCACCGAATTCGCGCACGGTAAGAGATACCACACGTCGGTTGAGAAACCATGGTTACCAAGATAAAGGTAATAAATTGGAGAGGTACAATACAGTATGCATAACGAATGGACAGGCCAGAATCGAAACTGGTTATGAGTTAAGAGAACTCCAATGAGAATCCTTGGTTTGGAACTAAACCATTAATATGGTCAAGATCCTTTAACGGACCGCGTGGAAGTTAAAACACTTCACGACGGTAGAACATTTTTAACCCTATGTTCAGAGATTGATTACGTGGGTGTAATCCCTTTTAAGGGGGGTAGAGCGTACAATCGCTTAGTGTGTTTTACCGTACAAGTGTACGTGAACTATGTTGTGCATAGCACAAAAATAATTTGTTATGATGGTTGGCATGGTTAATAATTGGTTATGATGGTTGGTTTGGTTAAATGGTGGTATTTGCGCACAGAAGATGCGAAATACCGTTGTGGTAGGTGAGACTACCTTGTTAATGGTTGTGGGTTAGTACAAGTGTTAAGGAGTAAATATACTCCTGGGGGAACCAAAACCCAAGTGGTGTATGTTCGTGGAATACTAAATGTAACACGATGTATTGTATTTTGATAAAAAAATAGATATATATACAGTGTGGTGATTTATGAAGGGTATGAAACTGACATGGAACCTAGTAAGAATTAGATTCCTTAGGTAACTTGATTAAAAGTGAATGGATATAATTGATGGACTGAGTTCTATCCCTTGGAGATGTGATGATTATGACTAGAATGATTGAAAAGATAGAGAAAGGAAATGTGTGTATTATCTAATGCTTGAAAATGAAGTGGGAGGTGGAACTTGATTTGCATGTGATCAAGGGAAGCCGAACACAAATTGGGGTGGAAGGATAGTTCAACACTGATGCTGATCACATCAGGGTTGGATGACTCTTGAAGCTCCCTATAGTGGTCACAATAACACCACTGAAAGGATGCAAGAGAATAAATTGGACTTGGAGTTGTATTGAATTTTCAAAAGGGTTTTCAATTGGTATTTCCAAAACAGTCGATTAATATTTTGAATAAAGGATTCTCTTGTTTACTTAACCTGGTAAAGAATATTTTTGTAGTACTTGCTCACGAGCTGAGGACGTATGAGCCTTTGTCTTCGGACCGGTGACATGAGAAGTACATATGTTAAAAAAAAAATTAAGTGAATGTTTTGATCTCCCAAAGGAACGGGGACCAGAAGGTGTCCATCGCGACCGGGTTCTGCGGGGATCACAGTGTATATGTACTCAACATGGGACTCGAGCCCATGAAGAGATGGAAAAGGTATTTCTGTTTGCTATACATGCTAAGACATGTTGTGTGGAATGAGTAATAAATATTACTTTGACCTTGAGTCTTAATATGGTCGAGTTCTGAAATGATTATGTTACTTGGGCCTATGAGTCCAAAGGTGGTTATGTTACCCAGACCTGAGAGTCTAAGGGTTGTTATGTGAGTACAATACTGTTAAGGTACCTGGACCATTGAGTCCGAGGTAATCATGTGAGAATAATATGTTATGGATGGATGTGTATATGTACCCGGACCTTCAAGTCCGAGGTTGTGGTGTAAGGTGTGTTGGTAATGGAAGTTTATCCTTAAAGTAATTCCCGTATTCTAATCCAATGATGTGTGGGAAAATGTGAACTTCGAGGACGAAGTTCTTTTAAGGGGGGTAGATTGAAATACCCCAAACCTCGATATGTTGGTTAAATGTTAAACTATGGTATTTAAAGGCTAAAAGTGCCTTAAACATCAATGAACAGTTTAAACCATAGTAAAACACAATAAAATACTAAGACACAGTTTGAGCAAAAACATGCTCTAAACTTGGAGTGAACTTGGTTAGGACCCAAAGAGCCTACCAAGACTTTGTAAAATTCAATTATGATTTAATAAGGCTAATTAAGTCCTTAGGGAACGTTGGTGGACAATTAAATCAAACAAAACACAAGGAAACACCTTAAGGTCAATTTAAGCAAATAATTGCTCTAGACTTGGTTAACCTTGTATAACACCTAAAGGTCATACCTATACCTTATAAATATGTTAAATAACATATTAAATCAGTTACCAAAGAAAACCAAGCTTGAAAACAAGTTTAAATACAAAATGTGCTTAAAGGAGTCTTAAAGCACATTTTTGGAAAAATTGTCTTGTAAATGAGTTTTGACTGGCTAAATGTCCATCATTACTCTTTAATAAATATGTGAACTAATTTGTAACACATTTGGAAGTCTATATCAATGGGAAATCAAAAATTTCACATCTATGTGCCTTGTTTTTATGAATAGTGACTTTAATAAGCTAGTTTGTAACATATGTTGTTACAAGTGATTAAATGGGTCAATAAGGACTAAAATACCCCTAAGTAAAGATGGGGGCCGGTTTTCATGTGTGACTCACCACATGTGAACAAATTAATAAGCTAAATAATGGTAAAGCAAAAGTATTACTTACTTTAACTACTTAATATCTCCAAAAGCAAATTCTATCTTCATTTCTCCTTTCCTTCTCCATTTCACACGGCTGCATCCTCTCTTCTATCTTCTTCTTCCTTCTCCATCGGATATGCTACAGCTCCAGCACCATCTTCAAGCTTTGACCACATGTAACTCCTAGCTCCATGGTCCAAATTTAATTTCGAGACCACCGTTCTTCTAGTTGGAGCAAGCTCTACAACCTTGTCTTTTCAAATCTTCAAAAGCCTCATTTTGGTGCCATGGAGATTCACCATTGAAGGAGCTTGACCACATCTTTTTACACCTTGTTGTTCTCCTTTGCTTCAAGGTAAGGAAACTCAAAGAAAAATGAAGTTTCCCTCAGGTTTTGGTGCTGTCCGAAAATTCACCATTAATGGTGTCTTCTCTTGTTCTTCCATAGCTTCATTTCAACCTTTCATGGACTAGGTGGAGTCCTCTCTTGGTATATATTCAACTCTCTTCAAGATCTAAGGTAAAACAACTATCCTTGTGTGTTAAGACAATATGTATAACCTAGGGTTTGTAAGTGAGTTTAAGCATGAAGCTTGAATGCTCATTGGTTGTACTTGTGTGTTGGTTAGAACATTTGCAAGTAACCAAGTGCTCTTGCCGATTTCCAAACAAGGAAGAACAAGAATGTTCAAGTAAAATCTGGAAGGAAAGAGGTAAACAAACTATCTCAATGCGATTTAAATGCCAATGGTAAATGAGCTAGTGAAATGCTCTCAAGGAGTTTATTAAGGGCATATGTATTGTTGGGTGTATTTGCAGGTCAAAGGCAATATATACTTGTGGAAATTCAGTGTTTAAGGTTTAAGCAATTTAAGGGCCTAAGAGCCATGTTATTTAAGGGCCTAAGTGCCAAGCAATTTAAGTTAAGCACTATATGGTGTTGTGGTGTAATTTGATGAAGATTTGTGTTGATGGTGTTCTTGATGGGTTTAGGTGATCTTGAATGTTTAATGGAGAAAACTATGAGTTTTGGAATGATGATATGCTAAGAGAACCTATGGCAAAAATTTGTAAAATGTATAAGGAGTTGTAAGTGTTTAAGTGAACTATGGTGAACTAGGAAATGTAAGGAATGGATAAATGTTTTACTAAGGAATAAAACATGCACTAAGGTGTTTTAAGGTGCTACAAGGATTTAGGCATTGTCTTGGAGGTTTTAGAAATCAAATGGGTTTGTTTTAGGAAGTACTAAAGTCTTGGAGAAGTTTGTTTAAAGTTTAGGTAATGTTGGTGAATAAGAAGAGAAAGATGTTTGGTTAAGGCTTTGAGAAAGGAACTTTAGGAAGTTGTGAAAAGAAGATTTGTTTAGTAAGAGAAGATGCTTGGGAGATGATTTAAGGTAGGAGAAAGCATTTAGGATAGTTTGTAATCAAAGGTGAGAAACACCATTTAGAAACCTAGAGTCAAATGTCATAGTGTTGGTGTTTGTATAAGAAAATTGGGTAACAAGTTGGACATGTTTAAGGTGAATCGAAGTGGTATTTTGGCATTAGAATATACCTAAGATCATATGGTAAGTTTATACAATTAATGGAGGTGGAGAACTAAGGCAACAACACTTGAAAAATGCAATTTTAACAATTCTGTAGGTTTGGTCCGGGACCTAGGTTATGGTTCAAGTCCCGGACTATGCATGAAAATAGGCCGAGAGTGCACCACTGGTTTGGTCCGGGACTTGGGGTGGGTACAAGGTCCCGGACCACCCTTCTAAATACGCCGAAGGTTTTCCTTATGTGTTGGTCCGGGACTTAAGGTAAGGACCAAGTCCCGGACCACTCTAAAAATGTTGTTTAAGGTATGAAAATGATGTTTAATGATGGGGATTGATGGATAATGATGTTGTAAGGTTGTTAAGGACATGTTTGGTGAGTTATAATGACAATTTGGTGGGTGAGAAGTTGGAATAAATGTGAGAGTAAAACAAGTTAAAAATGTAAAGGTATTAACTGGTCAACGGGGTTAACCATAGTCATTCGGCGTTACACAAACATGTTACCTCGATGTTAATGAAGGTAACTTTAATGTACAGTGTTCGAGAATTGTTTCGAGGAACATAAGTGGACATGGTGGAGTGGACTCCGGAGACAGGTATGGTTTTCTTGCAACCTGTGTCCTACCGGATTACACCGGCTTGTATGCCAATGTTTTTCTGAGTGTTTGCCACCTTGTAAGATCAAAACATGTAATGAGTTTATAGTAATTCATTTATGTGGCGTAATAGGTCCCGATACCGTTTAACCTCATAGGTGTTAAACCTTAGCTAACCAAATCTAGGTACACAGGAGATATCGGTATTCGGATTTAACGACCCAAACCTTGGGAACGTTCTAACCACGGCTATATGCGTGAGTTAGTTGTGTGATGGTGTTATGTGCAAGTGTGTGAATCTCCCTTGCGTGTTTAACTCGGTTTGATACCGTATGGTGTGTGGATGTGATAGGTTCCATAAAGGAGCTCTAACTTAACTAAGTATAGTGTACTAATGGGGGGTGAGGAGACCGGTCATGTTCCGGCCACGCGTGTGATGGACGGGGGTCGATGTCATACCCGGTTCGACTCTCTTGGGTATGTTATGGTTGTTTACTCATTGGGTTTCCAATCTTCCCTTTAGCTTAACCAAAGCTATATTACTGACTCACGTCGGTTTACTGGGGCATACAATGGTTGTACGGTGTGATTGGATTACTATATGCGACGCACCTTAGTGTTAAGTTATCCGTTCATTTAAAGTAACGGTAACGTGTTATGGTATGAGTTTAACATGAGTTTGGCAACATTCTCTAGGCTCTAAAGTGAACTAATCAGGGTCGGGTCGGTTCCTTAAGAGAACCGTACCCGTTGTGTTGTGTGTTTATGGTTTACATGCATGATTCAAATATAATCAACCGCATGCTAAGACGACAATTAGTTGTGCGTGGCCCGGTAGCATGCGGGCTGCGGGATTACCATACCAGCAAAGGTGCTGAGCCCCTTGGGGGCCACCCTTTCTTCCTTTTCTATTTCAGGTACAAGGAGCTGGAAGCCGTTCGAGAGGAGGAGGTGGTTGTTTATACATGGGTAGCCTTTTAACGGTGTATGTATTATAGGTGTAGTAAGACCGAATTGTTATCGGCATTGGTTAATTAATACTCGGTACAGTGGGGGGGTGATATGTAAAATAATTGTTGGAAATGGAATAAGGATTGTATTGTGTAGTTGCTCGGGGATCTAGTCCATCAGACCGATACAATGTGTAGTAGCCGTTGTTCCCACGGGGTGGTTAACGGCGTGTAACACCAATGGGTTAAGTGATGTGATGGTTTATGTTTTCCGCTGCAGATGGTTATAAAGTGCGATGTTGTGGATGGGGTGTTACAGGTATTTGTGAGTGGGGATCAGTAACTACCTGTTATCTCTCCCGTTCACTCCTAGGCTGTTAACGCCTTCAGACATGAGTTTTCAGTATGCGGATTCTACCCAATCTATTGGGTTACACCATATGGTGTTTCCGGGCTCCATGATAAAGGTTGACACCTCGGGTTTCCCCTGTCTTATGGTAGTCCCGTTAGTCTGATATTAATCAGTACTTGTGATTCATCACCCTTTTTCCCCTAGTTTTGGGTCACTTTGGTGGTACTAAGGTATCCCTCCGTAGGCCTATGCCATACGATATTCAACCTCAATACTGATTCTGATAGTTAAATGATTGTTAGTCTTGTTATTTAATTTATTCCTAGTTGGTTTTAATACTTTCTCCTGAGGTTACAATTGGGTGCCCACAACTTAGTGGTTTCCGCTAATCATTCCTCTTCATTGTGTGGTCCTTACTCTTATTCAACTCATATTTCCTCCATCCTCTTTGAGGTAACGGTATCTTCCGTCATCAGGCAATTTTCACTTTTTAGTTTATATCCACTGCCCTCCATACGGGAGTCTAGCAGCATAATGGATCACGACACTCTCCGTGTGGTGCGGGCATTACATCGGCCCCTTTTTATTGCACGTTCACATCTGCCTATTATTATTTTTTTAAAAGGTCCTGCCTCATATAGCTCACTTCTTGCCCTCTGGCAATGTTCAATCGTAGTGGTTTAACCACGAGTGTCACGCACTCTCTAAATATGGTTATGCTGGTCCTGAAGACCCGTCACTCCCCACCGGTAATGGTTGACGTTTAATGTCCATACCGGCACTGGGGTTAGACTTGTAGCACTAACTATTGTTATTCTCATTCACTCCCCTTTTAATATTCTACTAAATGGTGTATTTTTTTTTTGGTTTAACCGGCTAGGTCTTCTCGAGGTTCTCTCGACCTCAAACCCAAGGGTTTCGTACCCCTGCCCTTAAGAAGGTTGTGTCCTGCTTTATTGCATTACGGACTTACATAAGATTTAGTGTTCTATTGGTAACCGCCTGGACCACCACGTCCTTTAGGGTTAGTTTACTGTCGCTGCACTTGCTGTAGCAAGTGCGCAAGGTAGGTTGAAATTTAGTACTTTGGTTAGTGTGGCACTTGCAGTGGCAAGTGCGCCATGCAGCCTGCGCCACCGGTACGGTGTGTCAGTGCAGTGCTATTCCCTAGTCGGGTTCCTGTTCAAGTCAAAAGTTCTTATTCAAATTTATATAGTCTCACTCCCACGCACCCGTTCCCACAAGCTTGTCATGGTAATAAAGTCTTACTCTCCTCACGAGGCGTTGCATGATAGCAATTTGACGAGTTCTTGTTCCTACAGTTCTCAAGATTTCTCCTCATGCACGTCGGGCCATCTTGAACCTTCAGTGTTGCATGGTTTAGAGTTACTCGCTTCGGGTGAGACTTCAAAAAGGTAATTCCTTCCATCTATTACATATCTTTAAACTAATCATTACTCGTCGTTTCCACTTCCTTTTCCCCCAAGCGCACTGACCAGTGTTTTCTTGGATATAGGACAGGGTTGCTTTGCTCATAGCAAGTTAGCCCCATTAGTCCTACAGGAAATTTTCTCCTCAAACTCGGTCCATTATTTATCACATCCTCGTATGGTAGACATTATGTCATTACCAGGACCCCCGGTCCTAAGCATTACATCAAAACACAAAGTCTTATTTTCTACATTTAACATAATCTTCTTAGCATCCACATCGGGTCTTTCCGATCAGGAGAGTTATCTCCGTGGTGTTTCTCATTTCATTGCCTCACTAGATAGTACTCGGGATACGGGCTGCGGCGGGTGGGGTACCATTGCAAATTTTCCGGGATGCTCTCCCATCAAGTGCGAGTGGTTCATACCATCTTCGCGTTACTTGGGGTTGCTGGACCTTCACCACCTTCCGCTGCTCCGTGTTCTTCCTTAGTACTGTTACCCTGACCTCTCTCTGACATAAGTCAAGAGGACGGGTTAGACCTTTACTTGGTCTAATACCGTAGTTTCGGTCATTTATTATTGAAGTGCCTCCACGGTTATGGTGTGCAAGTTTTAAGCATTGCATCAACCCCGCAAGGTCACGTATCCTCACAACGTTTCCCGTATTCCCAAAACCTATGCTCACTGTATAAATCCTACTATCTCTTGTCATCAGAGCGGTACTCCGCTCTGATACCACTTTTGTAACACCCCTACTCTATTCGGCTCCTAATCATCTTACTTAACAATATAATCGCAGCGGTAATCTCAACAATTGACTACTGGTCACCGTTCTTGCTCGCCCATACGAGTAATAACGTGCTTCCTGATAAGCTCTTAAATACGAAACATTTTCTCGCAGTGACAACAAGAGATAGATCTAAACTCCCAAACCAATATAAAATACATTCACAGTGAGCTTTCTACGTATCCAAAACCTATACATGTTTCTAGGTTCGTATTAAAATGCAACAGTGCATGTTTAAATAACTGTAATCAAACTACCCAGCGCGTCACTCTCTTTGCCGACACCGGAAGTTGCATACCTGCAAAAATGGTAGTTTGTGGTATGGAATCAGCCCCTGCTGAGTATGTTATTACCTGACTGTCATGCACCCTCGGACCATTCAGTTATTTGGTCGAGAGTATGCAATTCGTTTCCATACAAATAGTTCAATGTTGAAACTGTAAAGCAACAATATATATTGCAGTAATCTCAAATAACAAACAAGCCCCCGGCTTCACACATCGCATCGTAATAAACCACTGAAAGCGTTTACAGCGCTTATATGAGTACAGAGACTCCATTCCAACAAACACTTAATAATTCATAATTGAGTTCAGCGACTCACTCGACCAGACACCCAACCACAATCCACACATGAGTACGGTGACTCGACACAACCAGTTCACAACACACAATATGAGCACAATGGCTTGTTCAAACAAATCCACCAACATACCACACATAACCACAAAGCACAACCAATGAACAACAAGGCGAAGTAACGAGAATTATAAACGAGTATGAACTCTCGTCTTTGGCATGCAAGCCCAAATAATGTTCGCCTAATGTACGAGTTAATATAGTCGTTCGTAATTGTTCAATCATGTCTAATGACAACGTCTCGTTAGAACGACGTGTCTCTAAGTTACCCATCTCTTATGGCGGGTCACCCACGGCAATAGCCACTCCAGCGGTAGAGTCTCCGTCCTACGAACAATCTGTAGTTCGTTGGAAATTTATCCAGATACTTACGGCTACCACACGGTGTCCTAGTATCGTTAATGGATCACAGTTCACAGCAAGAGCCACATCCTTGATAAACTTATCTATACCATCGCATCGCTTTACTATTCTTTTTTTTTCTAACACAGCAGACCAAGGTTGTAGTCCAATCCTGAGTATGTCGACTCGGGATCCAGTGCTAGATACGAGAGCGGCGTTAAAGAGGCCAATGCTCCGTATATAAGTCTCAGATATTTTTATATATCTTATTATCCTAATGCTACAACGTTTTACTTACGTTCCTTATATTACACATATAAGATAGCATCATTGCCGCTAGTTCGTTTTATAATATGTTCATATATACGAACGGTACTGTTATCGCACAACAGTAATAATAAGGCAGCATTAATACACAACTCAAGCATATTAATTCACACAAGCAGACATTCAATCTTATCACAGATTTTCACACAATGTCTGAACTGAGGAAATCCTCAGAGACAATCAAGCCACATAAATAACATACCGTTCACCCTGAGAGTATTACGGTGGAGTATGAATCAGCAAGATCCTATGCTCCGTGCGTCGTCTCTAACAGTCTATACAATACATAATGCTACTGATTAGCATACTGTATAACAACACAAAATTCTACGGTACCCCGTACCGTCACTAATACCTCCCGGTTAACCCCCGTTATTAACTGTCAATGTTTGTCGGGTTTTAGGTTTAACTCGAGATTGGAAAAGTGTTATATTACAAGCGTAGTCTTGTCTCGTATATTAATATACTTTATAGTTGAGCTTTTGTTATCGCATGTAACCTAATGTATGTTTGTACATCATATAGCTTGTTTCTATATTGTATGTATGATTCTTGTCATACACCATACATTTCACCTTAGTATTTATTTTTCTACGGTTTGTTTCTCTCTTTTTTTTTCTTTTTTTCCAAATTCAATGTGGTAAACAATACTTTGCATTATCAATCCTTATTATCACATGCACAGTCCTAACATTCCATATCCAATGTTTGTAATTCTTTTCCCTTTATCATATGTCATTTTAATTATGAAAATATATGGTCATTAAACCATATTATATTTTCCACCACAACACATATTTATTTATGTGTATGTATTTATGGAACTATTTCTTATATGGCAATTCTTATAATATATTCATCTCTTTTTAATGAATACCTCTTATATTACAAATGTTATAATTCTTATAACATTAAAACCATATTATAAAGTTCATTCAAAAATATTAATATTTCCGAACAGCACCTATGTTCCTTAATTATTTACAAAATCCTCCACATAATTTATACCATGTTATATTATAGTTATATAACATATATTTTGACAACTATGTCATTAAAACAATTATAACTTATAGTTATATATTGTTAATAAATACCAAACAGCCCTTAAAACTCTCGGTATTAATTAATTCCCACCAAACTTCCATAATTTACAACTCAACCCCAAATTGTATTTCCTTGTTACACTTATAGTATATACCTTATATTATAATCCTTATTCCTTAATATACTTATAACCCATGGTTATATTTTCTCAAAATAACCGAACAGACCCCATGGTCTATTTAAATTATTTTTCCACCACTTAACTTTCTATATTCACCAATTTCCCCTCTTTATCACATATAGTTTTCTAATTCCATTAAAATCATATATTATACATATGTCCTTATAAAACCTTGTATATAATTCCAAAAATCACCAAACTATACCAAAAGGTTATAAACATTATTCCTAACCTTATACTTTCTCTAAATCTCGATTTTACCACATATGTTACCCATTTGTAACAATATTATGAAATACCTTATATTATACTTATTTAATTCATATTAACTCCAATTTAACCAAATCAATTCCTAAAAATTCCTAATAACCTAAGGTTTGTACTAAACTCCTTTTAGTACCCCCAAGTTTTCGGAAATCACAATACCACCCCAAGTCTTATAAATCTTTTACAATTTAATAAGTATCTTATTATAAGGTAGTATTTTAATTTCTAAAATTCTCCAAAGTTGGTCAAAGTCTCCTATATAGTCAACTTTGACTTCTAATACCAATTGGGACTCAAACTTTCGGTAATTACCAACAATACCCCATACTTTTCTATTTTTACAATTTTGACCCAAAACTTTATAAAATGTTATAATTTTTATTAAATTCATTTAAAAACCTAAATTGTCTAAATTAAGCCCACGGCTTTCTAAATTCCTAGTAATTACGAATTGGCCCCAATTTTAATTATAAGCATAAATAAAACTAAATAAGCTTATAAACTTAAAATAAAATGGCCTAATGACATGGCCTTATTACAACCTTGAACTTGCAAAATAAATTACACAATAAATGTCTCAAAATATAGCATATATATTCGGCCTCACTTAGGTTTAATTATTTTTCCACATAATGTCATAATTTGACCATTATGTTAATTAAATCCCTTAAATGACTAGCTTAATTTATCTTAGCCATTTTTTTCCATTTTTAGGTCAATATGACCTATATATATATTCACTCTCGGCCATATATATATATATGCTTAAAAATTACAAAAACATAAGTTTAAGGTGTTTATACCTTGATTAAGCCTTGTATGCTCTCGGCCACTTGTAGGAAAAATCACCACTTGATTTAGACATGTTTAATACACAAAAACAAGATATGGTTACCTCCAAGCTTGAGCTTAACCATAAGGAATAATTAATGTAAGATTTAAGGCAAAAATCACCTTAAAAATGCAAGGAGTGTTCAGGTGGTTTCGATCTGAACCAAACACACCACAAGGTGTTAGATCCACCATATTGACATAGGAAATAGTTAGATCTCGAAATACTACCTTGTTATTAGGTTTTACCTTGGAAAAATGCCTTAAAAGAGAGTATTTCTCTTGGATCTCGGTCACCCTTGCTCCAAATGGCTAACCAACAGATTCCACATGAAAAGGAGAAGAAGATGAGGCTATGACCAAAGTTTCACAGCCAAACTCGAAGGGAATCAAAAGTTATGAGCTTAAAGCACATTTTTACCTTAAAATGTAGATTTGAACAACCTTGGTCCCTCTACTGGTCTCAACCGAGTTTAGCTCTTGTTCTAACCTTAGAACACTGAGAATAAGCCATAGGAATTGAT
Organism: Limonium bicolor; assembly: GCA_023374045.1. Classification (NCBI taxonomy): domain Eukaryota; kingdom Viridiplantae; phylum Streptophyta; class Magnoliopsida; order Caryophyllales; family Plumbaginaceae; genus Limonium; species Limonium bicolor. The sequence goes on from CM041782.1 coordinate 76,982,220, forward strand.
GAGCCACGAAATTAGGTGTTGGTAGTGAAGATGAAGAAAAAGGGCTAAAAATGACATTAAAACACTTACCTTAAGGACTTAGAGCTAGGTTTGCCTTCCATGTTCAAGAACAAGCTTGAGAGCTTCAAGGAAGGGAGAGCTCGGTTGACAGGGCTGGAATCGGACAAGGAGGAAGGAAGGAAGGGTAAGTTTTGAAATAATTGAAAAAGTAACTTAATTTTCAAAAGTAATTGGTATTAGGTATAGTTTGTCCCATAATGATTGTAGGCTGTCTCCTCCCTCTTGCCAGCCGATTTCCAAGGGGTTAAATGGGTCATTTAATTGACCATTGACCATACTTGGTCAATATTGACTCATGCGGGCCCCACTTTAGGGTTTTATTAATATTTTAATATTAATTTGTAAAAATTCGTAAATTTCTGGAATTAAATTCCTAATATGATACAATATGATAAAATATCATATTTAAGGATAATTATAATTTTTAAGCCCATTAAAAATCAATTTAAAAGGCAATCTCACAAAACGTGCTTTAAGGAGTTTTAGCGCACATTTTTGTGTCACAGGGTGTTCCTGAGCTTAGTTCTCCTTGAGAACGGTTTTATTGTGTTCCTTGCTTCATTATAATACTTAGGAATCCACTTTGCATCCTATTTGAGGTCATACAATCTTTATGGTGTCTTAAAGCACATTTTTGGCTTTACCGATCTTAAGGCGTGTTTTGCCTTGTTGAGATCTTTTAGATTGTTCCCCAATAGTAATTAGATGTTTATCAATTATTTTAGATCATTAATAGATCATTTAATTATATTTTAAAGGTTAGGGGTATTTCAGTCGGTATTCGGTAGCTTCCGTTAAAGGAGGACCATCTTGGATGTGAAGTTTGTTTCCCGGAATAAGAGGGCATGCGACATGGCGCATGGAGGTGATGTGGTATATGTTGAGGAGGTCCGATGCAAACTTGCTTTGGGTCATGCTGATACCGTCTGATGTGTGATGGAACTCTAGGCCAAGGAAGAAGTGAAGATTTCCTAAGTCTTTTATTTTAAAGAGGTGATGAAGAGTATCTATCACTTGAGTGATCTTGGCTTCGTCATTTCCACTTAGGATAATGTAGTCCACATAAACTCCTAGGAAGAGAATGGATGAACCATGGCTCCATTTGAACAAGGAGTGATCATTTTCTGAAAGAACGAAGCCAAGGTTGGTTAGAGAGGTGGAAAGTTTGGCGTACCACTGACGGGAGGCCTGTTTCAAACCGTATAAAAATTTTTGTAATTTGCAAACCAAGCCATTGGTATTGGTGACGAGGCCATCTAGACCTTTCGTGTAGATTTCTTCATGCAAGTCTTCGTGAATGAAAGCATTGTTGACATCAAGTGGGTGAATCTTCCAACGATGTTTGACAACAACGCTAAGCAAAGCTCGAATGGTAGTCATTTTGATTACGGGTGAAAAGGTCTCGTGGAAGTTCTCTTCTTCCTTTTGAGTGAATCCTCAAACGACAAACCGGGCCTTGTATTGCTCAATCTCTCCATTGGATTTGTATTTGATGTAATGGACCCATTTGCATGTAATGCACCGTTTCCCTTTTGGAAGTTTGACGAGGGTCCAAGTGTGATTTTCCTCGAGGGCACGAAGTTCAATGTTCATAGCATCACACCAAACTTGGTGCTGTGAAGCAATCTGATAGGTGGAAGGTTCCTCGGGAGAAAATCGTTTGACCTGTGCACATATCATACGTGAGGGTATGAGATCAGTTTAAGAGTTGATATCAGACATGAGGTTAGGGCGAGAACATTTAAGACGAGTAGACAAGATATGAGTGAAAAAGGTCAAAGGTTGTCTGATTGCACTCATAGTCATGAAGCTTGACAGGGGGTTGTCTGTGGTGTGTTGATCGCCGAGGAAGGTTATTGTCGGGAGCTACGCTAGGAATGGTAATGAGATGTTCCTCGTTAGATGTGGGATCCTCATTATAGGCATGATCAGTATTAGCAAGAATTTACCCATTGGTGAGATCTGTGGGTCGGGCTATTTGCAAATCTGTCGTGTGCTCGGGTTGGTCATCATTATGTTTGGGTTGCTTCATTCCGATTATCGGAAGAAGTGTCATCAGTGGCAGGTTCAGCATCGGATCATCTTTGAGTTGGTCGGCCCATGTCGAGATGGAGAGGAAAGTCATTCTCATCATCGATTGTTGTAGGAAAGATGGTCTGTTGAGGTTGTTCCGACACATCTCCTTCAGAAGATTTGGCCTACAAAGGAAAAACTCTCTCGATGAAGGTAAGGTCCCAGCTTGTAATTACGCATTTAGTGTTGATAAGAAGTATCCGCTGCCCCTTTTACCAAGGCCTGGGCCTAGGTAGACACCGCAATGTCCTCTATCACTGAACTTGGAGCGATGGTCATCAGGCCCAATATGGTAGACTAAAGACCCAAAGGTTTTGATATCATCCAAGTTTGGGCTTTTTCCGTACTAATACTCATATGGAGACATTCCTCCTAAAGTCGAAGAAGGCATCCTATTAATAAGAAAGGTAGCCATAATGATGCTCTCACCCCCAATAAGTCATGTTTAACCCGGATTGGAAGAACAAGGCATGGGCCGTTTCCATCAAATATCTATGCTTTCGTTCAACGACTCCGTTTTGTTGAGGCGTGTAAACGCTTGACGTTTGGTGTATATAGATGGCCTAGAAAATATATTTGAACTTTTAAAAGATAATTTGTGTGAGACTAACATAGTGATAGTATTTTTTTACTATTACACTAATAGTTATAGACTTTGTACATATCTAATTAACATATTTAAATATTTAATTATTTTTAATTAAATTAAATAAACTAGTCAGGTTAAATTCGGGTCAGAACTTTTAACCCTTACCCAACCCATATATTTAATAGGCAACTCATACCCGACCCAAAAATAAAAATAGTTCAACAATCTTAACGCACTCATTATTTACGTGTTAGGTTTGGATCAAGTTTTCGGGTCGGGAAAAATTGCCACCCCTAAACAAAACTATTCTCTATCCTATTGTTCTGAACTTCCGATTCTAATCTATACTCCGGAGTTGGGCTTTGACTGGACTGATGCACTTCCTAGAATATGGGCTAGGTCCAATAGCACTGTTGGATTCTTTTTTGATAAATATCGAATCTGCCAAGTTTGTTGCTTTCACTTTAGGTAGTTGAGTGTTATTCGATTAGGCAAATTGAATAGCTGACTGGTTATTTTCAGTGCGATATAAAAGTGACCCATCTTCTCCTACTTTTTTTTCAATTTAAAAAAGTGATGTATAATTACCCGCATAATCTACTATCTATTGTAGAGATAATTATTGTTATTTGAATTTTAAAAGCACTATAAAACTTAATAAAAAATATGGTTTAAAATACTTAAATTATTTAACATGTTGAGTAAAAGAATTCATAAAATTTATTGATAATAATTGGAAAGCAAGACTGGAAGCAAAACGGAAACTTCAAAGGCACCTTAAACTTGCAAATCAGACGGATATAGGGGTGAGCCGAACTGTAGCTCAGCATGTGATAAACTTCATCAGCTGAGCATGCTCAAAACATATACTGAACATACATATACATAAACGAATATATAGCTTAACCAAAACGGGTCAGAAATCAAAACAAAAATCAAACAGAGGAAGTAGTTTCCCAAATCAGATAAGGAGCATATCAGAACCGAAGCAGAGAGATTAACAAAACCGAGGTGGGACACTAGACACTAGCTGACACATCAGAAGGACTCACATAACGTCCTATGATCCTAAGATCCCACAACAGAAGTCGTAGAGACAGCTATGGACCCGTTGGTCACTAAACTTCCAAGGGACCCTAAGAGAGAGAACAGAAGGGAACTCGAGGGAATAATAGAAGGAATTCCTGCCCAACATGCTATAGGACAGCCCGACCCGACTATCCAAGGCTCGGAAGTTAAACATCTAGGTCCCATAACAGAAGCTTTGCAAAACAGGGCAAAAGCCTTAACAGAACAGAGCAGAGCGAAAGGTATAATCTTATCAAAACAAATCAGAAGTCACAACTGAGTTGAAGTCGTATACCGACTATCACACATGAAGACCAAACAGAAAACAGAAGCTCAAACGCTCCTCTGGAGAAAAACCGAGATCGGAAACTCATAGAGATTTCAGAATGTAAAACTCATATATACAAGCTAAAACACATTTCAATAGATAGTACACACTGAAAAGAAACCAACACCGCAAACGGCACTTAAAACGGAGCCATAACGTAAAAGTTATGCCAAAACAGAACCGTGTCCGGACATGCGTCCGACCTTGCATGTCCGGACACTCTCTACAGACGAACTCCAACGCGTCCGGACTTACGTCAGGGTGTGAAGGCCGGACGCAAGCAAAACACGGATTACAGAAGCGTCCGGACATCTGTCCGGGCTTGCAAGTTCGGACACAAGTCGAACTACAAACCAGAGAACGTCCTCGCACCCCGTCCGGACACCACACAAAACACAGCAAACTGAAGGCATCCGAAGCAACGTCCGGACTTGCATGTCCAGACACAAGTCCAGACACTGCAAAATGTTCAGAAATGGTGACAAAATAAAGGCAAAACCAAATGCCAAAAACACCAACAATCCAGTATAGGGTTACATAACGAATACTCTAATCAAAACACATTACCACGGGGTTTTAACACTTCAAAATGCAACACAGAAACTCAACCAGAACACCACAAATCAGAGCGTTAGCAACCAACGAAACATATACAGAAAACTAACGAAATCTGAAATTCCCCGTGGTTGAATACACCCACCCGAATCCATTCACCACCTACCTCACATCCGACGCTATGCAATCTCTGTGGACCCAATGACATCCTCCACTCGAATCTCTATCCGGAATCACAATCGCTCGAACCATCTAGAGAACCAACCGGAATGAGAAGCAAGGAACTTGAAGGGAGACTCACAACCTACATTCGGAATTGATGAACTCGAACAATCGACGAAGAAGTTAGAACACCAGTCCAATTAATTTGCAATGTTGAGGAATTGCGAAGAAGAGAGCAAGGGAGGGGAAGTTTCTGCAGAACGAGAGTTGAGAGGAGGAGAAAGAAAACTGTCGAGAGGGATGATCGAGAAATAAAATGAGAGAGAATAAAAAATAAGAGTTAGGATATCTAAAAAGAATTTAGTTTCTAACTCTCCAACTCCCTAATTAGTAACAAGATGAAAGGACAAGATTAACCCTCCTTCCTTCTAACTTAGGATTATATCGTTGACGACATAATCCCACTAAAATAAGATGAGAAAGTTATAAAGCTCCCTTGTGAATTTGAAACAAGATGCAATAAAATAGAAAAAAAAATTGGGGCATAACATAGTATACTAGCGCACGGATAAATTAACATCGATCACAGACAATCATATATATATATATAGTGAGAAGAAAAGTTGGGCACTAGTTTGGTGTGATGAGGATGAACTTGCCATCAACATTGTGGAATAGAGCAAAACCTGACATAACACTTATATTCTCGCGGTTGGTTTTACGGAATATGCATTAATTATGAAACACACCTTAAACCAAGGGCTAAACTATTACACCTTAGTTGTCTATAGTCAGATCGTTGCCTTTGTTATTTTCACTTCATTTGACCTTATACTTGAAAGGTAAAGATTTATGTATTGTATCTATAGTATATATATGCTTTGTAGGAGAAATTATTGGTTGATAATTAATTAATCATGTAAAGTCTTGTAGGAAGGTGAGGCCAAAGATGATGATTCACTTCTTTGGAAAGATAGTGGTTCTTACCATATTGGAATAATTAAGCTTTTATTGATTTACCAAAAAAGCTTTATTCATATTATTTGTTGTGCACAAATAATTATTGAATTTGTTTTTTTTTCTTTTATGATAATAGTAAAATATGTTCCTATATATTTTTTTAACATAATTTGTTGCATGTGTCTTAATAGATTGTTTATGTGTTTTTATCTTAATTGCAATACTTATAAAATATGTTTCCATTGAGTTTTACTAACATATTGTGTTGTATGTGACTCCAGGCGAGGAATCCCATACATGACAATATTGACCACTCGATTCACTTCATCAATACACCACACATCATGATTCCATTTACCCTTGTGCTTGTGCATGATGCCACAGTTAGTATCAAAAGTACTTTGTTTAAGAGCGGTTTCAGGTTGTGTGAAAGGGAGTATAAAGTCCAACATTTTCAAAAGACCGGGGAGGAGGATGGAAAAGAGTCAATGTGATGCTGACAGTTGTCGACTACATGGTATCAAATTTGACCATTATTCTCATATACTGAAAATAATTCTTCAGTTTGTTTAATTCACTCGTGACTTTTAACGGCCCCTCACATTTAAAATTAATGGAACTCAGAAATTCTGATCCTTGGCAAAAAATTGTCTTCCACTAGTTATTTTTTATTAAAAAACTGTAAGTAAACCCGGGCGACTTCATCCATGTCTTTCTTCAGAGAATTTTCCACCTAATATTTTAGTACGTACATTTTCGAAGATATCATTATGATGAGAATCTCGTGTTCTTCTTTTCCAACACAACCTCTCGCTTAATTGCATACTGTTAACTCTTGTTTCAACTCTCTTACTTTGTAGGTAGTTGATTGGTGTCCAAGTCAATAGTCAACAGTTGTCACTTCACTGTTAAGTCTTCTCTCCATCCTCATATGAAAGCATGTAACCGCGTGCCTTACGCTAACTAGTACTCGAACACTAGCTAGCAAAGTCCTGGCCATCTACCTTATAAATAGAGGTTTCTACGATGTCAGATTCAGAGATGTAAAAAACAAAAAGAAGGTTGTTTACATAAACTAGTATAGTACGATGAGGATGAACTTATCATCAACTTTTTGGAGCAGAGTAAAACCCTACGTAGCAGTTATATTCTTACGGTTTGGCGCTGCGGGATATACATTAATAACCAAACATGCCTTAAACCAAGGGCTTAACAATTACTCCTTTGTTGTGTATAGGCAGACGGTGGCCTTCCTTATTTTCGCTCCATTTGCCCTTGTACTTGAAAGGTAATAGTTTTTTAATTGTATCTACATACATATGGCTATATGCTTTACGGGACAAATCAATCATGCATATCGTTGTGCTGCAGGAAGGTGAGGCCGAAGATGACCACTACCATCTTTGCAAAGATCTTGGTTCTTGCCACATTAGAGTAATTAGCTGTTGCCTCAAACACTTTATTACTCACCGTCTATCATATATGTAAAGCTAAGCATATATAAATATGTGTTATGTTGATTGGTGATGATATATATAAATTCTGTTGCAGAGTGATAACACAGAACCTGTTCTGTTTGGGAATAAAATACTCTTCGGCTACTTTCGCGACAGCTCTTATTAACATCATCCCAGCCCTGACTTTCATCTTGGCTTGGATATTCAGGTGAGTAACTTAAACCCTATGGTTAGGTGACATCCATGAAATGATCAGTATAACAATGACAATACGCGCGTTTTTGCTCCATCAGGCTTGAGAAGGTGAAGATAAGAAGCATTGGAAGCCAAGCGAAAATAATTGGTACAATGGTGACATTTGGAGGAGTAATGGTAATGACATTAGTAAAAGGTCCCATAATTCCAACACCATGGAATGACTCTACTGCTCATACTGCCAACTCCAACCGCACTACTGTCTCAACAAATGATAGGATTAAGGGGGCTCTTATGATTGGCGTTGCTTGCATTTGCTGGGCCTTCTTTATCATCCTTCAAGTAAATTAATTAATTAATTAATTTGTTTTTTACCTAGGTTAATTTAGCTATGAAAAAAGGTAGTACATCACTAACTAATTATTACAATTCTTCAGGCAATTACAGAAAAGAGCTACCCTGCTGAGCTGTCTTCGACAGCATTGATTTGTTCTATGGGAGGTGTGATAGGGTTTGTTTTGGCAATGATTATGGAATGGGGAAATTCTTCCATCTGGTCAATACACTTTGATAGTAAATTGCTGGCAATTGTATATACTGTAAGTCAGAAATATTACTCATCATATCAGACGGTCTCTCTTACAAATTAAGAGAAAGAGTATTCAATATATAATTTTTGCACATTCATAGAATACTATCAACATTATGAACGATTTATGATCTACATTGCAGGCAATTATTTGTTCAGGAGTGACATACTATTTGCAAGCTGTGGTCATGAAGACAAAGGGCCCAGTTTTTGTAACTGCGTTTAACCCTTTGAGTTTGGTTGTAGTTGCCGTATTGAGTTCTTTCTTCTTTTCTGAGATTTTACCTCTTGGAAGGTACGTACTAAAAAGTCATTCATACTGGTCCACCACTTCCACTAGGTCAATTTCTCTAACAATTAGTACCTTTATTTCATCTTGGATTTGGCCTGCAGTCTAATTGGAGCAATTGTGATAGTCACTGGTTTGTACCTAGTCCTTTGGGGGAAAAGCAGAGAAAAAAAGCACTTGTCTCCGGCCGTCCTTCCCATTGAGGCTGCACATTATTCTTCCACTGAACAGATAACCGCGGCTAAAGAAGATCGGGTGCTGGACTGTTCAGATGCCAACATCAATGTTAGTGGAGTAAGAGCCAAGGAAGAATCAGTTTGAATCAACTACTAGCAACTTGCTATCTCATATGCACTTTCTCAAAAATCTCTTTTAGAATAAGGGTTTTGTATCACTCCTCTTCATATTTTCTGGTCTGTGAAGATCATCCTATGCGAGAGGTTTTCACATGCACTCCTATCTAATATTCTCGTGTATATATAAGGAAGTAATCTTAAAGATATGATCAGTATTGCTCTTCTGAGCGGCAGTGGGTTCGTCCACAATGAGCTAGCCACACCCTATTAGGTCACTGTGCAACCGTGATTTATCCCTCCACATAGTCTGGGCAAGGTCGTGGGGACGCCCTAGGTGAGAGTATTCACCTTTTGCCAAGATATAATCAGTAAAATCATTTCTCGATTATAATTTAGAGAAAAATCTTAGTTGAATATGATGAAATGTCAATATATTTCTAAAGAACTCACTGGAAAATGGAAAGATATGAAATGTCACTATATTTTTTTGGAAATTTATGAAATAACAATATAGTCATTGATCAACAGAAAAAGACAAAAAATCCTATTACTAGTTAATAAACTACTTTAAAATTTTACAATATGTCATTATTGTGTTAAAAAATTCAAAAAAAATTCAAAAATACTAAAAAGCATTAAAATAAATTATAAAATCTCAAAATATCAAAAATAAAAACTTTAAATAATTCTAGAAATTTTTTTAAAAAGGGAAATTTCACGATATACCCCCGAGGTTTGAGCGAATTTTACGAGATACCCCCGAGGTTTCATTTTCACTACGAAATATCCCTAAGATTTCATTTTCTTTACGAGATACCCCTGAGGTTTCATTTTCATTACGAGATGCCCCTAAGGTTTCAATTTTATTACGGGATGCCCCTCCGTTCAACTTTTAATATATTAAAATTTTCATATCCCTATTTACCCTCGCACCGTTACCTCAGGGGTTTATGGCCAATTTTTTTATAAATTTAAAAAATAAAAAAATACACAAAAAATAATTAAAGATCACATAAATTTTTAATTCAGTTTAAAAAAATAATAAAATTATAAAAACAAAAATAATTAAAATCATAAATTTCAAAAATAAATAAAAATGACTAAACAATAAAAAATTAAATTATTTGGAAAACATAAATTGTTACATAATTTAAAAACTATTATAGTGGTGACTTAAAATCGAAAAATTATAACAATTATATTAAATTATTAAATAATTTTATAAATAATAAAAATTTGTCCATAAATATATTATTTGATATCAACAATCACAAGAAAAAAAATCATGTTTTATGGTTTTTATACTTTATTTTTTAATTTTAAATAATGATTTTTTCCTATGTACTATATAATTGTTACTTTTAATATTCTTCATATTATTGTTATAAATTTTTTACGATTTTAAGTCATCGCTACGTAACACTTTAACAGATTATGTTTATTTTTCAAAAAAAATTAATTTTTATTATTTTGTCTTTTCCATTTATTTATTTCTTTTTGTTTTTCGTTTATTTAATTATATTCATTTTTCTAAAATTGATTTCAAAATTTATATGATCTTTAATTACTTTTTGTTTATTTTTCAAATTTATAAAAAAATTGACCATACACGCTTGAGGTTACGGTGCGAGGGTAAAATAAGGATATGAAAAATATTATATATCAGAATTTGAACAGAGGGGCATCCCGCAATAAAATTAAAACCTCAGGGGTATCTCGTAAAGAAAATGAAACCTTAGGGGTATCTCATAGTTAAAATGAAACCTCAGGGGTATCTCGTAAAATTCCCTCAAACCTCAGGGGTATATCGTGAAATTTCCCTTTAAAAAGTTATTGAGTTTTCATAAAATAGAATATAGTTTTTAAAAGACATAAGAGTAAAAGGATTTTTTTAAAAAACTTAATGATATTTTTATTATATGATACTTTTCACTAATTTAGTATCATTTCACTGATGTTACTTGCAAAAGTAATAAATTTATGCTAGTCATTAAATTATGTAGAAAAAGGAAACATAAATTCTTAAAGATATAATAATATTTAAAAAATATATAATATATTTTATTTTAAATAAATAATTAATATTGGTAAAAAAAATAATTTAAGTAAATTCATCATAATTAAAAGTTGATAGGAGTTGAGCTGCCCCAGAGTAAACCTCAACACACATATAAACACGTAGATACTAGACTATCATTAGTTAGTGGAAAATTGAGATGACTCCTCCTTTATTTTTTATTTTTTGTTATATATATAAAATGATTACATACCTAATTCAAAGTATAAATAAACTAAGTACATTAATGAGATCTTATAGGTATAAAGATTAAGAAGAGAATCCCTCTAAGGAACACCTGAAACTAGAATCACATTCAAGCTAACTATTTATGGCGGTGTGGTAATTTAAGTTAGCTGAAAACTGGGTGTAGATTTTTTTTTATATATATAACTCTGTATAATGATAACAAACTAGATAAAAATGAGCAAATAAAAACAATCAAACATCTAGAATGCATAGCACTTCAATGTCGTGTGCAAACAATATTTATATACATAACATATAACACAAATACCGAATCTGCTATTATATAACGCTTAATCATCTAACAAACACATTATATAATATATAATGTGCACATTTATAAGTGCAATGAAATAACACAGTCTAAGAATATAAGACAAAATCACTTAAGATCCGAACTACATAATTTACAACGTGCTTTATCAGCTTAGTGATAGCAAAATATATCTTAAAAGATTTACCAAAACATAATTACAATATACACTATCTATATCACTTATGTTGTTCTTCATTCCACATAATATATTATGTCATAGGTAAGCGTGTCATTTTTCTAGATTATCTCTATTCAAGTTATCAAAATATAAGTTAAAGAACCACCAACTAGCAATAATTTTAAAAATATCAAAAACCAAATAGAAGACTAATTTATGTATATATTTAACCGGTTAACGGCGGTATACAATTTAGACACTGTTACATAAATCGTAATTGTATAATTATAACGGTTCGTTAACCATATCTCTAAAAACCGTACGGTTAACCGGTTAAACGGTACGGTATAAACGGTTGTCGGTACGGTACCGCGGTAACAGATTTTTTTGGACACCCCTACCTAAAATAAGGCATTACACCTGACTGCCATGTGCAACCAACTTCCTATAGGAGCTTGCGAAACCAGCTGATTGAGATACAAAGTCTCAAGAAGCCCTTCTAGGTTCGGCCATCCAACTATACTAGCTTTAACAGGCAATCCTCCGGCAAAAGATAAACACGTTAACATGTCATCTAAACAAGAATGCATTACCCAAAGAGTTGACATGTTTGATCCTGAAAACCTAAGAAGCATAAAGATAACAAAATTACCAAGTAAGGAAGATAACAAACACCCTTAAACCTACTAAGTATGAACCGCCACGTAAAGATAAAACAACAAAGATTCAAAAAAAGATTTTGGTAGCATAGGAGCTCTGCTCATCCCTCCTTTAAAGTTGTAACAAGTAAACATCGATATAAATATAGGTATGAAATACTAGACTGTGTTTTTTAACACCAAACCTTCCATTGATATCAAGTAGAGGTTGTGACCCTCGGTTTTCGAACCGCTATCCTATGTTGATTCAGATCTGATCGGGTTCTAGGTCCACTTATAACCTAAGGTTAATAACTATGTCATGAAAACATTAATTATTAATATCTAAGCTAGCTCACTGAAACCTATTATGAGTCACCACCTAATTTTAACCTATGGTAAATTAAGGAAAAGTAGAGTTCAGGTTCAGGGGCTTGGTATTCAACTTTTCCGGGTTCTATTTACTTTCACTACCCTTCTAAGTCATTTTTTCTCTACTTTATTTACGTCTTATACGAAGTCAGTTTAACTAAGTGCACAAATTTTTGTTTTTTTTTGTATTTTTAACACTTTTTGACAATTGAAAAGTGAAAATTAAGATTGCCTAAAGTATGGTTTTAGAAGCCAAATTTGATCAAAATTTAGTTCTGTTCGTGGCCATGGACCCTAGTTAACCTAATTATACAGAAAAGTCAAATTTGTAGGAAAAAGAAATTTTGAAAATGTCCGCGACCACGGACAGGGCGTCCGTGGGCCTCAATATGTGTTAAAAACTTTAGAAATTTGAAAAAAAAATAAAGATCCCGTCACCGTCCGAGGCGGGCTGTGTGGGAACCTGGACAGGTCGTCTGAGGGCACGGACTAGCCACGGATGATGGCATTTGTGCACTCCCCGATGGTGTTTTTGACTCAAATTTATGAAGATGTAGCCTAAAATTGTCGTGTAAACTATTTATCCCTTGAGATGTTAGAGAAAATATGTGCTACCTAAGAAAGAGCATGTACAAAAAGCCTTAAATATCCAGTGCTCCAATCAATATAGACATTGGAGGGAAATACTTGATAATCAATATTTCACAAACAACACCTCTTTGAGAGCTGTAGAACATAATTGTCCAACTGGGATTAATGCAGAGTAGTGGAGATGGTTGGTTTACAACTACCGAAGTTGTCCATGGTAAAGAGTAAATAATGCTTTCATATTTAAATATTTGATAAATTAAATTAGCATATTAAATTAATTTGGCATTTAGTATGTTTTTTTGTGAGTATAGGGAGGGCTATTGCTTTTTCAAATAGACCATTGCACAAATCATACGCGAGATGCTAAGATACTAAAACTAAAAGGCCTACCATGTTTTTATTAATGAAGCGAAGAACTAAAACATTAGTTTGTCTTTTCATTGCAAGATGAGAGTGGTTAAAAGGTCTGAGATCACCCAGACAAGCCCATCAAACTCTGATGTGCAGAAAGAAATGAATTCAAGGACTGCGCCCAAGTACATCCAGTTATGGATGAAAACAAAGAGGTAAATGTCTGAAACTCAAATGAGGATAAAAATAAGTAAATATGAATTCGTGGAAAAGTTGCTTTATAGGCATTGGTAGAGAAAGGGATATAAGATTGTGATATATAGTCTTTGTTTTTTGTGTGTAGTTAGTGCTTTAATGTAAGGTGTCTCGCTTCTTGCTTTGCATCACTCATTAAAAACTAACTTCATCAACAACAATTGTGAGCTGACAATGTATAAATTTAGAAGTAGCATCATACTTTTTCTTAATATGCATCATTTTTTTGTTCTTTCTTTCTGTTTGTGGGTGGTTTCATCACTAGTAGTAGCATTTTGCTTTGTGCTGCATCTGATAACACACACAATGTATTAATTTACTTGCGAACCTCACATTGCTTACTCCAAAAGACATGCTTCATATTGCACTGAAGTAATGTAAAGAAATATATTCTATTTTGCTTGTACATTCTTATAGAAATGAGTAGTAGTGTATTTTTGTGACAAAAAGTGAAAAAGTACCTATCATTCTATGACAGATGATTCAGCCCTGGCTCATTAGATGGGAAAATTAAGTGTGGATCTTTACTAATGGTTGAAAAGCATATTTTTTTTTCTTTTTTGATATTATTTAATGACTTTATTGTGTTCTTACTTATACTCATACTAGGTAATTATTGCATATATGATATCTCTATTATTTATTGCACTTCATTTTAGGAATGCTAATGGCATAATGGATGAAGAGGCAAAATACATTTCGCACAAGTTCCGGGAACTACATTTGAAGGAGATTGAGGAGGTTGGGTCACATAACCTTGTTAAGTCAAGTTTCTTATAATTTTGGTCATAACAAACTATCCTAGGTTGTTTGATGTGTTTGTTTAAGTGTTTCAGTAAATAATTAAGGATTATCAGGATCACATGTATGCAAAGTTACAAGTAGATTCTATCATTCGATCACTACCCAACAGTCGGGGACCTATAAACGACCGCTCAGGGCGAGGCCCTAGAGACGACTCACATGTATACTCTCTATAACTACTATGGAACTGATGTAGGAAGATTTCTACTCTTTCCAACAAAAATAATTAAAAAATACCAGATGCACTTTCTCACAAGTAGATTTCTACTGATGTAGGAAGATTTCTACTATTGAACCAACTACTAGCAACCTGCTATCTCAGATGCACTTTCTCACAAATCTCTTTTAGAATAAGGGTTTTGTATTACTCCATTGAGGTTAAGTTGGTCAATTTTAAAACACACAAAAATAATTAAAAAATACCATCTAGAGTGTTTGTTCACGTGGGAAAGATGGGAGTCATCGGAGGCGACTTGCCAGAATCCTAAATTTCCCAATTTGTCCGTTCGTATTAGCAAGTGGTTCAAGTGAATGGAAAGCACATCTCGTGTTTCCCAGCTTCTCTGAATTAGGGTTTGTGCGGGGTCCAATTTCAGTCTTTGTGTCCGTTTTTCTTCCCCGCTTTCGTTCTTGGTTTTTGATTCGTATCGATAGTGCTTGCGTCATGGAAATGGAGGAAGGGGTTTTCTCTATTTCAAAGAAGCCACGCAGTTCTGGTAACTTCAGCGAGGAAATGGACTGTCAAGTTCAAGAATGTTACGGAAACAAGGATTTGAATTACAAGGAGGCAATGTTGGGAAACTCGTCAAGAGAACACCAGGAGGAGCAAGAAGACAATTTGGGGGATGTCTCCGACGATGAAGAAGAAGCGATGGCCGATGAGGATCCCAGATGTCCAGAAATTTGTTTAACAAAGGAACAAAAGATAAGCTTTCGTCATCCTTGGCGTGATGCGATAATCATAAAGCTTCTTGGGAAATCCATTCCAATGCAGATTCTAAGGGACAGACTTACAAACCGATGGAAATTACAGGGTGATTTTCGTATGGAGGACCTTACTAATGGTTTCTTTACGATCATCTATAGCAACAAGGAGGATCTCCATTATGTTGTTATCTGGGGGCCTTTGGCCGATAATGGATCATTATCTTTCAATTCGGAGATGGAGACCCAACTTTAACCCAAATACGGAAGCTATTTCATCTCTTGAGGTTCTTATTAGATTTCCTGATATGCCAAGTGAGTACTACAATGAAGAGTTCTTATCTCTGGTTGGAGCAAGAGTGTGAAAAGTTAAAAAGGTTGATCTCTCACCCTCACTGTTTGGAAAATCACGATTAGCCAGAGTGGCTATTGAGGTTGATCTCACTAAACCCTTACTGGCTAAATACAAACTCAGACGTCGGATAATGAAGATAGAATATGAAGGTTTGCATCTTGTTTGCTTCAAATGTGGGTGTTACGGGCACAAAGATGGTGTTTGTCCGTTTGGTGAACAAGAAGGGGAAATCCAACAAGAAAATGGAGTCAGATTGGTAGCTGAACAACCCGATGCCAACATGGCTCACGTTACGGAAGAATATGGTCAATGGATGGTGCCTATAAAGAAAAACACTTCAAGAAAGACTTTCAATTCAAAAGTGAAGACGCCGTTTAGGAAAGGTCCCCAACCTAAAGCTAAACCTAATTTCTCGGTCTTTGAAGCTGATGCTCCGATTCCGTCTGATGATCCGCCGGCCCAGTTGAGTATGGAACCGCAAGTGAATTCGGAAGCGAATACCCTAAAGGATGCCTCGATTCCGCAAAGACAGGTCCAGCGTAAGAGCACCCAGACTTCTGTACACATTGGTCCCCATGTTGGTATTTCTAGCCTGCTGCCATTATCTCCTGGGCAAACTAATCGCAAAGATGAGATGCATCGTACCGACTCATCAAGGAGCTGTGGTACGTAATTCTTCATTCCCTCTATAATTTAATGGTGCTCAATAAGATCATTTTATGGAATGTCCGAGGGGCCTTAAAACCTAATTTTCATAGGGCTATCAAAGATTTGATTCGTGCTCATAATCCTGATAGTCTTGATTCTAGAACCACGTATAAGTGGCGATCTAGCTGATTCTGTCTGTAATAAATTGGGGTTTAGCGGTATTTTCCGTGTTGAAGCTTCTGGTTTTAGGGGAGGTATTTGGATGCTTTGGAGGAATTCGGTCCAGATTAACGTTATTGCATTCAAAAATCAATTCATTCATTGTGAGATTAGAGATACTAAGATGTCTTTCTTTTTTACTGCTGTTTATGCTAGCCCTGTTGCTAAGTTGTGCAATTTACTTTGGGATGAAATTAGTCAGATTCAACCCCTCAATAATGTTCCTTGGATTATTGGGGGCAATTTTAATGCCACGTTATTTTCGTCTGATAGAATTAGATCATCTGCTCGGAACTTTGGTGTCGACAAGAATTTCTTAAATTGGTTTCATGACAGGAAGCTTATCAAAATTAATTCCATAGGCAATCAGTTTACATGGTTCAATGGTAGAACATGTGTGCGTCTTGATAGGGTCATTGGGTCTGTTGAATGGAGTAATCTATTCCCAGAAGCTAATGTTCATGTTCTTCCTGGGTTTGCTTCTAATCATAGTCTGATTTGCTTAAATGTTTCTCCTGATTGTTCTCATCGTCATTCCCCTAAACCTTTTAAATATCTTGCTGCTTGGTGTACCCACCCCTGAATTTTTTAAAACTGTTTCTGATCATTGGTGTACAGAGGAATCGCTGAGCACTGCCCTTGATAGGCTTAGCAAACACTTACACACCTGGAATAGGGAGGTTTTTGGTCATATTATTATGAACACGAAGCGTCTAGTTGCTAGGCTAAAAGGGATCCAAAAGGCCATAGACTTAGGGAGAGGTAATATCTTTATGGTTTAGAGAAAAAACTGTCTTATGAGCTTGATATTTGGCTACAACGTGAGGAGATGTTGTGGAAACAAAAATCGCGTGACCAGTGGATTAGATTGAGGGACAGGAACACTTCATATTTCCACCTTAGGGCCTGACTTAGGAGGCAAAAATCTAGGATTTGCATGTTACTAGACTCTTGTGGTGAATGGGTGTCGGATAAAGATAAATTAAATGATATCCTAGTTTTTCATTTTAAAAAGCTGTTTAGTGTAGACTGTGTTGAGTCTGTTAATTATTCTGAAAACTTCTTTGAGCGCCTTGACCAAGATACTCTTAGGGATTTGTCTAAACCAGTTGATCTTGAGGAGATTCATCGGGCCATTAAGGGGATGGGTGCTTTTAAGGCCCCTGGAAAGGATGGTTTTCCCGCCAGTTTTTTCCAAAAATTCTGGAGTTTAGTTAGTCCCAGCTTGCTTGCTTTTGCCCAAAACTGTTTTGTATCTCACAAGATCAATGCCAGGCTTAATCACACTATTCTTGCTCTTATCCCTAAGGTTGATCAACCTACGATAGTTACTCATTTTCATCGTATCTCACTTTGTAAAGTGTAGTATAAGATTATTGCTAAAATTATAGCCAATAGACTCAAACCATGTATTCCTTACTAGATTTCTGACTGCCATAGCATCTTTGTCCCAGGTAGATGTATTGCTGAGAATATTGTCCTTGTTCAGGAGGTTATCCATTTCATGCAGCATACCAAGAACAAGGAGGGTTGCTTGGCCATGAAGTTAGATTTGGCAAAAGCCTATGATTGACTTTCATGGGAGTTCATTAATGAAACCCTTTCATTTGTAGGGATACCTGACGGCCTTAGGAATTTAATCATGAGTTGCTAACGACGGTTTCCTTTCAGATTTCTTGGGATGGTTCCCTTACTGAATCCTTTATGGCTGAAAGAGGGATTAGGCAAGGGGATCCCCTTTCCTCTTTCATCTTTGTTCTATGTTTGGAGCACTTAGCTCAGAGCATACAGAACAAGGTTAAGGGCAAGGAATGGAAACCGATATCCCTAGGCAAAAGAGGTATTTCAATTTCGCATTGCTTTTTTGCCGATGACATAGTTCTTTTTGGTAGTGCAACCCCTAATCAAGTTAGGATCATGTGTGAATGTGTGTCTGATTTTTGTAAGGCATCTGGGCAAGCCGTGAGCCTTGAGAAGTCCTCGATTCTGTTATCCAAGAATACTAGCCCTGGGCAAGGAATGGAAACCGATATCCCTAGGCAAAAGAGGTATTTCAATTTCGCATTGCTTTTTTGCCGATGACATAGTTCTTTTGGTAGTGCAACCCCTAATCAAGTTAGGATCATGTGTGAATGTGTGTCTGATTTTTGTAAGGCGTCTGGGCAAGCCGTGAGCCTTGAGTAGTCCTCGATTCTGTTATCCAAGAATACTAGCCCTGAAAAAGCAAGGATTATTAATCTTGAATCTGGCATGCCCATTACTTTAAACTTTGGGAAATATTTGGGTGTGTACCTAAAACGGGTAAATCAGAAAGTCAGAATCATGACCTCATTCTCTCAAAAATTAGGGGAAAATTGGCGGGATGGAAAGCAAAAACTCTCTCTATGGCAACGAGTCACCTTAGTTAAGAGCTGTATATCTTCGATTCCTGTATATACTATGCAATCGCAGTTGCTACCGGTTAAAATCAGCGATAAAATAGATAGATTAAGCAGGAATTTTATTTGGGGCCATGATTCGGAAACCAGGAAATTTCATGATATTGGTTGGGAGACTATTTGTAGGTCAAAATCTGATGGGGGTCTAGGGATTGGAAAAGCTAGAATCATGAACGTCGCTTGTTTTGGTAAGTTAGTTTGGAATTTGGTAAGTAATTATAGCAATTTCTGTAAAGATATGTTATTGCGAAAATACCCCAACCCTAGAATTGAACGGGGGTCTATTAATTGGAGAAACATTTAGAAATGCGCAAAACATGTTCAAGATGGCTTTGGATGGTCCTTGGGTAACGGTAAGAAAGTTAATTTCTAGAGGGACTGCTGGCTGGATAATCGAGCTTTGATAGATCATTCAGTTAAGGATGTTCCTCCGGAAATTTTGGAGCTTAGTGTGGCTGATTTCTGGTCTCACGAATCAGGCTGGAAATGGAACATGTTTTCTGGATATTTGCCTTCTGATATTCTTAATTTGTTCAGTGATGTTACAGTTTTTCAGGATGCAGATGATGACTTTATCCACTGGAAGTTTGAGCCCAGTGGAAAATACAGTGTTACTTCTGCCTATAAATTTCTCTCTGAACACCACTCACCTGATAAATCGAGTGCGGCGGGAATGGTTAGCTCTGGTAAGAATATTTTTGATCTCATTTGGAGCTTATCTGTCCAGGAACGTATTAAAATATTCTTGTGGAAAGTTTGTCATAACAAACTGATGACTAATTTACGTCGTGCTCTAATGGGACTTGCTCAGGATAATGCATGTCATTAATGTTGTGGTGTGGAATCAATTCTTCATGTTTTTTGTGATTGCCCAATTGCCAGGAGGGTTTGGGACAGGATTATTCCTTCCCAATTGTCCAGTACATTCTATAGCAGTGATCTAAAAGATTGGTTGTTTGATAACTTATCCAATCCTGGAAAATTTCTCTTCTGTGGGAGACCTAGTGTAATTTATTCTATTGTATGCTACCAGTTTTGGATTTGGAGAAATAGAAAAATCTTTACTGATGAGTATCGCTTGTTTATTCCATTTAGGCAGATTGTTATTTCTTGTATGCAACAGCACAGGGCCTGGAAGACTACGAATCTAGTTTACCTAGAATATCAAATACACGATATGGGGCTGAATGGCAAAAACCAGGTTTGGTGGACTCCTCCTTCAAAAGGCTACTCTATGATGAACATTGATGGCTCTTTTAATCCTCTTGCAGATACTGCTGCAGCAGGAGGACTGTGTCGTGACTACAAGGGAAACTGGGTGTTTAGTTTTACTGCAGCCTTTGGGAAACTTAATGTGATTCATGCTGAAGCAATGGCCCTGTTGTATGCCATCAAACTGATTGCCGTTAAGGAGATGAGACATGTGGTGATATGCTCTGATTCTTCCATCTTAGTAGAGTTCTATCATAAGTGTCCAGAAACATGTCCTCTGCGTCATATTCTTAGGGAATGCAGAAATATACTGAAACCAGAATGGGATGTACAAGTAACCTTTGTTCCAAGAGATTGTAATATAGTGGCTGATTCTTTAGCCAGATTAGGACTGTCAAGAGTAAGGGGGTTTCATTATCTAGCCTACCCCCCTTCATGTATTGCTTTTCAACTCATGGAGGAGCACAAACATTGTTGTTCTAATATAAGAAGAGGATAATCCTCCGTTTTTTTGACCAAAAAAAATGGTGTGAATGGTAATGTTTGTGCGGCTATAGGATTGAATGACATATTATTTAGGTTTACAAATAAAGAGTGAATGGTGTATATAGATGGCCTAGAAAATATATTTGAACTTTTAAAAGATTATTTGTGTGAGACTAACATAGTGATAGTATTTTTTTTACTATTATACTAATAGTTATAGACTTTGTACATATCCAATTAACATATTTACATATTTAATTATTTTTAATTAAATTAAATAAACGAGTCGGGTTAAATTCGGGTCAGAACTTTTAACCCTTACCCAACCCATATATTAATAGGCAACTCATACCCGACCAAAAATAAAAATAGTTCAACAATCTTAACTCATACTCATTATTTACGTGTTAGGTTTGGATCAAGTTTTCGGGTCGGGAAAAATTGCCACCCCTAAACAAAACTATTCTCTATCCTATAGTTCCGAACTTCCGATCCCAATCTATACTCCGGAGTTGGGCTTTGACTGGACTGATGCACTTCCTAGAGTATGGGCTAGGTCCAATAGCACTGTTGGATTCTTTTTTGATAAATATCGAATCGGCCAAGTTTGTTGCTTTCACTTTAGGTAGTTGAGTGTTATTCGATTAGGCAAATTGAATAGCTGACTCGTTATTTTCAGTGCGATATAAAATTGACCCATCTTCTCCTACTTTTTTTTTCAATTTAAAAAAGTGATGTATAATTACCGCATAATCTACTTTTTTTTGTAGAGATAATTATTGTTATTTGAATTTTAAAAGCACTGTAAAACTTAATAAAAAAATCTGGTTTAAAATACTTAAATTATTTAACATGTTTAGTAAAAGAATTCATAAAATTTATTGATAATAATTGGATTTAATTTGCATACTAAGAGAAAACGATTTAGAATTCAATATTCTCAATACATTTTCAACAAACTTAAATGTAAACAAAAAACAAAAACAATTCTAGTGTTTTTATGATAAAAACTACTATGTACCTTTTTTCTAAATCAAAATTAAAGGAGATTTAAATTCCACTAATATAAATATAGTTTCAACTAATACATAAAAGAGTTATATTGATATGAAGCTTTGCTTGATTTGTACCAAATAACTAATACTAAGAACACAATAATTGAAAAATTCATTGATCAAGATTTTGAAAACTACTTCACAATATTTATAATTGAATGATAATTTTTTAAATCTTATAACAATCATATTTTATACCAAATAACTAATATTAAGAACACTATATTAACAATTCAATGATATAACATTTGAAAATTGTGGGATTTGAAAACTAATAAGAACATGCTATTTAGAAGTTTGAATAACAATTTTTTTGAAAACTTCAAAAAAAACTCAATACCTTAAAATTTAATTAAAAAATCACAACAATCTAATATTTGTACCAAATAACTAATATTTTGAGCACAGTATTTAAAACTCAATGATAAATTATGAAAACTATGGGATTTGAAAAATATTGAGAACACAATATTTATAAAAGTCAATGATATTGTAATAAATTTCATAGCAATTTTGTTTTGTACCAAATAACTAATGTTGAGAACATAATATTAAGATCACATATTTAAATATCCAATGATTTATCGAAAAGAGTAATAAGATTGGCCTCTTAAGAGGAGTTTTGGCTGCATACCTTTGTTCCTAACAATTTGGTATCAGAGCCCGTCCTTGGGCAAGAAGACGGCGATAACAAGAAACACTCAAGTTCCTGAAGGTGATGCTCCCGCGACAAATGCTTGTGTCAGTGAGATCGAGGACAAGGTGGAGAATCTTTCGGTTACGGTTGTCGCGGTGCAGAAGGATATCCAGACCATTCTCCAGCTTCTTCAGAAGGGAGAGTCTGGCGGAGACGACCAACGATCGGCGAACCACTGCCGGGAGGCTGAGGAGAATGGCGAGCGGAGGGAATTTCGGGTGCGGAAGCTGGATATGCCGATTTTTACTTGTAACACCCCAACCATAATCTCCACACTTAACCAATAATCGCAGCGGAAAACATAACTTAAACATTAACCAAAATCGGCGGTGTTACACGCCGTTAGCCACCCACGTGGCTAACAAGGCTGTTACGTACAAATGTATCGGTCTGATTACAAGAATCCCGAGCATAATTACAACCTTCCAAACTACTATCCAAAAGGAATCACAATATACCGAGTGTTAGTGTACAAAAATCACCAATCTAATCCTACATTCACCCAAATATACGACCTCGAGTGTACAAACACTACTCGGGTTCAATATCCAAAAATAACAAAAGTATTCCTCCGGGCTCCAGCTACAACCACTCCGCTTCCTCGATCACTCTCCTGGAAAATAATATGTGCCCCCAAAGGGGGTTAGCAACCCTTGGCTGGCATGGTTAACGTGCAGCCCGCTGACTACCGGGATACACGCAACTATTTGTCATGATAACATGGCATTGATTTTAACATACAACATGTATATTACATAGCAAGAATATTGTATAACAATAACAACACATACATAGTGAGAACACTTCACTTTAGTAAACAACCAACATAGTTAGTCAACATAGTAAGCCTAGAGAATGTTTCCATCCTCATGTTAAGCTTGTTACATAACTCATTACCGCTCTGTTAGTCGAACGAGTAACTTAACTTAAAAGATGAGTCGGATATAGTGATCCGAGCACACCGAACACATGATTTCCCCCTAGCCCGATTGGAAGTCAGGTAGGTAAGCTTTGGCTAAGCTAGTGGGCGGTCGGAATCCAAAAAGGAAAACAACCTTAACATAAGGAGAGAACCGAATCTGATGCAGATGTCGACCCCCATACATACACGCGTGACCGGAACGACCGGGTTCCTCACTCCCCGGTTAGCACTTGTTAGAAGTCCCATTGTTGGAACTTAACACAATCAATCACACATAAGTATTTAAGTCCAGTTAGACACCCAAGGGAAATGGGATGCACATTAACAACACACACCACAACTAGCTCATACATAGCCGAGGTTAGAACGTTCCTAAAGTTGAAACGCGAAACCGGGTACCGCTCTCTTACGTATCCTAGTTGGTCAACTAACGGGTTAGTACGTATTCGAGGTTAACAGTACCGGTACACATACGCCACAATAATAACAATGACCGTAAACTCATTTCATGATTTAATCTAACAAGGTCATAAACACACAGAAAAACAAACAACACACAAGCCGGTGTAAACCGGTAGGCAACAGACTGCAAGAAAACCATACCTCGGTCCTTGTTGAGTTCGAGTTCCACCGAAGGTAGTTCCTATACATAATTAATAACGTCGGTTAATTTACCTTTCATGGACTCTCGGTTTACTAAGTGGTTTACATGTTTACACAACGAGTTTTCACACTAAAACTTACACTTAATTATCCTCATAATACACACTAGGGTTTACTACATAAGCCTCATTACCTTCCTTAAATTTAATTAATTTTTTTTTGTTTTTGGTCCGGACCTTCCCACAGGGGCGGTCCCTAGGGGCGGTCCACGACAGAGGCTCCAACGATTTTTTTTTTTTTGCCCGGACCTCCCCACAGGGGCGGTCCCTAGGGGTGGTCCACGATAGAGGCTCCGACGAAATTTTTTTTTCTTGTTTCTGGTCTGGACCTCCCCACAGGGGCGGTCCCTAGGGGCGGTCCACGACAGAGGCTCCGACAAATTTTTTTTTTCTTGTTTCTGGTATGGACCTCCCCACAGGGGCGGTCCACAACAGAGGGCAATTTTCAAAGTGTTTTTCTTCTCATTTTGAACTCCAAATTGAACCCAATTTTTTTCTAATCATTTCACATGTTTTCCCACATGTTTTAACACCTTCTTGGCACCCTTAAACCCTCTCTAAACATCCCACACACTCCTTAAACATTTACCCAAACTTTTACTAAATTCTTAACACTTAGAGCATTTTCCTTTCTTGTTCTACTTGATCTCTTCACCCATTGTTGCCCCAAGATTCTTACTTGTATGAAGGTATTTTATAACACCAATATAACCTTTTACACTTGCTTAAATCATTATCTAATCTTGTTACCCAATCCTTAATCAATTTCCCAAATTTCCCCTCCTCTTACAAGAACTAAAACTTAGTTTTGTTAAGTGTTATGCTACAGATTTTCCTCACCACTCTCACCCACTTACTAGTCCACTAATAATGCAACATTACCACCTTAGAGTTCACTATCTACCCATCTCCATCTACCTAGTTACCAACCGATTTTCATACTCAATTTTTCCTCTCAAAATACTTGTAGTTCTCTAGTTTGCTCCCACCTAGAAATGCATTTAAACCATTAAATTTCTACACAAATTTTGACATGATATCCCCATAATTTTAACATGTTCCCACACATTATTTAGCCCTCAAAAACACTCCAACCCACAAACTCACCCAAAACACTAAACCACACTTAAATTCCTCATTTCCAACAACAATAGCACCATTGTACATAAACCTTAAAAGCTTGGCTCTTAGGCCCTTAATCAACATCAAATTAAACACTGAATTTCCTCATATTATTCGCAACACCTGCATTTCACTCAACATTTATATTTGCACCAAAATAAAACACAAAGTCCTTAAAACACCACATAAGCTTAAGGTAGTTATTTACCTTGAATTTCTTTCAACTTTCCCTCCTCTTTACTTCTTGTTCCACAACCGATTTCCAATGGGGTTATTTGCTACACTAATGACCAAATACCATGAATGGTAATGAGCACCATGGAATTAAATAAAGCTCTTGCAACAACCCTAAAACAAGAGGGTGTTTAAGCATGAAAATGAAGAGATTTTACCTTCTACTTCACAATGGAGTGTTTGGAATTAAGGGTGGCAAGCTCCAGCACTTAATGAGGATTTAAACAAGCTAAAATGAAGAGCCAAAAACGAATTTCAAAACAGAGGCAAAATCGGCCAAGAAGAGATGGAGAAATAAATGAGTTTTTGAGTTATTTCTTACCTTAACCCATCAAAGGGTTGATTAGCTTCAAGAATGGGTGGTTTCCTCTTCAAAATGAGCTACACCCATGGAAGTCAAATGTGGAGTTTGAAGATTTTAAAAGGTGGAAAATGATCTCCAAAGCAAGGTGAGTATTTTGGTGTATTTTGTTTTTGATTTGGACTTGATTTAGTGGTGGAACAAGGAAGGAGAAGAGTGGAGTTGGGGAAGGCTCATGAAATCGCCATTAGAGGAACAAGGAACAGAGAGAGAGCTGGAAGGGGGAAAAATCGTAAGGGAGAAGGAGAATAGAAGAGAGAGAAATGTGAGAGAGTGAATATGTGTGTGAGAGGAAAATAAAGTAACATTGTGTTTTATTATTTTTGTCTTTAGCTAATAGAATAGAGCAATTACAACAAGAGAGGGGCTGCGGGTAGATGGAACAATCGGAAGACACAAGAGAAGAGGAAAGAGAGTGAGAGAGGGAAGAAAAAATAAACCACTTTTGTACTTCTTTTTATGATTTTGTACTTTAGCAAATAGAGTGAATAAATAAATGAGAGGGGAGAGGGGGCAAAACTTGGGCTACCTCACACAAGGGGCAAAAATATGATTTTAGATAAAGTAGAGAGAGGTGGCAATGGTCATTTAGCAGATAACACCTGTGTAAGTTCCCAACTGTCAGTTTTAACAGTCCGGGTCGGTTTTTGGATTTTTGTTTTATTTATTTTTATGGTCCTAGACCTTGACTAATATTAATTAAGCCATATGATTGACTATAAATTTTTATTAGTCCACTTAAACCCGTTTAAAGTCCACTTTCCCGGTTTTCTCAAAAAACGTGCTTTAAAGCTAGTTTTTGCATTTTTAATCCACTATTTGGATCCGTTTCCTACCGGGAATTTTTCCCACATGTTTTAATGACTAAATAAGTCCTATGAATCTTTTGACCCTAGTTAAGGTTACATACTTACTATAAGTATTTAACACGCGTTTTTGTGTTTTATGACTTTTACGCGTTTTCTTTTCGTTTTGGTTTTTATTTCTTCACCAATTTCTAAGGACTTAATTAGCCTTAAAATACATAAGTACATAATTAATTAACCATATTAAGGTTGGGGTATTTCATCTACCCCCCTTAAAAGTACTTGTCCCCAAAGTTCACACTTCCCACGCTTCTTAAATATAGAACACGAAGATTACTTAAACAACACTTTCATACCAAACATACTTTACATAACATCGGACTCAAGTCCCATAACAAAACACACTTAGACTCAAGGTCTATAACCTAACAACATAGACATGTATTTCAATACATGCCTGTACATAATAACGAAACGGCTCTACCCCCCTTAAAAGGGGTATTACGCCCCGTACCCTATACATACAAATACTAAGAAGTGAACAAACGACGGGTACTTCGCCCTCATATCATCTTCCAGCTCCCAGGTGGCCTCCTCGACCTCCTGGTTAGACCAGAGAACCTTCACCAGTCGAACAGACTTGTGGCGAGTGTCTCGAGTCTAGTATCCAGGATCCGTACGGGAGTCACATTGATCGCATGGTCAGCTCTAAGGTTAGCCTTTCGGGCTGAAGCACATGAGATGGATGAGACATATATTCTTCAACTGGGACACATGAAATAATCATGTACCTTGCCCAGCTCCGCTGGTAAATAAGCCTGTAGGCTACCGGGCCTATCCGCTCCGTCACAATGTAAGGCCCCACATATTTCGGGCTCAACTTGCCTTTCTGGCCAAAACGAAACACACCCTTCATGGGGGATACTCTAAGAAATACCTGATCGCCCACGGCGAACTCCAGGTCACGTCTGTGCACATCGGCGTATGCTTTCTGCCTACCTGAGCTGCCTCATGTTAGCCCGGATTTGGCGTACTTCTGCTTGTACTTGCTCTAAATACTCAGGTCCTATAATGACCGTCTCACTCGACTCATCCCAGCATAATGGCGTGCGGCATGGTCTACCGTACAAAGCCTGAAAGGGAGACATCTTGATCGAAGCATGGTAACTATTGTTGTAGCTAAACTCGATCAGATGTAACTTATCAATCCAGCTGGTCTGAAAGTCAAGTGCACATGCACGTAACATATCCTCAAGCGTCTGGATAGTGCGCTCACTCTGACCATCTGTCTGAGGATGGAACGCGTGTATCAGCTTCAGCTCGGTACCAAGCGCTTCCCGTGTAGATCTCCAATACCTCGAGAGGAATCTGGTATCCCTATCAGACACGATAGTCTTCGGTACCCCATGATGCCGTATAATCTCACGGTCAAAGAGCTCTGCTAGCTTCGCCACTTTCCAAGTGTCCTTCATCGGAATGAATCGGGCCACCTTGGTCAGTCGGTCAACAACGACCCATATCATATTCAAGCCTCCCCGAGTAGGCGGAAGCCCAACAACGAAGTCCATGGAAATATCATGGAACTTCCACTCAGGCACTGACATTGGCTGCACCATACCTCCAGGCCGTCGGTGCTCAAACTTGACCTTCTGGCAAGTGAGACACCTCACAACATAGTCATTCACATCCTTTTTCATTCCCGTCCACCAAAAGTATCGTTTCATATCCTTATACATCTTTGAAGCTCCGGGGTGAATAGAAGTAGAGGAACAGTGTGATTCACTCAGTATGCGCTCCTTCAGCTCAGCGCTACTTCGTGGGATACAAAGTCGGCCATTCAGCCTGATCAAGTCATCATCATGAAGTCGGAAATCATACTTCTGGCTCTCGAATGTGCCATCCATAAGTTTCTGCCGAATCTCTTGCATGTACTGATCGGACATCTGAGCACTCCGCACCTCATCAACCAAGCTAGAGTGAGAGATTAGCGAATGGAGAGAGTGTGCTCGGCGACTCAATGCATCAGCTACAACGTTTGCCTTACCTTCCTTGTACTGAAGGTTAATATCGTAATCAGTAAGGAATTCAACCCATCTTCTTTGCCATGTTCAACTCCTTCTGAGTGAACAGGTATTTCAAACTCTTGTGATCTGAATAAATCGTCACATTCACTCCATACAAATGGTTGTCGCCATATCTTCAAGGCGAAGACAATGGCACCCAATTCTAGATCGTGTGTAGGATAGTTTTCTTCATGTCGTTTCAACTGTCGGGAGGCGTAAGCCACGACCTTCCCGTGTTGCATCAAAACAAAACCCATACCTTTACCTGACGCGTCGCAATACACCTAAAACCATCGTACCATCTGGTATAGTCAGAACTGGTGCAGAAGTCAAAGCATCCTTGAGACTCTAAAATGAGCTCTCACAGTCAACTGTCCACTCAAATGGTGCATCCTTCTTCATTAAGGATGTCATCGGTTTCGAAACACTGGAAAAAATTCTTTACAAACCTTATAATACCTGCCAGACCGAGGAAGCCGAATGTCGGTAACCGTCTTCGGTCTAGGCCAGGTGCGCACAGCATCAATCTTGGCCGGATCCACAGCGATCCGCCTCAGAAATAACATGACCAAGAAAAGAGACTTGGTCTAGCCAAAATTCACACTTCGAGAACTTAGCATATAGCTGGTTCTCTCTCAATGTCTGCAATACACTCCTCAAGTGATCTTCATGCTCAACCCTGGACTTAGAATAAATAAGAATATCATCGATGAAGACAACCACTGACCTATCCAACTGATCTCGAAACAAACGATTCATCAAGTCCATAAACTTCGCCGGTGCATTAGATAAGCCAAACGGCATGACCGTGAATTCATAGTGTATATCTGGTTCGGAACGGTCTTCTCAATGTCACTGTCCCTGATAGCAATTTGATGGTAACCCGATCGCAGATCGATCTTAGAGAACACAGATGCACCTTTTAGCTGGTCAAACAAATCATCGATACGCGGCAATGGGTTACGGTTCTTCACCGTAACTGCATTCAGCTCTCTGTAGTCAATGCAGAGGCGGAGACTACCATCCTTTTTCTTCACAAAAAGGACTGGTGCTCCCCATGGTGAAACGCTCGGGCGAATGAATCCCTTGTCGAGTAAGTCCCGCAGCTGCTCTTTGAGCTCTGTCATCTCAGCTGGAGCCATACGGTAGGGCGCCTTCACTATCGGTCCGGTGCCCGGCACCAAGTCAATCTCAAACTCAACTGCCCGTGTAGGCGGCATGCCTGGGAGCTCCTTAGGAAAGACATCAGGAAACTCCGACACAACCGGTACATCTGGGCTAAACTCAGGGTCTCTCTCTATGTCCTGGACATAGCAGAGGTATACATCATTCTTTCTTCTGATTTCATGATACATGGCCATGACGGAGATGATCTGTGTCGAAGGCTCCCTGGGCCTCTGGCGGTATGAAATGGTAACCCCAGACGGACTCCGAAGAAGCAGACGGTGCTCGACACATATGATTCGGCCCTTGTGCCGCTCCAACCAGTTCATCCCCACAATCACATCAAATCTGAGCCCTTCGAACTCTATCATGTCGATCGGGAACTCTTCATTCTTAATTCGTACGATGGCATCTCGGTAATAACGGGTGCATCTGATCCGCTCCTTAGACGGAAGAGTGACTAGGAAGTCAGACATCTCCTCCGCGTCTAACCCCAGTCTCCTCGCAAATGAGAGTGAGACAAATGTATGTGAGGCTCCAGAGTCGAACAGGATCGACGCATCCACGCCATTCACTGGGAAGGTACCGGTGAGGATAGTGCCGCTTTTGCCGGCCTCTACCTCTGTACACACACTCAGTGTACCTTCCATTCCGAGTGCAGCGCCTAATTATTTCATAAACTTGATAAGTATATTGGTAACAACACGGGTGGAATACTTAAGAAATCAACACTGTTTTATTCATAAAATTCATCCTTACACCATGATGGTATTACATTTGACTACACCGCTTAATACTTAGCATATTTAATGCATCACATACTTAACATACAACTGACTTCACACTTTACATGATTACACATAACTTCAGAATTGCCTAAAGGTTAAGTTCAAACGTCCAGGTTTCATGTGTGTAGCATTGATTATTGTCGGAGGCGCCGTATTCAGTTTGATCTTCTTGATACCATGATACAGCATCCTCGACTGCCCACCCATGATTAACACATCACCAGACTTCAATACTAACTTCCTTGCGAGGTCCGCACGCTTCTGCTCGCCATACATAAATACTGCGGTATCACCAATGGACCAAGACACCACGGGTACTCCCTTACTTAGAGACTCGGGTGTTTCGTCCTTATCTTGGTGTAAACCCAATCTTCCACCCTTTTGGTAGAAATTGACAATACACAAATCTGCCTTGATACTCGGAAGTGGTTCTGATTCAACTTGCTGAGCAATTCCCACGGTGTGGTTAACAACCGCAAGGAACTCCTCGGGTATACTCGGTATGGTCGCTCCATCTTCAGCTCGTGTGTCCTGATATGTCTTGGTGTAAGGGTTCCAATCCTTACCCATGCACATCATCTTTAAATTCATCTTCGCCCCACTTGGGTATTCGGGCGCGTAGAAACCTCCAGGTGCTGCTCCAAGCTCGTTGCATCGTCGTATGATATGGATTTGTACTTCAGGTGTCAGGTATCCTCTTAATAAAATCATACCTGGCTGGATAACCTGACACTATTCCGTCGGATAGTCGGTGTTGTCGATGGTGGTTTCTTCAGAGGTTGGTGTGGGTGGGATTGGATAACAAATATTGAAGGTTCCTAAGGTTTAGAATTACCTAATTTAGGTGACTTTCACATTATACTTTAACTCATCACTTATGTGGTTACACATTCGGACTCACTAACACACATGCATGAAATGCGGTATGCAATCACTTATTTCATTTAATGGTTTAGGTGGTACCTGGTCTAGAAGAGGATCCTGGTGCCTCTGACCGGTCCACCACATTCAGGGCAGCCTTGCCTGCTCCCGGCCCTTTCCCCTTCTGGAAGTCGGTGTTCCCCTGACCTGAGGATGGCTGGTGAGTCGCTTTCGGGCCATCAGTGGTTGCGGCAGCCTTACCCTTCCATTGCCCCTTAGGCCTATAGTTTCTGCCATCGGGGTTTTGGTAGCACTCGAAGTCACGGTTCCCCAGCTTCTTGCAGTAGTGACACTGCACATCATTCCCTTTGCAGTCCTTGCCGGGGGGTCACCTTTGCACCACTTACAGAAGTAGGGCGCTCCGGTCCAGAGCCCGTATTGGCTGCTATCACAACACACAATCAGTACACAATTTACAACTTAATAACACACATTTAAATTTGATTTCAGGATCAGGTGGTTACCCTTGAGTGGATGAGAGCGTAAGGGCTTAGCCGCATAGGCATAGGTGAGCCTCAGCGGCTCCTCAGCGGTGGTGGACTGGGCTTGGCCTTTGCCACCCTGTTGCTGGCCTTCTGGGGCTGGGGGTAAGGTTCTATTCTTTCCTCCCCCGTACCCTTGCGTGCTTTGGCCCTCGCTCGAGACCTTGCGCTTATGCGCATTCTCCTCGTCCCTCAGACGGACGGTGATCTCCACCTTAGCAGCGGCATGATAGCATCCTGAGGTTCAAGGTGTTAGTCATGCCCCGCAACACATTTACACACTTACATATAACATAACTCATTCACACTTAGACATTATTTTAAGATACCTGCAAGGTATTGTACTCGGCTGGCCCCATGCCATAGCGTAGGCGGTGGCTGAGCCCACTGTAGAATCGGTTCACTAAGACCCGGTTCGAGTAACCTAGGTCTGATAGAAGATGAACAAGGTCGGTGAAGGCGGTGTAGTAGTCATCCACCGTCATCTTGTCTCCTTGCTTCAAGCTGTCTAGCTCCAGGCGCTTCGCCTCTTGCACATGTACTGGGTAGTACTTGGCTCGTAGCAATGCCGTGTACTACTCCCATCCAAAATTCGGGTCGGCCACTTTCTCGGTCCGTACAAGTTTCCACCAGTTTCTAGCCGAACCCTTCAAGTAAAATGCAGCAAGACGGACCTTGGCATCAGCAGGAACATCCAAGGTCTCGTAGGCGGTCCCTAGCTCCGAGATATACGCCTCTAGTTTGGAAGTGTCGGTCTCCCCTTTGAAGGACGGGGGTCGTAGATCGGCCAACGCTTTCACCCAATTGGTCTCGCGTGGCTGTGGTGGTTGTGGTGGTTCTGGATGGTCCTGACCAACGGGTTGTTGCTGCCCTTGCTGCACCGCAGCTACTATCTGTGGTACCACTTGAGCTAGGGCGGCCGCCACTACTTCGGCCATCATCTGAGCGGTAGAGTTATTCCCCGTGTCTCCTGGACCGGGCCCTCCGCGGCCTCCTCCTCGTGGTCGCCCTGCCATCTGAACATACATGAGCGCACATTAGTATTGTGCTTACAAACTTATCGGGTCAATTGTTTATAACGTCCTTTGGACGACAGGGTTTAAATTCCTAACACGGTATATTCCTAAGCTCGGTAACCAGGCAATCAGAGCGATACTTCGCTCTGATACCACTTTTTGTAACACCCCAACCATAATCTCCACACTTAACCAATAATCGCAGCGGAAAACATAACTTAAACATTAACCAAAATCGGCGGTGTTACACGCCGTTAGCCACCCACGTGGCTAACAAGGCTGTTACGTACAAATGTATCGGTCTGATTACAAGAATCCCGAGCATAATTACAACCTTCCAAACTACTATCCAAAACGAATCACAATATACCGAGTGTTAGTGTACAAAAATCACCAATCTAATCCTACATTCACCCAAATATACGACCTCGAGTGTACAAACACTACTCGGGTTCAATATCCAAAAATGACAAAAGTATTCCTCCGGGCTCCAGCTACAACCACTCCGCTTCCTCGATCACTCTCCTGGAAAATAATATGTGCCCCCAAAGGGGGTCAGCAACCCTTGGCTGGCATGGTTAACGTGCAGCTCGCTGACTACCGGGATACACGCAACTATTTGTCATGATAACATGGCATTGATTTTAACATACAACATGTATATTACATAGCAAGAATATTGTATAACAATAACAACACATACATAGTGAGAACACTTCACTTTAGTAAACAACCAACATAGTTAGTCAACATAGTAAGCCTAGAGAATGTTTCCATCCTCATGTTAAGCTTGTTACATAACTCTTACCGCTCTGTTAGTCGAACGAGTAACTTAACTTAAAAGATGAGTCGGATATAGTGATCCGAGCACACCGAACACATGATTTCCCCCTAGCCCGATTGGAAGTCAGGTAGGTAAGCTTTGGCTAAGCTAGTGGGCGGTCGGAATCCAAAAAGGAAAACAACCTTAACATAAGGAGAGAGCCGAATCTGATGCAGATGTCGACCCCCATACATACACGCGTGACCGGAACGACCGGGTTCCTCACTCCCGGTTAGCACTTGTTAGAAGTCCCATTGGAACTTAACACAATCAATCACACATAAGTATTTAAGTCCAGTTAGACACCCAAGGGAAATGGGATGCACATTAACAACACACACCACAACTAGCTCATACATAGCCGAGGTTAGAACGTTCCTAAAGTTGAAACGCGAAACCGGGTACCGCTCTCTTACGTATCCTAGTTGGTCAACTAACGGGTTAGTACGTATTCGAGGTTAACAGTACCGGTACACATACGCCAAATAATAACAATGACCGTAAACTCATTTCATGATTTAATCTTACAAGGTCATAAACACACAGAAAAACAAACAACACAAGCCGGTGTAAACCGGTAGGCAACAGACTGCAAGAAAACCTACCTCGGTCCTTGTTGAGTTCGAGTTCCACCGAAGGTAGTTCCTATACATAATTAATAACATCGGTTAATTTACCTTTCATGGACTCTCGGTTTACTAAGTGGTTTACATGTTTACACAACGAGTTTTCACACTAAAACTTACACTTAATTATCCTCATAATACACACTAGGGTTTACTACATAAGCCTCATTACCTTCCTTAAATTTAATTAATTTTTTTTTGTTTTTGGTCCGGACCTTCCCACAGGGGCGGTCCCTAGGGGCGGTCCACGACAGAGGCTCCAACGATTTTTTTTTTTTTGCCCGGACCTCCCCACAGGGGCGGTCCTAGGGGCGGTCCACGATAGAGGCTCCGACAAAATTTTTTTTTCTTGTTCTGGTATGGACCTCCCCACAGGGCGGTCCCTAGGGGCGGTCCACGACAGAGGCTCCGACAAAAATATTTTTTCTTGTTTCTGGTATGGACCTCCCCACAGGGGCGGTCCCTAGGGGCGGTCCACAACAGAGGGCAATTTTCAAAGTGTTTTTCTTCTCATTTTGAACTCCAAATTGAACCCAATTTTTTTCTAATCATTTCACATGTTTTCCCACATGTTTTAACACCTTCTTGGCACCCTTAAACCCTCTCTAAACATCCCACACACTCCTTAAACATTTACCCAAACTTTTACTAAATTCTTAACACTTTGAGCATTTTCCTTTCTTGTTCTACTTGATCTCTTCACCCATTGTTGCCCCAAGCTTCTTACATGTATGAAGGTATTTTATAACACCAATATAACCTTTTACACTTCTTAAATCATTATCTAATCTTGTTACCCAATCCTTAATCAATTTCAAATTTCCCACCCTCCTCTTACAAGAACTAAAACTTAGTTTTGTTAAGTGTTATGCTACAGATTTTCCTCACCACTCTCACCCACTTACTAGTCCACTAATAATGCAACATTACCACCTTAGAGTTCACTCATCTACCCATCTCCATCTACCTAGTTACCAACCGATTTTCATACTCTTTTTCCTCTCAAAATACTTGTAGTTCTCTAGTTTGCTCCCACCTAGAAATGCATTTAAACCATTAATTTCTACACAAATTTGACATGATATCCCCATAATTTTAACATGTTCCCACACATTATTTAGCCCTCAAAAACACTCCAACCCACAAACTCACCCAAAACACTAAACCACACTAAATTCCTCATTTCCAACAACAATAGCACCATTGTACATAAACCTTAAAAGCTTGGCTCTTAGGCCCTTAATCAACATCAAATTAAACACTGAATTTCCTCATATTATTCGCAACACCTGCATTTCACTCAACATTTATATTTGCACCAAAATAAAACACAAAGTCCTTAAAACACCACATAAGCTTAGGTAGTTATTTACCTTGAATTTCTTTCAACTTTCCCTCCTCTTTACTTCTTGTTCCACAACCGATTTCCAATGGGGTTATTTGCTACACTAATGACCAAATACCATGAATGGTAATGAGCACCATGGAATTAAATAAAGCTCTTGCAACAACCCTAAAACAAGAGGGTGTTTAAGCATGAAAATGAAGAGATTTTACCTTCTACTCACAATGGAGTGTTTGGAATTAAGGGTGGCAAGCTCCAGCACTTAATGAGGATTTAAACAAGCTAAAATGAAGAGCCAAAAATGAATTTCAAAACAGAGGCAAAATCGGCCAAGAAGAGATGGAGAAATAAATGAGTTTTGAGTTATTTCTTACCTTAACCCATCAAAGGGTTGATTAGCTTCAAGAATGGGTGGTTTTCCTCTTCAAAATGAGCTACACCATGGAAGTCAAATGTGGAGTTTGAAGATTTTAAAAGGTGGAAAATGATCTCCAAAGCAAGGTGAGTATTTTGGTGTATTTTGTTTTTGATTTGGACTTGATTTATGTGGTGGAACAAGGAAGGAGAAGAGTGGAGTTGGGAAGGCTCATGAAATCGCCATTAGAGGAACAAGGAACAGAGAGAGAGCTGGAAGGGGAAAAATCGTAGGGAGAAGGAGAATAGAAGAGAGAGAAATGTGAGAGAGTGAATATGTGTGTGAGAGGAAAATAAAGTAACATTGTGTTTTATTATTTTTGTCTTTAGCTAATAGAATAGAGCAATTACAACAAGAGAGGGGGCTGGGTAGATGGAACAATCGGAAGACACAAGAGAATAGAGGAAAGAGAGTGTGAGAGAGGGGAAAATAAACCACTTTTGTACTTTCTTTTTTTATGCTTTTTGTACTTTAGCAAATAGAGTAGAATAAATAAAATGAGAGGGAGAGGGGGCAAAACTTGGGCTACCTCACACAAGGGGCAAAAATATGATTTTAGATAAAGTAGAGAGGAGGTGGCACATGGTCATTTAGCAGATAACACCTGTAAGTTCCCGAACTGTCAGTTTTAACAGTCCGGGTCCGGTTTCTGGATTTTTGTTTTATTTATTTTTATGGTCCTAGACCTTGACTAATATTTAATTATAGCCATATGATTGACTATAAATTTTTATTAGTCCTTTAAACCCGTTTAAAGTCACATTTCCCGGGTTTCTCAAAAAACGTGCTTTAAAGCTCGTTTTGCATTTTTAATCCACTATTTGGATCCGTTTCCTACGGGAATTTTTCCCACATGTTCTTAATGACTAAATAAGTCCTACGAATCCTTTTAGGACCCTAGTTAAGGTTACATACTTACTATAATTATTTAACACGCGTTTTTGTGTTTTATGACTTTTACGCGTTTTCTTTTTCGTTTTGGTTTTTATTTCTTCACCAATGTTCTTAAGGACTTAATTAGCCTTAAAATATCATAAGTACATAATTAATTAACATATTAAGGTTTGGGGTATTTCAATCTACCCCCTTAAAAGAACTTTGTCCCCAAAGTTCACACTTCCCACGCGTCTTAAATACTAGAACACGGAGATTACTTTTAAAACAACACTTTCATACCAAACATACTTTACATAACATCGGACTCAAGGTCCCATAACAAAACATCACTTAGACTCAAGGTCTATAACATAACAACATAGACATGTATTTCAATACATGCCGTACATACATAACCGAAACGGCTCTACCCCCCTTAAAATAGGGGTACGCCCCGTACCCTATACATACAAATACTAAGAAGTGAACAACGACGGGTACTTCGCCCTCATATCATCTTCCAGCTCCCAGGTGGCCTCCTCGACCTCCTGGTTAGACCAGAGAACCTTCACCAGTCGAACAGACTTGTGGCGAGTGTCTCGAGTCTTAGTATCCAGGATCCGTACGGGAGTCTCCACTGATCGCATGGTCGGCTCTAAGGTTAGCCTTTCGGGCTGAAGCACATGAGATGGATGAGACATATATTTCTTCAACTGGGACACATGAAATACATCATGTACCTTGCCCAGCTCCGCTGGTAAATCAAGCCTGTAGGCTACCGGGCCTATCCGCTCCGTCACAACGTAAGGCCCCACATATTTCGGGCTCAACTTCCCTTTCTGGCCAAAACGAAACACACCCTTCATGGGGGATACTCTAAGAAATACCTGATCGCCCACGGCGAACTCCAGGTCACGTCTGCGCACATCGGCGTATGCTTTCTGCCTATCCTGAGCTGCCTTCATGTTAGCCCGGATTTGGCGTACTTCTGCTTGTACTTGCTCTAAATACTCAGGTCCTATAATGACC
The DNA here is from genome assembly GCA_023374045.1 of Limonium bicolor. Taxonomy (NCBI): domain Eukaryota; kingdom Viridiplantae; phylum Streptophyta; class Magnoliopsida; order Caryophyllales; family Plumbaginaceae; genus Limonium; species Limonium bicolor. The sequence continues at coordinate 77,020,277 of CM041782.1, forward strand.
GTCTCACTCGACTCATCCCAGCATAATGGCGTGCGGCATGGTATACCGTACAAGCCTGAAGGGAGACATCTTGATCGAAGCATGGTAACTGTTGTTGTAGCTAAACTCGATCAGATGTAACTTATCAATCCAGCTGGTCTGAAGTCAAGTGCACATGCACGTAACATATCCTCAAGCGTCTGGATAGTGCGCTCACTCTGACCATCTGTCTGAGGATGGAACGCTGTACTCAGCTTCAGCTCGGTACCAAGCGCTTCCCGTGTGTAGATCTCCAATACCTCGAGAGGAATCTGGTATCCCTATCAGACACGATAGTCTTCGGTACCCCATGATGCCGTATAATCTCACGGTCGAAGAGCTCTGCTAGCTTCGCCACTTTCCAAGTGTCCTTCATCGGAATGAATCGGCCACCTTGGTCAGTCGGTCAACAACGACCCATATCATATTCAAGCCTCCCCGAGTAGGCGGAAGCCCAACAACGAAGTCCATGGAAATATCATGGAACTTCCACTCAGGCACGGCATTGGCTGCACCATACCACCAGGACGTCGTGCTCAAACTTGACTTCTGCAAGTGAGACACCTAACAACATAGTCTGTCACATCTTTCTTCCCGTCCACCAAATATCTCTTCATCTCTTGTACATCTTTGAAGCTCCGGGGTGAATAGAAGTAGAGGAACAGTGTGATTCACTCAGTATGCGCTCCTTCAGCTCAGCGCTACTTCGTGGATACAAAGTCGGCCATTCAGCCTGATCAAGTCATCATCATGAAGTCGGAAATCATACTTCTGGCTCTCGAATGTGCCGTCCATAAGTTTCTGCCGAATCTCTTGCATGTACTGATCGGACATCTAAGCACTCCGCACCTCATCAACCAAGCTAGAGTGAGAGATTAGCGAATGAGAGAGTGTGCTCGGCGACTCAATGCATCAGCTACACATGCCTTACCTTCCTTGTACTGAAGTTTGTTACCTTCCTTGTACTAGGTTAATATCGTAATCAGTAAGGAATTCAACCCATCTTCTTTGCCTCATGTTCAACTCCTTCTGAGTGAACAGGTATTTCAAACTCTTGTGATCTGAATAAATCGTCACATTCACTCCATACAAATGGTGTCGCCATATCTTCAAGGCGAAGACAATGGCACCCAATTCTAGATCGTGTGTAGGATAGTTTTCTTCATGTCGTTTCAACTGTCGGGAGGCGTAAGCCACGACCTTCCCGTGTTGCATCAAAACACAACCCATACCTTTACCTGACGCGTCGCAATACACCTCAAAACCATCGGTACCATCTGGTATAGTCAGAACTGGTGCAGAAGTCAAAGCATCCTTGAGACTCTAAAATGAGCTCTCACAGTCAACTGTCCACTCAAATGGTGCATCCTTCTTCATTAAGGATGTCATCGGTTTCGAAACACTGGAAAAATTCTTTACAAACCTCCTATAATACCCTGCCAGACCGAGGAAGCTCCGAATGTCGGTAACCGTCTTCGGTCTAGGCCAGGTGCGCACAGCATCAATCTTGGCCGGATCCACAGCGATCCCGGCCTCAGAAATAACATGACCAAGAAAAGAGACTTGGTCTAGCCAAAATTCACACTTCGAGAACTTCGCATATAGCTGGTTCTCTCTCAATGTCTGCAATACACTCCTCAAGTGATCTTCATGCTCAACCCTGGACTTAGAATAAATAAGAATATCATCGATGAAGACAACCACTGACCTATCCAACTGATCTCGAAACAAACGATTCATCAAGTCCATAAACTTCGCCGGTGCATTAGATAAGCCAAACGGCATGACCGTGAATTCATAGTGTCCATATCTGGTTTGGAAAGTGGTCTTCTCAATGTCACTGTCCCTGATAGCAATTTGATGGTAACCCGATCGCAGATCGATCTTAGAGAACACAGATGCACCTTTTAGCTGGTCAAACAAATCATCGATACGCGGCAATGGGTAACGGTTCTTCACCGTAACTGCATTCAGCTCTCTGTAGTTGATGCAGAGGCGGAGACTATCATCCTTTTTCTTCACAAAAAGGACTGGTGCTCCCCATGGTGAAACGCTCGGGCGAATGAATCCCTTGTCGAGTAAGTCCCGCAGCTGCTCTTTGAGCTCTGTCATCTCAGCTGGAGCCATACGGTAGGGCGCCTTCGCTATCGGTCCGGTGCCCGGCACCAAGTCAATCTCAAACTCAACTGCCCGTGTAGGCGGCATGCCTGGGAGCTCCTTAGGAAAGACATCAGGAAACTCCGACACAACCGGTACATCTGGGCTAAACTCAGGGTCTCTCTCTATGTCCTGGACATAGCAGAGGTATACATCATTCTTTCTTCTGATTTCATGATACATGGCCATGGCGGAGATGATCTGTGTCGAAGGCTCCCTGGGCCTCTGGCGGTATGAAATGGTAACCCCAGACGGACTCCGAAGAAGCAGACGGTGCTCGACACATATGATTCGGCCCTTGTGCCGCTCCAACCAGTTCATCCCCACAATCACATCAAATCCGAGCCCCTCGAACTCTATCATGTCGATCGGGAACTCTTCATTCTTAATTCGTACGGTGGCATCTCGGCAATAACGGGTGCATCTGATCCGCTCCTTAGACGGAGAGTGACTAGGAAGTCAGACATCTCCTCCGCGTCTAACCCCAGTCTCCTCGCAAACGAGAGTGAGACAAATGTATGTGAGGCTCCAGAGTCGAACAGGAGAACGCATCCACGCCATTCACTGGGAAGGTACCGGTGAGGATAGTGCCGCTTTTGCCGGCCTCTACCTCTGTACACACACTCAGTGTACCTTCCATTCCGAGTGCAGCGCCTAATTATTTCATAAACTTGATAAGTATATTGGTAACAACACGGGTGGAATACTTAGAAATCAACACTGTTTTATTCAAAACTCATCCTTACACCATGATGGTATTACATTTGACTACACCGCTTAATACTTAGCATTTAATGCATCACATACTTAACATAACTGACTTCACACTTTACATGATTACACATAACTTCAGAATTGCCTAAAGGTTAATTCAAACGTCCAGGTTTCATGTGTGTAGCATTGATTATTGTCGGAGGCGCCGTATTCAGTTTGATCTTCTTGATACCATGATACAGCATCCTCGACTGCCCACCCATGATTAACACATCACCAGACTTCAATACTAACTTCCTTGCGAGGTCCGCACGCTTCTGCTCGCCATACATAAATACTGCGGTATCACCAATGGACCAAGACACCACGGGTACTCCCTTACTTAGAGACTCGGGTGTTTCGTCCTTATCTTGGTGTAAACCCAATCTTCCACCCTTTTGGTAGAAATTGACAATACACAAATCTGCCTTGATACTCGGAAGTGGTTCCGATTCAACTTGCTGAGCAATTCCCACGGTGTGGTTAACAACCGCAAGGAAATCCTCAGGTATACTCGGTATGGTCGCTCCATCTTCAGCTTGTGTGTCCTGATATGTCTTGGTGTAAGGGTTCCAATCCTTACCCATGCACATCATCTTTAAATTCATCTTCGCCCCACTTGGGTATTCGGGTGTGTAGAAACCTCCAGGTGCTGCTCCAAGCTCGTTGCATCGTCGTATGATATGGATTTGTGCTTCGGGTGTCAGGTATCCTCTTAATAAAATCATACCTGGCTGGATAACCTGACACTGTTCCGTCGGATAGTCGGTGATGTCGATGGTGGTCTCTTCAGAGGTTGGTGTGGGTGGATTGGATAACAAATATTGAAGGTTCCTAAGGTTTAGAATTACCTAATTTAGGTGACTTTCACATTATACTTTAACTCATCACTTATGTGGTTACACATTCGGACTCACTAACACACATGCATGAAATGCGGTATGCAATCACTTATTTCATTTAATGGTTTAGGTGGTACCTGGTCTAGAAGAGGATCCTGGTGCCTCTGACCGGTCCACCACATTCAGGGCAGCCTTGCCTGCTCCCGGCCCTTTCCCCTTCTGGAAGTCGGTGTTCCCCTGACCTGAGGATGGCTGGTGAGTCGCTTTCGGGCCATCAGTGGTCGCGGCAGCCTTACCCTTCCATTGCCCCTTAGGCCTATAGTTTCTGCCATCGGGGTTTTGGTAGCACTCGAAGTCACGGTCCCCAGCTTCTTGCAGTAGTGACACTGCACATCATTCCCTTTGCAGTCCTTGCCGGGGTGGTCACCTTTGCACCACTTACAGAAGTAGTGGCGCTCCGGTCCAGAGCCCGTACTGGCTGCTATCACAACACACAATCAGTACACACTTTACAACTTAATAACACACATTTAAATTTGATTTCAGGATCAGGTGGTTACCCTTGAGTGGCTGAGAGCGTAAGGGCTTAGCCGCATAGGCATAGGTGAGCCTCAGCGGCTCCTCAGCGGTGGTGGACTGGGCTTGGCCTTTGTCACCCTGTTGCTGGTTCTGGGGCTGGGGGTAAGGTTTCTTCTTCTTTCCTCCCCCGTACCCTTGCGTGCTTTGGCCCTCGCTCGAGACCTTGCGCTTATGCGCATTCTCCTCGTCCCTCAGACGGACGGTGATCTCCACCTTAGCAGCGGCATGATAGCACTCCTGAGGTTCAAGGTGTTAGTCATGCCCCGCAACACATTTACACACTTACATATAACATAACTCATTCACACTTAGACATTATTTTAAGATACCTGCAAGGTATTGTACTCGGCTGGCCCCATGCCATAGCGTAGGCGGTGGCTGAGCCCACTGTAGAATCGGTTCACTAAGACCCGGTTCGAGTAACCTAGGTCTGATAGAAGATGAACAAGGTCGGTGAAGGCGGTGTAGTAGTCATCCACCGTCATCTTGTCTCCTTGCTTCAAGCTGTCTAGCTCCAGGCGCTTCGCCTCTTGCACATGTACTGGGTAGTACTTGGCTCGTAGCAATGCCGTGTACTGCTCCCATCCAAAATTCGGGTCGGCCACTTCTCGCCGTACAAGTTTCCACCAGTTTCTAGCCGAACCCTTCAAGTAAAATGCAGCAAGACGGACCTTGGCATCAGCAGGAACATCCAAGGTCTCGTAGGCGGTCCCTAGCTCCGAGATATACGCCTCTAGTTTGGAAGTGTCGGTCTCCCCTTTGAAGGACGGGGGTCGTAGATCGGCCAACGCTTTCACCCAATTGGTCTCGCGTGGCTGTGGTGGTTGTGGTGGTTGTGGTGGTTCTGGATGGTCCTGACCAACGGGCTGTTGCTGCCCTTGCTGCACCGCAGCTACTATCTGTGGTACCACTTGAGCTAGGGCGGCCGCCACTACTTCGGCCATCATCTGAGCGGTAGAGTTATTCCCCGTGTCTCCTGGACCGGGCCCTCCGCGGCCTCCTCCTCGTGGTCGCCCTGCCATCTGAACATACATGAGCGCACATTAGTATTGTGCTTACAAACTTATCGGGTCAAATGTTTATAACGTCCTTTGGACGACAGGGTTTAAATTCCTAACTCGGTATATTCCTAAGCTCAGTAACCAGGCAATCAGAGTGATACTTCGCTCTGATACCACTTTTTGTAACACCCCAACCATAATCTCCACACTTAACCAATAATCGCAGCGGAAAACATAACTTAAACATTAACCAAAATCGGCGGTGTTACACGCCGTTAGCCACCCACGTGGCTAACAAGGCTGTTACGTACAAATGTATCGGTCTGATTACAAGAATCCCGAGCATAATTACAACCTTCCAAACTACTATCCAAAACGAATCACAATATACCGAGTGTTAGTGTACAAAAATCACCAATCTAATCCTACATTCACCCAAATATACGACCTCGAGTGTACAAACACTACTCGGGTTCAATATCCAAAAATGACAAAAGTATTCCTCCGGGCTCCAGCTACAACCACTCCGCTTCCTCGATCACTCTCCTGGAAAATAATATGTGCCCCCAAAGGGGGTCAGCAACCCTTGGCTGGCATGGTTAACGTGCAGCTCGCTGACTACCGGGATACACGCAACTATTTGTCATGATAACATGGCATTGATTTTAACATACAACATGTATATTACATAGCAAGAATATTGTATAACAATAACAACACATACATAGTGAGAACACTTCACTTTAGTAAACAACCAACATAGTTAGTCAACATAGTAAGCCTAGAGAATGTTTCCATCCTCATGTTAAGCTTGTTACATAACTCATTACCGCTCTGTTAGTCGAACGAGTAACTTAACTTAAAAGATGAGTTGGATATAGTGATCCGAGCACACCGAACACATGATTTCCCCCTAGCCCGATTGGAAGTCAGGTAGGTAAGCTTTGGCTAAGCTAGTGGGCGGTCGGAATCCAAAAAGGAAAACAACCTTAACATAAGGAGAGAGCCGAATCTGATGCAGATGTCGACCCCCATACATACACGCGTGACCGGAACGACCGGGTTCCTCACTCCCCGGTTAGCACTTGTTAGAAGTCCCATTGTTGGAACTTAACACAATCAATCACACATAAGTATTTAAGTCCAGTTAGACACCCAAGGGAAATGGGATGCACATTAACAACACACACCACAACTAGCTCATACATAGCCGAGGTTAGAACGTTCCTAAAGTTGAAACGCGAAACCGGGTACCGCTCTCTTACGTATCCTAGTTGGTCAACTAACGGGTTAGTACGTATTCGAGGTTAACAGTACCGGTACACATACGCCACAATAATAACAATGACCGTAAACTCATTTCATGATTTAATCTTACAAGGTCATAAACACACAGAAAAACAAACAACGCACAAGCCGGTGTAAACCGGTAGGCAACAGACTGCAAGAAAACCATACCTCGGTCCTTGTTGAGTTCGAGTTCCACCGAAGGTAGTTCCTATACATAATTAATAACATCGGTTAATTTACCTTTCATGGACTCTCGGTTTACTAAGTGGTTTACATGTTTACACAACGAGTTTTCACACTAAAACTTACACTTAATTATCCTCATAATACACACTAGGGTTTACTACATAAGCCTCATTACCTTCCTTAAATTTAATTAATTTTTTTTTGTTTTTGGTCCGGACCTTCCCACAGGGGCGGTCCCTAGGGGCGGTCCACGACAGAGGCTCCAACGATTTTTTTTTTTTTGCCCGGACCTCCCCACAGGGGCGGTCCCTAGGGGCGGTCCACGATAGAGGCTCCGACAAAATTTTTTTTTCTTGTTTCTGGTATGGACCTCCCCACAGGGGCGGTCCCTAGGGGCGGTCCACGACAGAGGCTCCGACAAATTTTTTTTTTCTTGTTTCTGGTATGGACCTCCCCACAGGGGCGGTCCCTAGGGGCGGTCCACAACAGAGGGCAATTTTCAAAGTGTTTTTCTTCTCATTTTGAACTCCAAATTGAACCCAATTTTTTTCTAATCATTTCACATGTTTTCCCACATGTTTTAACACCTTCTTGGCACCCTTAAACCCTCTCTAAACATCCCACACACTCCTTAAACATTTACCCAAACTTTTACTAAATTCTTAACACTTAGAGCATTTTCCTTTCTTGTTCTACTTGATCTCTTCACCCATTGTTGCCCCAAGATTCTTACTTGTATGAAGGTATTTTATAACACCAATATAACCTTTTACACTTGCTTAAATCATTATCTAATCTTGTTACCCAATCCTTAATCAATTTCTCCCAAATTTCCCACCCTCCTCTTACAAGAACTAAAACTTAGTTTTGTTAAGTGTTATGCTACAGATTTTCCTCACCACTCTCACCCACTTACTAGTCCACTAATAATGCAACATTACCACCTTAGAGTTCACTCATCTACCCATCTCCATCTACCTAGTTACCAACCGATTTTCATACTCAATTTTTCCTCTCAAAATACTTGTAGTTCTCTAGTTTGCTCCCACCTAGAAATGCATTTAAACCATTAAATTTCTACACAAATTTTGACATGATATCCCCATAATTTTAACATGTTCCCACACATTATTTAGCCCTCAAAAACACTCCAACCCACAAACTCACCCAAAACACTAAACCACACTTAAATTCCTCATTTCCAACAACAATAGCACCATTGTACATAAACCTTAAAAGCTTGGCTCTTAGGCCCTTAATCAACATCAAATTAAACACTGAATTTCCTCATATTATTCGCAACACCTGCATTTCACTCAACATTTATATTTGCACCAAAATAAAACACAAAGTCCTTAAAACACCACATAAGCTTAAGGTAGTTATTTACCTTGAATTTCTTTCAACTTTCCCTCCTCTTTACTTCTTGTTCCACAACCGATTTCCAATGGGGTTATTTGCTACACTAATGACCAAATACCATGAATGGTAATGAGCACCATGGAATTAAATAAAGCTCTTGCAACAACCCTAAAACAAGAGGGTGTTTAAGCATGAAAATGAAGAGATTTTACCTTCTACTTCACAATGGAGTGTTTGGAATTAAGGGTGGCAAGCTCCAGCACTTAATGAGGATTTAAACAAGCTAAAATGAAGAGCCAAAAACGAATTTCAAAACAGAGGCAAAATCGGCCAAGAAGAGATGGAGAATAAATGAGTTTTGAGTTATTTCTTACCTTAACCCATCAAAGGGTTGATTAGCTTCAAGAATGGGTGGTTTCCTCTTCAAAATGAGCTAACCCATGGAAGTCAAATGTGGAGTTTGAAGATTTAAAAGGTGGAAAATGATCTCCAAAGCAAGGTGAGTATTTTGGTGTATTTTGTTTTTGATTTGGACTTGATTTAGTGGTGGAACAAGGAAGGAGAAGAGTGGAGTTGGGGAAGGCTCATGAAATCGCCATTAGAGGAACAAGGAACAGAGAGAGAGCTGGAAAGGGGAAAAAATCGTAAGGGAGAAGGAGAGAGAAGAAGAGAGAGAAATGTGAGAGAGTGAATATGTGTGTGAGAGGAAAATAAAGTAACATTGTGTTTTATTATTTTTGTCTTTAGCTAATAGAATAGAGCAATTACAACAAGAGAGGGGACTGGGTAGATGGAACAATCGGAAGACACAAGAGAATAGAGGAAAGAGAGTGTGAGAGAGGGGAAAATAAACCACTTTTGTACTTTACTTTTTTTATGCTTTTTGTACTTTAGCAAATAGAGTAGAATAAATAAAATGAGAGGGAGAGGGGGAAAAACGTGGGCTACCTCACACAAGGGGCAAAAATATGATTTTTGATAAAGTAGAGAGGAGGTGGCACATGGTCATTTTGCAGATAACACCCGTAAGTTCCCGAACTGTCAGTTTTAACAGTCCGGTTTCCGGATTTTTGTTTTATTTATTTTTATGGTCCTAGACCTTGACTAATATTTAATTATATCCATATGATTGACTATAAATTTTTATTAGTCCTTTAAACCCGTTTAAAATCACATTTCCCGGGTTTCTCGAAAAATGTGCTTTAAAGCTCGTTTTGCATTTTTAATCCACTATTTGGATCCGTTTCCTACGGGAATTTTTCCCACATGTTCTTAATGACTAAATAAGTCCTAGGAATTCTTTTAGGACCCTAGTTAAGGTTACATACTTACTATAATTATTTAACACGCGTTTTTGTGTTTTATGACTTTTACGCGTTTTCTTTTTCGTTTTGGTTTTTATTTCTTCACCAATGTTCTTAAGGACTTAATTAGCCTTAAAATATCATAAGTACATAATTAATTAACATATTACGGTTTGGGGTATTTCATTACTGGAGAGGATCCCCAAGGGAGGATTTATCGAGTTGAGAGATTTTTTTCTCTCAACAAGATTCCACCGACAGAGAAGGTTAAGGCGGCTGGTGTGTGTATGGATGGAGACGCTCTGCATTGGTTTGAATGGACCAAGTGTCACGAAGGAATGATGGACTGGGAAGCGTTTCAGGCAGCGTTGTTGGAGCGCTTTGGTTCGACCATAAACGGCGATAGGTTGGACCTGTTGTGCTCGTTGAAGCAGACTGGGTCGGTGGAGGAGTATCGCCGGAGGTTCGAGTTCTACTCCGCCCATCTGACAGATGTTCCTGACTCAGTTCTCAGGGGGATCTTCAAGAATGGTCTTCGGCACCGTCTGTGCAGAATTGGCTATGTATGTGCCCCAGAGTTTGAGAGAAATGATGAAAATGGCGCGGAAGATAGAAGAGAAGAACGAATGGATTGTGAATGGTGGTAGGCGAAGTCTTGACTCCTTCGGTCAACATGGGTCGAAGGGGATTAATTCCGGCTCGTTCTCGACCGGGTCTACCAGTGGGACCAAACCGGGGTCTAGTCCAGAACGGTTCGATCGTTTTAAGGACCAAACTAAGCAAGTGGGTAACCCTAATTCTTCGGCGGCTTCGTCGGCTAGTTCTTCACCGTCGGTTGCTTCCGCCGGGCGGTTATCGAATTTCCGGCGTGTTCCTGACGCCGAGATGCAGCGGCGAAGATCCTTGGGTTTGTGCTACCGTTGTGGCGAAAAATGGGCTCCAACGCACCGGTGTAAGGTGGCTGGACTACAGCTGCTTCTCACTGACAACTTGAACGGCGAAGAGGAGGCGTATGAATTTGTGCCGAAACAAGAAAATGTCGGGTCACCTCCGACTTTGTTCACAGTGGAGTTATCCTTGATGTCTTTGATGGGGATCCCCATTCGCAAAGCAATGAAGCTGGGGGGTTGGCTGCGTGGGCACAGGGTGGTAGTTTTGGTCGACAGCGGTGCGACACATAACTTTGTTCAAGAAGATTTGGTTCGGGAATGGGGGTTGCCGGTGGACAACTTCGTCTGTTTCGGCGTTACTGTCGGGAATGGGGTGACGGAAAGGAGTAAGGGTATTTGCAGGAACTTGCTTCTTGATCTTTTAAGGAGCAGAGTTTTACATCGACTGTCTTCCCTTCCCGGTTACTGGCGTGGATATTATTTTGGGAATCGATTGGTTGATGAAGTTGGGCGACACAACTATCAATTGGAATTCTCTGTCAATTTCTTTCTGGTGGGCTGGCAATTGGGTAAAACTTCAGGGAGATCCTTCCTATTCTCTGTCAAGTATCGAAGTCGAACCAGCCTTGCAAGCGGTTGAAGATGGTGGGTGATAAGTGGTGAAATAGTGCTCTCCCAAGGTCTTTATTCACCGTCATTTTATTTGGCGCATGACTTATTTCACCACTTTATGAAGTATTTTTGTGTTTATTAGTGATCTTATACCTTTGGCATATTCGAATAGGTAAATACTCGTTTGAGTACATTTCGAGAGCTTAATCTGAGAATGCATCAATGTTCGAGCACCTCGGGAAGGATGCCAAGCCAATGGGAAGCATCGGGAGAATTTCGGCACAGAAGAAGGACATTCTGGAGCCGACCGACCTTGGGACCGACCTTACAAGGTCGGTCCGGCTCTGTTCAAGCCGTCCCAGAACTCACTGGAATTGACCGACCTTGCGACCGAACTTGCAAGGTCGGTCGAGCTTTAAAACTCGTCACGTGTTTCCGCCTAAAAGAGTCCGACCGACCTTGGGACCGACCTTGCAAGGTCGGTCGGACGGGATTTTTGCCCAGAATTTTCTGTTTAAAGACTACAATCTGGGGCTTCCTTCCCGATTATCAAACACTCACGACTACAACCCTAGACAGACGAGAGAGAGGCGAAAATAGAGGAGAAAAGAAGAGGAGAAGAGAAGGGAAGAAAGGAGGAAGAAGATAGTGAAGATTTCTACCTCCATTGAAGCTTGGAAGCTCCTCTAATGGCTGATTCTCCCTTTTCCTTGCTCTTTCCTTTAGCTATGGCTGAGTAGTTCTATTTGTATCCTAGGATGAGGGTTTGAACCCATTTTGCTCATTGAATGCTAGAAACCTAACTCATGTGTTACTCTCGTTTTATTTCCTTCAATATCTATTAATGCACTAAACTGATCTCTTATTGCATTTATGGTGGTTTCATTCAATATTTGAGCTTGAGTTTGGAACTAGACCAAGAAGGGAGTAAACCCTAACTTTTGCTTTCTTGATTCTGGAAGTGAATGCTTGAGGCTATTGTTTAAGAGTGCTTGCTTAATGCTACTTGATGACTTGAACCTCCTTTAATTAAGGGGTTTGATATTTAGGTAAGAATTGGACTTCCCATGATTTGGGGATTCATGAGCTAAACTCTAATAGGCACTGAGAAGATGAGTTATGGTTTTGAAGTTCTTTGAGTGAGTTGGGTGATTCCCACTATCCTAGGGTATCCCCCATCCATCCATACACAAAACACTTTACTGTTTTTGTTGCATTTCAATTAAACAAACAGCCAAGCTTGCCTCTGGCTAAACCCCATTTTACTGCTTATTCGCACTTAACTATTATACCGAAGCTCGGGATTTAGAATCCAATTCCATGTGGATACGACACTTGTTTTATTACAACGAATAGGGTGCACTTGCCATTTTGGCTAGGTTTAATTACTATGTTTGTATTTTCCCACCAAGTTTATGGCGTCTTGCGGGAAATTGATTAATTCAATTTCCCTAGTTCCGGTATTTTTAGTTTTGTTTTTGTTTAAAGTCTAGTGTTCTGTTTTCTTTGAATGTGTTTTCGTTTTGTTGTTTTATCCTATCCTGTTTATATTTTCTATCACTAAGGTTGTAGCGCTGGTTTTTCTTGTGATTGATTAGGTACTGGTGTTTCCTCGGTGTATGCCAAACACTGGTCTAGTAGCTCCCCGCTTGCTAGTCCGAGATCCGAACTTGAGAGCATCTGAGAAGACGCATAAGAGATTTTAACATGGCGGATCTAGATCAACCAGAAATCGAGAATAATGGGCAGCAGCAACACCGAGCCTCTCTGATTACCACCAGCCGGATACCGAAGGGAGGCCTTCGGCTATAGTCCTCCCATGTGGACACCGGAGGAAGCGAGACAATGGGTTTTCAAGACTCATTTCATTACCGCAGTCCGGGACTTAGGAAAGTTCAGTGGAGCAAATCCAGATGACGCTCCGAACCACCTAAGTCTTTTCCTGATTTTTGCAATTCCGGGAAAGACGGTGCAGTAAAGGAGCGAATCCGGTTGCAGCTTTTCCCTCATTCTATCCGACTCCGCATCAAGATGGTTTAGAAGCATTTTGCAGACGTTATATGGTGAGTGGTTAAACTGGTATGTAAAATTAAAAGAAAAGAAATTAAAACTCAAAATATCCGTCGGGCTGCAAACAAATCCCGGTCGTGGTAGTATAGTGAAATTGTAAGCGACCGGATGTCGAACCGTGGGACTAATATACATATAATAGTACCTAAGCGTGTCACAAAAGGGGGAAGGATTAATTGACTTGTATATGAATAAAAGGATAGATAAAATAAACTAAGTTAACAGATAAATTAAATGGAACTCTGGGTCAGGTTATTATAATCTGCATAATTAAGCTATCTCTACTGGTTTAATAATTTGGCAAGGTTCTGTAATATCTTAAGGACTAAGTCATAGCCTCATAAGAACCGTTCACCTGTAATGCAAGGTCAGATGAAACTCAAGCAAAAGCCTGCAACGGCAGAGGAGTTGAGGAATTACATTTGCAACTGAATACTAGCTTATTAAATCATAACAAGTTTCCTCCAGTTTACGTCTTAATTAACCTATCTATTTATCACCGGTCTGATCAAAATAGACTTAGGAAAGCAATTTAATAAACTCATGACATTTATTAAAAAGGTGGGAGATAACCTTTAAAACGTAACAAACTGTATTAAAATAAACCAGTAAAAATAATGCATAATTAATACAAACACATTATAACCATTCCCAGAGTATACGTAACTAGCCTAACATATTAAATAGAAAAACAGAAACAAGAGTAATAGAAATCATCTGTAATCACTCCAGCTCGCTCTGCTATTTTGTGTACGTAGGACTAGAGGTGGATGTGGTGGAATGTGAAATAAATAAAATGGAGAAGGCGGAAGAAGAGAAATGGGATGGACGTGTGATGTGTGGTATGTGGTACGGTGATGGATTGTATGGGTGGTGGATGTGTTGATTGATGTTTGTGGTGAAGTTACGTGCGTTTATATAGGGAAAGGAAGAAGCAGTAGAGGAGATAACAGACGCGTGAGCAAGTTGAGGAATTGATTGAGGCGGTGGATGAACATTTATTGCGTTTGATTGCAGCTCACTGATTGCTCATTTATTGCAGGGGACAGACAGCTGAACATAGGCGTGAATTAAGGTAGGCGCTGCAAGTTGGAGACAGTGGACGAGTTGCAGCGGGGCGAGTTGCGATAGTCGGTGAAAGCAAGTTGGAGACGACGACGACGACGGGCGAAGAAAACTGGTCGCGCGCGATTTTTATTCACGTCCGCTGGTGTGTCTCATTGGCGTCCGCCTCTGAAGCATGCGGACGCTCTGTGGTTTCTCGTTCTTTGTCCGCGCTAGCGTCCGCCTGAGAATGGGGCGGTTGCCTTGGTCTTCACGTCCGCTTGACGTCCGCCTGGTTATTAGGCGGTTGCAATTGTGGTGTCCGCCACACGTCCGCATATATCCCATGCGGTTGTCTATGTGGAGACGAGTTGTTGATTACTAACTTTGACCGGCTCTAGATTCTTCGTTTGGACTCCGTTTTCTGAGCCGTTTGCGTCTATGCGTTTATCTCTTCGTCTACTTCACTCCCGGCTTGGTTTTCCTCATGTTAAACCAATAATTTTGTGAGATAAACAATAAAACATAAACTAGAGGAAAACTAACTGAAGTTGCCAAAAATTCCTTGCCACAGCCGATGTGCACATTTGGGTAGCCCAGGGGAAAATCACCCTTTCAGGCTTATAACGAAAAGCTGGAGTTTGCATCAGGAAGATCTCCAGATAGCAAATCCAAAGATCTCAAGTTCGTAAGGGATACTCAATCATCATCATCCCCACTTCTGTTTATCACCCTTCCAGACGGCATGTCTATTACCGAGATACCACCACCAATCCCGGACGAAGAGCGGGATAAGAAAAGAAAACATGCATCCAGGTGGACACTCAAAAATACCATCGAGTCATGCTTTGGATCTCCTCCTCATAACCACCCCCCAGGATCGATCTAAACGACAAAGCGTCTAGCCAAAGACGTTAAAGAAGGGCAGCTTTCCGGGAGGCAACCCGGACAAACTTATCTTTTATATGCTTTTATGCTGTTTTAATTTTCAGGTTCCCTTTAAATTTTATTTTTGCTAACTCTTAACCCCGTTTTTAGTATGGTTGCTTCTAGTGTCTTATGCAGGTGCAATTTCATGTCTACACCGCAACCAAGCTACGCTACTTGAGGCTGAAGCTCAAGTGTGGGGGAACTCTTTTAACGCAAGCAAAAATAATTTCAGGGGAGTACCAGTTTCTTTAATTATGCTTTTATTTAAATAAATATGCAGAGGAGAGTTTATGTGCTTAAATGATTATTCGTGAGCTTCGTGTTCTCTCTATTTTATCTACTTACCAAAAAGGCCTTCTGAAACTTTCCCTTGTTTTTCTGCTGAACAATGAGGACATTGTTCAATTTAAGTGTGGGGGAGTGTGCCCTTTTCGGTGACATTTTATGCTAAAATGCTTAATCTCTCTGCTTATCTTGCGTTTGTTCAAATTCAATATCGTGGTCCCTTTATATGTGGGTTGTTCTCTTTAAGAATAAATACTGTTATGAATTGTGGGATAAATGGTATTAAATGTACAAAAATTTTAAAATTTTGATTACTTTTGAGGAGCATTTTTATGCGGTGTGACCAAATTATCTGAAATGGATGAATTTTTATTACTCAGGGGTTCTTTCTGTCTTCTTTCTTAGGGATTGCTAAGGGGTGCTTCTCTGTCAAAAAATATATATACAAAAAAATAAATAAGGGACTTGCGAGACACCATTGGTAACCAACAAAGAGAGTTGAGTGTTCTTAAAAACGAAGGCTTAATGCCTACATATTATCTTCTCATCTCTTATGCAAAAGTGAAACAAATGCTTAATTCTATTTTTCCTTTTGTTTTCTCCTCAATGCCCATTCTTGAGAGAAGTTGGCCATGGTAAAAGTTCTCAAAGTCACCTTAACCAAGAAGCATTGAAGTACCTTAGATCATACTCCGAAACTCTAATTTTTATTTTTGCCCTGAGTACACCTATGCCACCAGTAGGTGATGGATCACACTCCTCTATAAGTTTGAGATCATGTACTATTGACTTCTTTATCCTACCCTTCATAATAGTATTTGTTAATATTGAGCATTCCCTACTTGTTTGGGTACATGGTTTTGCTTGAGGACAAGCAAAAGGTAAGTGTGGGGGTGTGATAAGTGTCTAAATGAGCATGTTTTATAGGTGTATTTCATGTATAATATTAGCACTTTTCTTGCTCATTTCTCCACTTCGGTTAGTTTTCCTCTAGTTTATGTTTTATTGTTTATCTCACAAAATTATTGGTTTAACATGAGGAAAACCAAGCCGGGAGTGAAGTAGACAAAGAGACGAACGCATAGACGCAAACGGCTCAGAAAACGGAGTCCAAACGAAGAATCTAGAGCCGGTCAAAGTTTGAAGGAAAGTAGGTCACGGTCACACTTGTGACCGCCTACACAACCGCCTAAAGTAGAGGCGGACACACATTGCAACCGCCTATGTCCAGGGCGGACACAAGGGCGGTCAAGACACACACAACCGCCTGATTATGAGGCGGAACACATGCGGACATAACCAAGGCGGGACGTTCAGCGACAGAAACAACAGAGACGTACCGCATGCTTAAGAGGCGGACGCCAATGAGGACACAGCGGACGTGAAAATCGCGCGCGACCAGTTTTCTTCATCGCCCGTCGTCGTCTCCAACTTGCCCTCGCCTATCCATCTACTCACCGCACCGCTACCTATTTCCTCACGCGTCTCAAGCTCTTGTCCCCTGCAATTAATGAGCAATCAACGAGAGCAATACAACGCCGCAATCAAATTCGA
This sequence comes from Limonium bicolor, assembly GCA_023374045.1. NCBI lineage: Eukaryota > Viridiplantae > Streptophyta > Magnoliopsida > Caryophyllales > Plumbaginaceae > Limonium > Limonium bicolor. The sequence goes on from CM041782.1 coordinate 77,037,154, forward strand.
CGGATCTTTTCTCCTCTGCCTCTATATAAACTCACTCCAACAGCACCATAAAAACAGACCAAACACCACGCACGACGGGGGAGGTCTGAAGAAACCATTCACCACACTCACCCATTCGCTTCACTTATTTTTCCTCCCGTAACACCACAACATTCCACACTCATGCAGTAACAAAAGAAATAGAAGAGCAGCAGTACGAGCGAGAGCAGACCAGTTCTTCCTCTGAATTAATGTCAAAATCTGTCTGTGCTATCTTCTATATTCCCGTTTTTTTTACGTTAATGTCTGAGTAATTTCTTTTGTATCCAGGATGGGGGTTTTGATTTCTAATATTACGTAAATTAATATTTATCACCGATGTCTCTTATTTTAACTGTTTTAATTCCTTTCAGCAAATATTGTTAAATGCTGTGCGTGACAAACAACTGCATTTATTTGGTAACTATCAACATATGATTTGAGATAGTCTAAGTACCACAAGGAATTAATCTTAGTATTTACACTCCGGACTAGCAGCAGGAAAATATTAAGGCTATATTAAGAGTCGTAACTGACATTATTAACTCTAATAGACAATAAATAATTGAGACATGGTTATAAATATGTTTAAGTAATTTAGGAAATTCCCCCGCTATCCTAGGATACATTTTTCATTCACATCAATTAATTCACCTTTTACTGTTTTTATATATTTGCACTGATCAAACAACAAATCAAGCTTACTGCCTCCGGCTAAACCCCTTTTACAGTTTTAAGTAACTACAAGACTAGGATAAATTGAACAATCTCCCTGTGGATACGACACTTGTTTTACTAACTACGACCGGGATTGTTTGCAGCCCGACGTTTAATTTGAATTTTAATTTCTTTTCTTTTCTTTACACCAATTAACCACTCAGAAAATAACCCTCTGCAAATGGCGCCGTTGCCGGGGAGATTGATTCCATCAATTTCCCTAGTTTCCGGTAGTTCACTACTATATTATAATAATCTGTTAATACTACATTAAATTGTTAACCCGGACATCTGAATTGGACATCTGACTTGGACATCTGACTTGGACATCTAACTTCGGACATCTTAAATTATTGTTATTATTTCTGTCATTTCTTTCCATTGTCATTTCTTTCCATTGTCCCTAACTACTGTGGAGGGTGATTTTTCGGTATGAGGGGGTCCGTCTAAACATGGTCTGACTGAAAAGCCTAGATCCTAGAAATGCCATTCTGTGGAGGGTGAGAACCCGTTATTCTGGCATCCCTCAAATACCTACTAAATCGTCCGTCTTTCCCAGAAAGCATAAGGGGAGTGTAAGCAGAAAGCATGAGGGTGTAAGTGAACACTACACCCGCTCTCAATGGGCCCCACGCGGACTTATGCCTCTATAAGGCGGAATTGACTAGAGTCGCCACCTAGTTTGACCTAAGGAACTAGGAAGGGAGAAGGGTTCTAAGAACCGTTAATTGACTCTGTGATTTGTTGCCTATGGATAGGACTTATCTGGTCATGTCAGAGATTCCATTGTGGGTTCGTACTGGGTTACACCCCTCAGAAGTGGCAACGACCACGACTTCGGATTGGTGCCCGAGGAAACCTCGGTCTCCAATTGTCAGGATTGTCTTCTTTCAAAACCTTATTAAAGAGATTCATTCAAAAGCCAAGGATAGGATTAGGATGGGAAGGGAGAAAGAGAATGGATGAGGCGAGCTTTCCTGCCAAACTAGCGCCAAGAAGTATAATTGATGAATTTGAAATAGTATGGAATGAAAGCTTGAGGAAAATGCTGAGGTTGAGTGGATAGTCCAAACTTAAAGTCTGATAGTTTGTGGGAATCGAAGAAGACTAGAGTGTTTGAGAGATAAGAGAGCCACCTTAGAGGGGAAAAAGAGTTTTTTTTATTATTGGAATGGGGTCGCACCCTAGATGGGTTGCCTACGTACTCAACTCCTTGTTGAGATCAGACCTTACGTAGTTCACGCCTTTTGGGGCTTTTGGAAGTTTTGATGTTTGTGGAGCTTGAAGACATTTGAGGTGTCTGAGATTAGTCTGTGCGACGCTCGGGTCTATGAGACGGTTGGGATGTTCATGTAGTGGGAGTAATGGGATGTCAAGGCCTGTGAGACGCTCGGGTCTGTGAGACGCTTGAATCTTAAAATGGTGGAGAAATTGAGATGTTCGAGTCTGTGAGGCGCTCGGGCCTGTGAGACATTAGAAGTTAGAGAGGAGTCACATTTGGGAGGATTTCGGTTTGGAGTGATTTGGAGTTTGGATAATGATTTGAGCTTGGATAATGATTAGAGTGTGTGAGACAATTGAAGCTTGGGTAGACGTCCCAGGTTTTTCGGATTTGAGATTCTGAAAGGGTTGATGTTTTAGAGGAATGATTGTCAAAATTGTCTCTCTTAAAGTTTTTAAAACCGAAAAATAATTTTTTGTTGTAAAAGGGCGGATAATCCCGAGGGATTACCCTATGTACCCCCTCGAACACGACACTTAATTAATGGTAAGTGCCGAGGCTCGAAAGATAGGGCAATGAATTTATGTCGAAAAATAGGATTCAGGTAGAAACACCATGAATGAGATGTTCTCGGTCGAACCCTAATAATGTCTCTAACTCCCGGGTTTTTAAAACGTTAAAACTGAAAAATATTGAAATCGAGCGGAAGGGAGTTAGACGATTCTAAAATCCCGGCTGCAACTAGGAAGGTCGTTACTTCCCTAGCACCCCGCCTCGTAAAAATCTAGGCTGCAATTAGGGGACGTTTGTCACCCTAATGCCCTACCTAAGAAGTCCAGACTGCGACAAGGGATGCGACGACCCTAGTGCCCCGCCTCAGATTTTTATTATGGAAAGAGAGACAAGCGATGATCTAACCATGGATGAAATGTTTTGAAGGGGTTAGACATTTCTTGCTCCCTGAAAAAACGGTTTATTTTTTGAGTTTGAAAACTGAGTTGGAAAACTTTTGAAGTCGTTCGGAATTCTCGATGAAGAAACACTGATTTTGAGAAATGTTTTAGGAGAAAACTTTCTGTATATGTGAGAAGAACTTTCTGCCTTTGAGAAGAGTTTTCTGTGATGTGAGAAGAGTTTTTCCTTTAAAATTCCACAAAACGGTTTCTTTGAAAAATTGATGAAATTTGAATAAAGTGATTGTTTGAAATTCGAGAAAGAAATATTTTTGGATTTTTGAATGGGATTTACAAGCTGGGTTTGAATTGGCTTAAATGAGATTGGGTTAAGTTGAGATTGGATTTACTTTGGGCCGGGCTTGGAAAACGGGCCAGGTTATCTTTGGGTTAAGTCAACTCTGGGTCAAGGTCAACTTCGGTCAAGGTCAATATTTTTGACTTGATTTGGATTATGGGCTTGATTTGGGCTTAAGATGGAGAGGGTCGGGTTTGGGCCTCGATAGGATATGGGCCGGAGTGGGCTGATGGGCCGGAGTGAGTTGATGGGCCGGAGTGAGCGCTTGGGCCGGAATGGGCGCTTGGGCCTCGAAATGGGCTTGGGCTACATGTTTTGTGGGCTTGGGCCTTGAAATGGGCTTGGGCCTCGAAATGGGCTTGGGCCTCGAAATGGGCTTGGGCCTCGAAATGGGCTTGGGCCTCGAAATGGGTTTGGGCCTCGAAATGGGCTTGTAGGAAAGGTGGACTGATTTTCTTTTTGAAGTGGGCTGATTGTGTTTTGGACCAGACATGGTCTTGGCTGAAGTTGGTTACGGGCCAGGTTGAAGCTCTTGGGCCTTTTGATTTGGACTGGAGTGTGATTTGGATTGGGCTTTGTGTGGGCTTGTGGGTCGGTTTGGGCCTTGATTGGGCTTGTGGGCCAATTTGGGCCTTGTTTGAGGTTTTGGGCCGGATTGGGCCTTGTTTGAGGCTTTGGGCCTGGTTTGTGAGATATTAACAAGCAAAATGGATCAATTATTGATTTATTAACTCTTGATTACGGGTGTGTTGAGGGTAAAGGAGGATTCCACCCACATAAAACGAATGAGAGATCCGCTAGGCATGTGGTGGTTTCACATCCTAAACCCTCCTAAAATGGCCTTAAGGGCTCATTTTTTTAAAGCTTTTGTTCTTATAAACATATAAAGCTGATTTGAGTGTTTTATGAAGTTATGGAAGATTATTGCCCCACAAAACGAATGAGAGACCCGTTAGGTGTGGAGCGATGATACATCCAAAACTTTTCTGTCAGTTGAAGGTCCTAGAGGTATAATAACTAAGGCTTACTATTGGTTAGAAGGGTACAAGGAAATGAAGTGAAATTTACAACATAATCTATCGTAAAATATATATACGTATGCAAGAATGTAGGTACAAATTCAGCTGATGGTGAACAGGTCCGATACCAAATATCAAATGTAAATTCACGTGTCGGTTAGTTTTTCATTGCAACTTGAATCAAGATTTCGAGTGCCAATCTGAAATTAGGCAATAAGAGTTACGGACCATTAAGCCCAAGGACAAATTCAAATAATATATCTCAGTCCGTAAAGGGATGTTAGCCGAATTGAAATCTTTAAAAATAAATAAAACCGTGAACCAGTACATAAAGCAATTGCAAGGTTAATTGTAAGGTATTCAGAAAAGGGTGAAAACAAACATTGAAAGCAGTAGCACTATCAAATCAACATTGACATATAAGAAGGGGCGAGATTTTTAAACAGGTCATCACGTCATAATTAGGAATAGCTGACCGACAAGTTTTCCAGATTCATAAGAGCAGTTGGCTAGATAGAGACCAACAAGCTCTGTCCAGTCTCAATATCCAAGATCAGCTTCAAGCCAAACAAAAATCTGATTCAGTCCACACCTCCAAGTGAAAGGTACCTCAGCCAAGACATGAAATCAGAGTGTAAACAAAAGCCACATAATGTGAATACCGCAGAGGATACCGGGAAACAAAACAAGGCAAAGTCATAATGAGACTCGCAGTGCATCAGTTTTCCAAACCAGACAAGGAGAAGATACCAAACCGACATCCACAACTTTGGTCAGGTTGCAAAGCCAAGGTTGAATCCAAGCAAGACAAATCCAGCCCAAAGCTCAAGTACCTCGGTTATAATCAAGAAACACAAGTGTAAGTGACAAGTCAAATACAACATACTGTGTAATGGACAGAATGAAATTGGGTATCGAACAACACGAGTTACACCAATTAGCCCATGTACTGAATTAGTCGCTGACCACCCACAAGCTTGTGCAGACAGTGGTCGCTGGTCATGGATCCCTAAGACATCGGTGTGGCTTGCATCAAATCAACGTTCACAGACTGGCTCCTCGAAAACTCACTCCCGTCTGAATCAACTGCTAATGGTGAGAAAACCTTGGTTGAATTTGTCGAGCGGAGCATGGACGTTTCTTGTTCACCTATCGAGTCTCCACGTTTTTCGACAGTAAAGAGAACGAACGACAGAGCATGTACGTCCCCTTTTCACGGATCGAGTTGCGAAGTTGACGAAAACTGGTGAAGTAGACGAGGGAGATGCAGAGCAGGTATTCCCTTGTTCGATTTCATGGTTCAGGAGTAATTGAGGTAGGATGGAGGCGATTGAAGGTCTCGGTTTAGGGCTTTCTGTTTCGTTTGAAGATCAAGATCCAAAGGGAGATGGAAGGAGAAGTATGTGGACGTGGAGAGGAAAAACGACGAGGCGTAGAGCATATGTTGTTCGCCGGTTTGGATTGCCCAAATTGCCGGGAGAGCCCAGAGTGGAGGAGGCGCAGCGTGTTTTTGAGGAAGAAGAGAGTGGGCAGCGGCGACCATGCTTCGAGGAAGAAGAGCATGGGCAGCGACCGTGTTTTCGAGGAAGAAAAGCATGGGCAACGACCGTGTTTTCGAGGAAGAAGAGGATGGGCAGCGACCGTATTGCTTGGTCCACCCGACATGGGCAATAAAAATAAGAAAATGGGACTTGTTCTTGTTGAGTTTCAAACTCGGTACCATATAGTCTATCCACTGCATGTTTTAACCGGTTGAGCTGTAACAGAATTTGATAAGTAAAAGCAAAGAAATAAAACAAGAACCATGTTGCGAGCTGAGGCAAAATTAAGAAAACGTTTTTTTTCGTTCATGCCAAGAGTCGAACCCAAGACAAATGGGTTGTATAGCAAGTACCTTTACCAGTTACGCTGGGTCGAAATTCAATGTTTTCAAGGACATAAGGTAAGGACAATGTAAAACAAATAGACGACTAAATAAGCGAATACGAAATAGAACAAAATAACATAGTAAAATATGTAAGTAAATAAAGAGGGACGGGTTTGAAATCGGATTGTCGTTGGAAATTCATTTTCGCCAAAATCATGTTTTTTTTATGAAATGCTTGGAAAAAGATTATAAAATGATAGTTCCGTTTTAGCACGCACGCTAATATTTTTTTTTTGAAAAAGAAAGGCGACGACCCCTCCTATGTTTTCGAAATTTGCTTTATGGGGTGAGAATTTTTGGTGTCTACAGATGGCTCCCCTTGATTCAATTCTACAAGCCCTTGTAGAATTGGATCAAGGTTGACGGGGCGCCAAAAATTATCACAATGGTTTAATGGCGCATAGGGATGCGACCGTGAGTGTATGAATACGATTGAAAGTACGAGGACTTATGACGAGCCTCAGTTAGACCTCTTGACATCTAACCCTAGGACTTAAGATGAGCCTAGGATACTAACAATCCGATTTGGTTTTAGGATGCACGAGGGCTTAGGAGTGCCTCAACTGGACCTCTTGATATCCAGTCCTAGGGCTTATGGTGAGCCTAGAATGCGATTGAGAGTACGAGGACTTAGGAGTGCCTCAACTAGACCTCTTGATATCTAGCTATAGGACTTATGCCGAGCCTATAATACTAACAACCCGATTTGATTTAAGGTGCACGAGGGCTTAGGAGTGCCTCAACTGGACCTCTTGATACCCAGTCCTAGGGCTTATGACGGGCCTATAATGCAATTGAAAGTACGAGGACTTATGACGAGCCTCAACTATACCTCTTGACATCTAGCTTATAGGACTTATGACGAGCCTATAATACTTTTGATTGTGTACCGTACTAGTAGCGTAATAGCTATCTAGTAGGCGGATGTGGAACGAGCTCGCACTAGTAGCGTAATAGCTGCCTAGTGGAGTTAAAGTGGTGGGATCGTACTAGTAGCGTAATAGCTGCCTAGCAGGCGGATGTGAAACGATCTCGCACTAGTAGCGTAATAGCTGCCTAGTGGAGGAAAAGACGGGACCGCACTAGTAGCGTAATAGCTGCCTAGCAGGCGGATGTGAAATGATCTCGCACTAGTAGCGTAATAGCTGCCTAGTGGAGGAAAAGTGGTGGGACCGTACTAGTAGTGTAATAGCTGCCTAGCAGGCGGATGTGAAACGATCTCGCACTAGTAGCGTAATAGCTGCCTAGTGGAGGAAAAGTGGTGGGACCGTACTAGTAGCGTAATAGCTGCCTAGCAGGCGGATGTGAAACGATCTCGCACTAGTAGCATAGCTGCCTAGTGGAGGAAAAGTGGTGGGACCGTACTAGTAGCGTAATAGCTGCCTAGCAGGCGGATGTGAAACGATCTCGCACTAGTAGCGTAATAGCTGCCTAGTGGAGGAAAAGACGGGACCGCACTAGTAGCGTAATAGCTGCCTAGCAGGTGGATGTGAAACGATCTCGCACTAGTAGCGTAATAGCTGCCTAGTGGAGGAAAAGTGGTGGGACCGTACTAGTAGCGTAATAGCTGCCTAGCAGGCGGATGTGAAACGATCTCGCACTAGTAGCGTAATAGCTGCCTAGTGGAGGAAAAGTGGTGGGACCGTACTAGTAGCGTAATAGCTGCCTAGCAGGCGGATGTGAAACGATCTCGCACTAGTAGCGTAATAGCTGCCTAGTGGAGGAAAAGACGGGACCGCACTAGTAGCGTAATAGCTGCCTAGCGGGTTGTGGATATGCATGGATAGTGAATGAACTTGTGTGGGTGGAAGTGCAAATGTTATGCAATGTAAGATGGTTAAAAATAAATGCGCTGGTTGGATTGGGACTCCCTGTTTATGGATGTAGATTCTTTTTCTATGTGAGCTGGTGGCTTAAGAGTTGCTTTGAAGCTTCGGGATGGCTCTGGCATGGCTTCAAGGATCTGAGATGGCTCCAGCATACGTTGATGGCTCTGGTATGAACTAAGTGCTCCGGTATGCACTAATTGTGCTGGTATGCACTGATTTCTCCGGTATGCACGGATGGCTCCGGTATGCGCGGATGGCTCCGGTGTGACCAATGGTCTCGGGATGGTTGGTGAGTTTGATATGGTTGGTGCGTTTTTGATGGGATGTGATCATTTTGGGTGGTTGGTGGGTTTTGATGTGATTGAAATACTTCGATGTGGTGGACAGGTTTGGTTGAAAAATTTTCGAAGTATTTTGATGGCTCCAGCGATGGATTTGTTGCGATTTGATGGGATTTTTCTTTTTTTGTGGACTTTGTGGTGGGTGAATGGTTTTTTATGGGCAAATGATGAAACACAGCTGCATGACTTTATTCGTAGTTCTCATCAAGGTTCCAGGATTTCCATGGATGGCTCCGGGATGACTTGTGCCGATTGAGCATGACGATGCTTTGGTTGGTTTACTTCGATGACGCCAAAGGAGGAGGAAAAGGGAAGTTTTCGCCTTTGATGTGGTCGCACCCTGGACGGGCTGCCTACGTACTCAATTCCATATTGAGATCAGACCATGCGTAGTTCGATACTCTGTGGGCAAGGCCCAGGTGATGAAATGGCTCCGACAGGGATTTGAGGTGGCTCCTGTATTGTTCTCGAACTGTTGGGATGGCTCACGTGTATCTCTGGAGATGGTCTCAATATTTGAGGATGGCTTCTGCATGGCTCCAACTTGGATATGGCCGTGGGATGGCTCCATCTTTGACTTTTTTTTTATCGGAAGTTACGCTTTGATAGCGGCAACTGAAGTCGACTTTCCACGAGACTAGGCAGAGTTCTTACCAGTCGGATGTTGATGATGAAATGATTATGGTGCATGCAAATATTAAATGCTAGACACGATGCAAAATGCATATGCAGTTTTTTTTGGAGAGAAAGTATAGTCCTATCTTTATTAATATGAGGTTTACGAATATAAGACATCTTCAGTTTGATCCTGAGTGATTGTTGAGCTAGAATGCGTGAATCACTTTCCTCTCACGGAGGGATATGGGTCAATCTTTCATGAGTATGACTGTGTGTGCAAAATGTGTGATGATGCTCTCGATGCTCGGAGCAGTATTTACCTTAGAATTTCATTTTGAGGTTATGGACCTTCCATTTCACAAATTCCTCACCTGCAACAGGGTAGGCTGTTTATGATTTGGTGGTTGAATCGAAGAGTCACTCGCACTCTAAAGACCTTCTGAGATAAGGTCACACTCATTCGCTCATGGTCCCTTTGGTATGATGGGACATGTTGATAGCAAGTACGAAGCTTATGATTCATGCTTCAGATCCGATACTTTCAGTTAACGCTCATTGACTTACGAGTCAGAGGTCTTTTATCGGGTTATAACGGGGCTGAGGGGTATGATGTATGTCACACGGGACTGGAGGATTTATTTGGGAATTGTGGAGCTTTTGTGCAAATTAGGATGTGTTTCACCTTTGCCATGGGTGGAATGATTAGACAGGTTTCGATAACCTTTTATTGGTTTCTTCGGGACATCATTGGTCCTTTCGATTTGGATTTCTCCTTCTTGTCTCTTCTGGTGTACGGTTCGAACTTTCTTCTCATTTTTTGGCTCATCGACTTTCTCAAGCGTTCTTCGCCTTTCATTTTGGCTTTCAGCTTTGGAGCTGCATTGGCTCATTGATCTTCTTGGACAATTTTGATGTTCTTTTTGGTGTTCGGCTCTGGAGTTGCACTGACTCACTGATTTCTTTGCACATTTTCGATGTTCTTTTTGTGAAAGATGGTGGGGGGAGAGGCCATGGCTCCGGCTCCTTCGAGATCCTCTATTGCAAGGGTAGGTATGTATATGTGGGGTGGCATGTTGTGGAGTTTTTTTTTATTTTGAAGAAAGAGTTTTTTATGAAAGGCTCAGCGGGGCTCACTAAGGGATTATGTACAGGGCAGTCAAAGCTTTTTTGGTTTTGTGGAGATTTTTATTCCTAGGTGCCTCGTCATTCTCATTAGTCAATAATTGTTTTCTTACTATTCTCGAATCTTTGCATGAACCACAGTTCGTATCTTGCTATCGACATTGATCTCACTCTAAATTATGCCTCTCCATGTACTGAAGGAAAGCACAAGTCGCTCATGGTTTTACCTTGATTGGCTCTCTCTACCTTCCCTCGTCGCTCAGTGGATGGTCCAATACCCTCTTTTGGAATTCAAGAGAAAATACCGCTCTTCGCGTACTACTCACTTGGTTTGTGGTGCTGATTTTGATGAGACCCTTGTGTTCATTGATGGGTCGAGAGCTACGTGGTTCACGCGCTCCATTCAAGCAATCAATCAAGATTTTCGCCAAAGACGTCGTTTCGACACGGGAGTATGCAAATGCAACGATCTACCATGCAATGTATTGTGGTAATATGGAATTACTATGTATAGGATGCATGAAATGTTGAAAATGGTGAATGAAGATGATTGACTAAATGTTTTTTTTTGTGTTTGTTTTGTTTTTGGATGCAATGCATGAATGGTAAGGTTATGACTAGTCTCGCTTGAGTCGTATTCAGCTCATGGTTCATGAAGCTCATCCCACTACTGCTGGTTTTGAAGATGGTCTAGCTGTTGGGGTCGCTGTCGGGGGGTAGTGATTCTCAAGTGAGGTTGGGTTAGTGATTGGCTCCTGGATTTTGGTACTTTTAGGGAGTGACCACTCCCGCATGGTGACCTTACGATATGGAAAGGACTGCTTCTTTTCATCTTGGGCACTGATGCACATGGCAGAGGCTCAAACTCCCCGGTGTTTTCTACTATCCCTTTGAAGATCAGACTTTGGATATTGAGGTGTTGGGATGAAAGCTGATATGTGATGAGGTGAGGATGGAACACGTGATAGTGCAATATTTTTTGTGGTAGTCAGGACTCGTACATGACAGATGTTTTTGAATGGACTAAAGGTGCTTGTGACTTTTTTTGACATGAATGCAATGCATGTGTTTTGCTTTGTGCTCAGTTGCATTTGTTGGTGTTGTTTATTTAGGGGATGCCTCCTGTAGACCGTGAATTTTCACCCCATAAAGCAAAGTTGATGAATGATGTATAAATGTGAGGGGTCGCCCCTTATTCGTTCTTTTTACTATACGTGCATGCCAAAAGAAACCAAGTTTTAGAAAACAATTTTGAAAACGCGTGCTTTCAAAGTGGTGGGTTTTCTCAATATAAACTTTGATGCTCGGTCATTCGCAAATAAAATAGGGAGTAGGGAACCCTATACACATTGATCTAAATAAATTCAAAGGGGATGTATAAACCTATACACCTAATCTATTCAGAAATGGACGAGAGTGAAAAGAAACATCGGGGAAAATCCTATACATCATCAATCCTAAAAAGTCATTAAAAGGGGGAATTTTGAACTAAATTCTTCTGAACTTCTTTGGTCCGTCTTCGGGCTTCTGACTGACTGCTCGCGCTCGGACTCCTGATTGGCCGTTCGCTCGTCTTCGGGCATTTGACTGGTTGCTCCCTCGAGTTCAGGTTGTTGCAGCGAAGCAGTATTGTGATCAAACAAAACGGGTTGGTGTTCTTCTGATTTTCAACAGTTTGAACTTGAACCGGTGTTGCTGATCTTCGTGTCGCTTGACTCGGATTGGTACACCTCTGGTTTTCGGCTCGAATCGTTGTTGGTTTTCATGCACTCCACTTGCTTCGATGAAGAAAAATGAGGGGCGTTTTTTGAGAAAGGAAAGGTGAATGATCGAGCACAATATCATTGAGAAAATCCACCACTTTTGTGAAAACACGAAATGACTAGTACACTCCACAGTAATGACTGCTACTCTTGAAGGTGGGTTGAACTTCAAAAATAGCGGGTCACAACATGGGGACTAAATCATTTATTTTGAAATACGTTTGTGAAATTCAATTTTGAAAACTGTTTTCGAAAACTATTTTGAAAATCATGTTGGTGAAGAATGTTGTTTGAAATTCGTTTGTAGAAAGTAGGTTTTCGAAATCTATTTTTGAAAATTGTTTTGGAAATAACATTTTAATGAAACAAAGGTTTTCAATGATGAAGTGACGGGTCCTAAAACCCTAGGTGTTTATGAGTAGAATTTAGGTGGGATTCTAAATTGAACGAGCTCGTAAAACATCTTTAGAAGATATGCAAAAGAGAATTCCGAACGTTTTGAAACAAATTGGTTTGAAGAAGTGACTTGCACACATGTATAGCATAAAGTAAATCGTGGCTATATTTGATGTGGAGCGGTAAGTTTTAGTGTTGGGATAATCACTTTCCAGGTCAATTATGATTCCGTCTCACCGGGGGAACCATCGTCCCTTCACCATCATCTCTCGGGGTTTTTCTCTGCTATGCCTTTATGGGGCACGTTATCAAGAAAGTCCGGAGTGCTTAAGTTCGAAAGGTCAGGATACCCGAGATGGTAAGGAAACATACGCCACGGCCAGTGATGATCCAACAACACCCCACTTTTCGGGAAACTCGGAGAAGTACTGCATGGGAACGGGTCTCTCGTCACCTGCACGGTCAGGTGTGTCTAAAGTCCAAATTATTCACTGACTACGTTGTGCCATGTATGGGTATCCGGTAAATACGGGATCCTCTATGGACGTATAGCGTGACATTGGGCTTTAGAGACACCCGTGGTGCAGATGTACAATGGAGAACTGAGCCCATGCAATCTTCAAGGTAAGGCAGAAGGGTGGTCAGACAGGCGGCATACAAGGGGGTGACTACACATAAACCCATCTTAAACACTGGATAAGGCAGCTGGACACTGAAGGCTCATGGCTCACTATATGCTGGCTTTGACTCGGGTAATGAAGGATATTTTTGGATCATGAGCTTCAAGGCGTTAGTCGGAGACCATACCGCCTCGTGGGTTTGTTCACTGAGAGAGTGACCCAGCTCATGGGGAATCAACCGTGGACCGGTTGGGGATCCCGTGACATCGTGGATAAAACGGGTGACACAGAGAAATGCATGTCCTAAGCTACCCACCCAATGCACCCCACAATCATGTAGCACATAGAGCAGAGAAGTCAGCACCAGCCTAATTACTAAGAGTTTTGTCTTGAGATTAGTGATTCCAAATTGGTTGCTATTAACCTAAAGGGAAGTTAGCTTCATTCAGTCCTAAGTGTCTCTTTCTAATCGTGAGCTAATCATTAACCCAATTGTTATCATGTTTATTGAGGATGTAATATGGCCTAGCTGTCCTCATCAGGCACACACTCTGAGTGTGGAGTAGAATAATCCTAGAGGCTTTGAAAAAGAATCCTGAAGGTTTTGAAAGAAGTGGGGAAGTCCCGACAATTTTGAATGGAGTTCAGTCTTCCTTGAGTTTGAGAAAAACTTACTCAAGTTTTCCCCAGCAGAGTCGCCATTCTGTGGAGGGTGATTTTTCGGTATGAGGGGGGTCGTCTAAACATGGTCTGACTGAAAAGCCTAGATCCTAGAAATGCCATTCTGTGGAGGGTGAGAACCCGTTATTCTGGCATCCCTCAAATACCTACTAAATCGTCCGTCTTTCCCAGAAAGCATAAGGGGAGTGTAAGTGAACACTACACCCGCTCTCAATGGGCCCACGCGGACTTATGCCTCTATAAGGCGGAATTGACTAGAGTCGCCACCTAGTTTGACCTAAGGAACTAGGAAGGGAGAAGGGTTCTAAGAACCGTTAATTGACTCTGTGATTTGTTGCCTATGGATAGGACTTATCTGGTCATGTCAGAGATTCCATTGTGGGTTCGTACTGGGTTACACCCCTCAGAAGTGGCAACGACCACGACTTCGGATTGGTGCCCGAGGAAACCTCGGTCTCCAATTGTCAGGATTGTCTTCTTTCAAAACCTTATTAAAGAGATTCATTCAAAAGCCAAGGATAGGATTAGGATGGGAAGGGAGAAAGAGAATGGATGAGGCGAGCTTTCCTGCCAAACTAGCGCCAAGAAGTATAATTGATGAATTTGAAATAGTATGGAATGAAAGCTTGAGGAAAATCTGAGGTTGAGTGGATAGTCCAAACTTAAAGTCTGATAGTTTGTGGGAATCGAAGAAGACTAGAGTGTTTGAGAGATAAGAGAGCCACCTTAGAGGGGAAAAAGAGTTTTTTTTTATTATTGGAATGGGGTCGCACCCTAGATGGGTTGCCTACGTACTCAACTCCTTGTTGAGATCAGACCTTACGTAGTTCACGCCTTTTGGGGCTTTTGGAAGTTTTGATGTTTGTGGAGCTTGAAGACATTTGAGGTGTCTGAGATTAGTCTGTGCGACGCTCGGGTCTATGAGACGGTTGGGATGTTCATGTAGTGGGAGTAATGGGATGTCAAGGCCTGTGAGACGCTCGGGTCTGTGAGACGCTTGAATCTTAAAATGGTGGAGAAATTGAGATGTTCGAGTCTGTGAGGCGCTCGGGCCTGTGAGACATTAGAAGTTAGAGAGGAGTCACATTTGGGAGGATTTCGGTTTGGAGTGATTTGGAGTTTGGATAATGATTTGAGCTTGGATAATGATTAGAGTGTGTGAGACAATTGAAGCTTGGGTAGACGTCCCAGGTTTTTCGGATTTGAGATTCTGAAAGGGTTGATGTTTTAGAGGAATGATTGTCAAAATTGTCTCTCTTAAAGTTTTTAAAACCGAAAAATAATTTTTTGTTGTAAAAGGGCGGATAATCCCGAGGGATTACCCTATGTACCCCCTCGAACACGACACTTAATTAATGGTAAGTGCCGAGGCTCGAAAGATAGGGCAATGAATTTATGTCGAAAAATAGGATTCAGATAGAAACACCATGAATGAGATGTTCTCGGTCGAACCCTAATAACGTCTCTAACTCCCGGGTTTTTAAAACGTTAAAACTGAAAATATTGAAATCGAGCGGAAGGGAGTTAGACGATTCTAAAATCCCGGCTGCAACTAGGAAGGTCGTTACTTCCCTAGCACCCCGCCTCGTAAAAATCTAGGCTGCAATTAGGGGACGTTTGTCACCCTAATGCCCTGCCTAAGAAGTCCAGACTGCGACAAGGGATGCGACGACCCTAGTGCCCCGCCTCGGATTTTTATTATGGAAAGAGAGACAAGCGATGATCTAACCATGGATGAAATGTTTTGAAGGGGTTAGACATTTCTTGCTCCCTGAAAAAACGGTTTATTTTTTGAGTTTGAAAACTGAGTTGGAAAACTTTTGAAGTCGTTCGGAATTCTCGATGAAGAAACACTGATTTTGAGAAATGTTTTAGGAGAAAACTTTCTGTATATGTGAGAAGAACTTTCTGCCTTTGAGAAGAGTTTTCTGTGATGTGAGAAGAGTTTTTCCTTTAAAATTCCACAAAACGGTTTCTTTGAAAAATTGATGAAATTTGAATAAAGTGATTGTTTGAAATTCGAGAAAGAAATATTTTTGGATTTTTGAATGGGATTTACAAGCTGGGTTTGAATTGGCTTAAATGAGATTGGGTTAAGTTGAGATTGGATTTACTTTGGGCCGGGCTTGGAAAACGGGCCAGGTTATCTTTGGGTTAAGTCAACTCTGGGTCAAGGTCAACTTCGGGTCAAGGTCAATATTTTTGACTTGATTTGGATTATGGGCTTGATTTGGGCTTAAGATGGAGAGGGTCGGGTTTGGGCCTCGATAGGATATGGGCCGGAGTGGGCTGATGGGCCGGAGTGAGTTGATGGGCCGGAGTGAGCGCTTGGGCCGGAATGGGCGCTTGGGCCTCGAAATGGGCTTGGGCTACAGGTTTTGTGGGCTTGGGCCTTGAAATGGGCTTGGGCCTCGAAATGGGCTTGGGCCTCGAAATGGGCTTGGGCCTCGAAATGGGCTTGTAGGAAAGGTGGACTGATTTTCTTTTTGAAGTGGGCTGATTGTGTTTTGGACCAGACATGGTCTTGGCTGAAGTTGGTTACGGGCCAGGTTGAAGCTCTTGGGCCTTTTGATTTGGACTGGAGTGTGATTTGGATTGGGCCTTGTGTGGGCTTGTGGGTCGGTTTGGGCCTTGATTGGGCTTGTGGACCAATTTGGGCCTTGTTTGAGGTTTTGGGCCGGATTGGGCCTTGTTTGAGGCTTTGGGCCTGGTTTGTGAGATATTAACAAGCAAAATGGATCAATTATTGATTTATTAACTCTTGATTCGGGTGTGTTGAGGGTAAAGGAGGATTCCACCCACATAAAACGAATGAGAGATCCGCTAGGCATGTGGTGGTTTCACATCCTAAACCCTCCTAAGATGGCCTTAAGGGCTCATTTTTTTAAAGCTTTTGTTCTTATAAACATATAAAGCTGATTTGAGTGTTTTATGAAGTTATGGAAGATTATTGCCCCACAAAACGAATGAGAGACCCGTTAGGTGTGGAGCGATGATACATCCAAAACTTTTCTGTCAGTTGAAGGTCCTAGAGGTATAATAACTAAGGCTTACTATTGGTTAGAAGGGTACAAGGAAATGAAGTGAAATTTACAACATAATCTATCGTAAAATATATATACGTATGCAAGAATGTAGGTACAAATTCAGCTGATGGTGAACAGGTCCGATACCAAATATCAAATGTAAATTCACGTGTCGGTTAGTTTTTCATTGCAACTTGAATCAAGATTTCGAGTGCCAATCTGAAATTAGGCAATAAGAGTTACGGACCATTAAGCCCAAGGACAAATTCAAATAATATATCTCAGTCGTAAAGGGATGTTAGCCGAATTGAAATCTTTAAAAATAAATAAAACCGTGAACCAGTACATAAAGCAATTGCAAGGTTAATTGTAAGGTATTCAGAAAAGGGTGAAAACAAACATTGAAAGCAGTAGCACTATCAAATCAACATTAACATATAAGAAGGGGCGAGATTTTTAAACAGGTCATCACGTCATAATTAGGAATAGCTGACCGACAAGTTTTCCAGATTCATAAGAGCAGTTGGCTAGATAGAGACCAACAAGCTCTGTCCAGTCTCAATATCCAAGATCAGCTTCAAGCCAAACAAAAATCTGATTCAGTCCACACCTCCAAGTGAAAGGTACCTCAGCCAAGACATGAAATCAGAGTGTAAACAAAAGCCACATAATGTGAATACCGCAGAGGATACCGGGAAACAAAACAAGGCAAAGTCATAATGAGACTCGCAGTGCATCAGTTTTCCAAACCAGACAAGGAGAAGATACCAAACCGACATCCACAACTTTGGTCAGGTTGCAAAGCCAAGGTTGAATCCAAGCAAGACAAATCCAGCCCAAAGCTCAAGTACCTCGGTTATAATCAAGAAACACAAGTGTAAGTGACAAGTCAAATACAACATACTGTGTAATGGACAGAATGAAATTGGGTATCGAACAACACGAGTTACACCAATTAGCCCATGTACTGAATTAGTCGCTGACCACCCACAAGCTTGTGCAGACAGTGGTCGCTGGTCATGGATCCCTAAGACATCGGTGTGGCTTGCATCAAATCAACGTTCACAGACTGGCTCCTCGAAAACTCACTCCCGTCTGAATCAACTGCTAATGGTGAGAAAACCTTGGTTGAATTTGTCGAGCAGAGCATGGACGTTTCTTGTTCACCTATCGAGTCTCCACGTTTTTCGACAGTAAAGAGAACGAACGACAGAGCATGTACGTCCCCTTTTCACGGATCGAGTTGCGAAGTTGACGAAAACTGGTGAAGTAGACGAGGGAGATGCAGAGCAGGTATTCCCTTGTTCGATTTCATGGTTCAGGAGTAATTGAGGTAGGATGGAGGCGATTGAAGGTCTCGGTTTAGGGCTTTCTGTTTCGTTTGAAGATCAAGATCCAAAGGGAGATGGAAGGAGAAGTATGTGGACGTGGAGAGGAAAAACGACGAGGCGTAGAGCATATGTTGTTCGCCGGTTTGGATTGCCCAAATTGCCGGGAGAGCCCAGAGTGGAGGAGGTGCAGCGTGTTTTTGAGGAAGAAGAGAGTGGGCAGCGGCGACCATGCTTCGAGGAAGAAGAGCATGGGCAGCGACCGTGTTTTCGAGGAAGAAAAGCATGGGCAACGACCGTGTTTTCGAGGAAGAAGAGGATGGGCAGCGACCGTATTGCTTGGTCCACCCGACATGGGCAATAAAAATAAGAAAATGGGACTTGTTCTTGTTGAGTTTCAAACTCGGTACCATATAGTCTATCCACTGCATGTTTTAACCGGTTGAGCTGTAACAGAATTTGATAAGTAAAAGCAAAGAAATAAAACAAGAACCATGTTGCGAGCTGAGGCAAAATTAAGAAAACGTTTTTTTTTCGTTCATGCCAAGAGTCGAACCCAAGACAAATGGGTTGTATAGCAAGTACCTTTACCAGTTACGCTGGGTCGAAATTCAATGTTTTCAAGGACATAAGGTAAGGACAATGTAAAACAAATAGACGACTAAATAAGCGAATACGAAATAGAACAAAATAACATAGTAAAATATGTAAGTAAATAAAGAGGGACGGGTTTGAAATCGGATTGTCGTTGGAAATTCATTTTCGCCAAAATCATGTTTTTTTTTATGAAATGCTTGGAAAAAAGATTATAAAATGATAGTTTCGTTTTAGCACGCACGCTAATATTTTTTTTTTTTGAAAAAGAAAGGTGACGACCCCTCCTATGTTTTCGAAATTTGCTTTATGGGGTGAGAATTTTTGGTGTCTACAACTACTAACTTAAATTTTCCTGTCATTTCTTTCCATTGTCCTTAACATTTCATTTCCATTGTCCTTAACATTTCATTTCCATTGTCCTTAACATTTCATTTCCATTGTCCTTAACATTTAATTTCCATTGTCCTTAACATTTCATTTCCATTGTCCTTCAAATTTCTGTATACTAACTGCTAACTTATAATTTCCAGTATACTAACTCCTAACTTTAATTTTCTGTCATTTCTTTCCCTTGTCACTTAATATTCTGTCATTTTACTCTTGTTAAAAAAAACAAAAAAAAATATGTCAGTGTTGTTTAACTAATGTTTATCAGCCTAACCAATATATTTGCTTTTCTTTATCTATTTACTAATTAATTTTGCAGTTTCTCACAAACCACAAGTTATCTTCTGTGCATGCCAAATACTCGAACCCAAGGCTCTCCACCAATCAGTCCGAGCCCCGAACCCGAGCGCACTTTATTACAAGCACAAAGAAACCTGAGAAACCAAGCCATGGCCAATAACGAAATTATAAATGAAATAGACCATGCAAATCAACCAGAACACCGTGCTCTCTCTGACTACCACCAACCGAATACCGAAGGAAGAGCATCAGCCATAGTTCTCCCTGAACTAACACCAGAAGAAGCCGGACGATGGGTTTTCAAAACCCACTACATCACCGCCGTCCGAGATCTAGGCAAGTTTAGTGGAGCGAACCCAGATGAAGCCCCAAATCATCTGAGTCTCTTCCTAGACTTCTGCAATTCCTTTGGTCAGACCGGCAACGTCAAAGAAAGAATCCGTCTACAACTATTTCCTCACTCGTTGTCGGATTCAGCAAACAGGTGGTACCGAAGCCTTCCCTCCCGATCAATCACCACATGGCTGCAAATGGCCCAAAAATTCCTTGCCAAATACTACCCAACCAGTAGAACAAGGCAATTGATCGGTGAAATCAACACATTCTGTCAGGAGCCGGGAGAAACATTATACAACGCATGGGACAGATTCAAGGATATGGTGAGTGGTTAAACTGGTGTAAAATTAAAAGAAAAGAAATTAAAAACTCAAAATAAACGTCGGGCTGCAAACAAATCCCGGTCGTGGTAGTATAGTGAAATTGTAAGCGACCGGATGTCGAACCGTGGGACTAATATACATATAATAGTACCTAAGCGTGTCACAAAAGGGGGGAAGGATTAATTGACTTGTATATGAATAAAAAGGACAGATAAAATAAACTAAGTTTAACAGATAAATTAAATGGAACTCTGGGTCAGGTTATTATAATCTGCATAATTAAGCTATCTCTACTGGTTTAATAATTTGGCAAGGTTCCTGTAATTATCTTAAGGACTAAGTCATAGCCTCATAAGAACTCGTTCACCTGTAATGCAAGGTCCGATGAAAACTCAAGCAAAAGCCTGCAAACGGCAGAGGAGTGTTGAGGAATTACATTTGCAACTGAATACTAGCTTATTAAATCATAACAAGTTTTCTCCAGTTTTACGTCTTAATTAACCAATCTATTTATCACCGGTCTGATCGAAATAGACTTAGGAAAGCAATTTAATAAACTCATGACATTTATTAAAAAGGTGCGAGATAACCTTTAAAACGTAACAAACTGTATTAAAATAAACCAGTAAAAATAATGCATAATTAATACAAACACATTATAACCATTCCTAGAGTATACGTAACTAGCCTAACATATTAAATAGAAAAACAGAAACAAGAGTAATAGAAATCATCTGTAATCACTCCAGCTCGCTCTGCTATTTTGTGTACGTAGGACTAGAGGTGGATGTGGTGGAATGTGAAATAAATAAAATGGAGAAGGCGGAAGAAGAGAAATGGGATGGACGTGTGATGTGTGGTATGTGGTACGGTGATGGATTGTATGGGTGGTGGATGTGTTGATTGATGTTTGTGGTGAAGTTACGTGCGTTTATATAGGGAAAGGAAGAAGCAGCAGAGGAGATAACAGACGCGTGAGCAAGTTGAGGAATTGATTGAGGCGGTGGATGAACATTTATTGCGTTTGATTGCAGCTCACTGATTGCTCATTTATTGCAGGGGACAGACAGCTGAACATAGGCGTGAATTAAGGTAGGCGCTGCAAGTTGGAGACAGTGGACGAGTTGCAGCGGGCGAGTTGCAGATAGTCGGTGAAAGCAAGTTGGAGACGACGACGACGACGGGCGAAGAAAACTGGTCGCGCGCGATTTTTATTCACGTCCGCTGGTGTGTCCTCATTGGCGTCCGCCTCTGAAGCATGCGGACGTCTCTGTGGTTTCTCCGTTCTTTGTCCGCGCTAGCGTCCGCCTGAGAATGGGGCGGTTGCCCTTGGTCTTCACGTCCGCTTGACGTCCGCCTGGTTATTAGGCGGTTGCAATGTGGTGTCCGCCACACGTCCGCATATATCCCATGCGGTTGTCTATGTGGAGACGAGTTGTTGATTACTAACTTTGACCGGCTCTAGATTCTTCGTTTGGACTCCGTTTTCTGAGCCGTTTGCGTCTATGCGTTTGTCTCTTCGTCTACTTCACTCCCGGCTTGGTTTTCCTCATGTTAAACCAATAATTTTGTGAGATAAACAATAAAACATAAACTAGAGGAAAACTAACTGAAGTGGAGAAATGAGCTAGAAAAGTGCCAATATTATATATGAAATACACCTATAAAACATGCTCATTTGGACACTTATCACACCCCCACACTTATCTTTTTGCTTGTCCTCAAGCAAAACCAGGTACCTAAGCAAGTAGGAAATGCTCAATACTAACAAATATTATTATGAAGGGTAGGATAAACATGATCTTTAAATTTTTCGAGGAGTGTGAAAAATCAACTGCTGGTGGCATAGGTGTGCTCAGGGTAAAAAATAAAATATAGAGTTTCGGGGTATGATCTAAGGTACTTCAATGTTTCTTTTGTTTAGGTGACTCTGAGAACTTTTACCATGGCCAACTTCTCTCAAGAATGGGCATTGAGGAGAAAACAAAAGGAGAATAGATTTATACATTTGTTTCACTTTTGCATAAGAAATGAGAAAATATAGGCATCACGCCTTTGTATTTAAGAACACTCAACTCTCTTTGTTGGTTACCAATGGTGTCTCGTAAGTCCTTATTTTTTTGTTTTTCTTTCTCTTCTTTTTTTTTTAACAGAAAAGCACCCCTTAGCAATCCCTAAGAGAGAAGACAGAAAGAAACCCTGAGCAATAAAAATCCAACCATTTACAGATTATTTGGTCACACCGCATATAAAATGCTCCTCAAAAGTAATTAAAATTTTAAAATTTGTACCATTTATCCTACAATTCATAACAATATTTATTCTTAAAGAGAACAACCCACATATAAAGGGTACATAATATTGAATTGGACAAACGAAAGATAAGGAGAGAGATTAAACATTTAAGCACAAAATGTCACCGAAAAGGGCACACTCCCCCACACTTAAATTGAACAATGTCCTCATTGTTCACCAGAAAAACAAGGGAAGGTTTCAGAAGACCTTTTCGGTAAGTAGATAAAATAGAGATAACACAAAGATCACAAATAAACATTTAAGCACATAAACGCTCCTCTGCAGTTTTTATTTAAATAAAAGCGTAATTAAAGAAACTGGTACTCCCCTGATTTTATTTTTGCTTGTTTGTTAAAGGAGTTCCCCCACACTTGAGCTTCAGCCTCAAGTAGCGTAGCTTGGTTGCAGTGTAAAAATGAAGATGCACCTGCATAAGACACTAGAAGCAACCACACTATAAACGGGGTTAAAAGTTAGCAAAAATAAAATTTTAAGAGAACCTGAAAATTAAAAGAGCATAAAAGCAAAATAAAATAAAAGTACACCCGGGTTGCCTCCCGGGAATCTGCCTTTCTTTAACGTCTTTGGCTAGACGCCTGCTTTGTTATCCTGGATCAAAACAAAACGTTACCTCGGCATATAAAATAAGAAAATTAATACTCCACAAAATCTGGTGTTTGAGGAGGTACTGCCGGGAACGTAGTTCTAACAGAAGATCCGGCGATGATGATTTTTCTTCCTCAAATTGGAGGATGTAAACATCCTCCTCTTGTAGGTGAGGCTTGTAGAAAGAACGCTGATTGATATCATCTTCAGAGAAAGTTAATTCTTTGAAGGTGATAGTGGCGTTTTGTTTGGATATTTTAGCGGGAGGTAATGGCAATTCCTTCTCTTCATTTTCGAGGATAGAAGTATCCTCATCTTCTGGATAGAGCACAGAGAAGGATGGAAACTGGCGGTAGGCGACCGTAGAGGGAAGAGAGTAACTTACATCCGTAGTGGGGTGTTCTTCCTCATGAATTATTTCGCTCTTTGGTTGTTGTTCTTGTTGAGCGAGTCTCTCCAGGTAGTGGTTGATCTCTAACCAGAGTTGTTCTTGGAATATGAGACAATCCTCATAATCATGAGCTCCCCCACATACGGAGCAGTATAAATACTGTGAATAGCGAAACTCTTGCTCGAACACCTGTTCCATTTCCATTTTTTTTGTGTTTTTTTTGTATATAAAATAAAACTACTGAAACAGATTAGACAATAAAATAATTAGAAACAAACATAATAATAATATAAACAAAATATAAAAGATAATTAATAAAAAACAAAACAAAAATAATATAGACAAATATTCTAATATAACAAGTGAATAATCCGGGGCTTAGGACTAGAATAAACTAGTCCCCGACAACGGCGCCATTTTGCAGACGTTATATGGTGAGTGGTTAAACTGGTGTAAAATTAAAAGAAAAGAAATTAAAAACTCAAAATAAACGTCGGGCTGCAAACAAATCCCGGTCGTGGTAGTATAGTGAAATTGTAAGCGACCGGATGTCGAACCGTGGGACTAATATACATATAATAGTACCTAAGCGTGTCACAAAAGGGGGAAGGATTAATTGACTTGTATATGAATAAAAAGGACAGATAAAATAAACTAAGTTTAACAGATAAATTAAATGGAACTCTGGGTCAGGTTATTATAATCTGCATAATTAAGCTATCTCTACTGGTTTAATAATTTGGCAAGGTTCCTGAATTATCTTAAGGACTAAGTCATAGCCTCATAAGAACTCGTTCACCTGTAATGCAAGGTCCGAGAAAACTCAAGCAAAAGCCTGCAAACGGCAGAGGAGTGTTGAGGAATTACATTTGCAACTGAATACTAGCTTATTAAATCATAACAAGTTTCCTCCAGTTTTACGTCTTAATTAACCTATCTATTTATCACCGGTCTGATCAAATAGGACTTAGGAAGCAATTTAATAAACTCATGACATTTATTAAAAGGTGCGAGATAACCTTTAAAACGTAACAACTGTATTAAAATAAACCAGTAAAATAATGCATAATTAATACAAACACATTATAACCATTCCCAGAGTATACGTAACTAGCCTAACATATTAAATAGAAAAACAGAACAAGAGTAATAGAAATCATCTGTAATCACTCCAGCTCGCTCTGCTATTTTGTGTACGTAGGACTAGAGGTGGATGTGGTGGAATGTGAAATAAATAAAATGGAGAAGGGGAAGAAGAGAAATGGGATGGACGTGTGATGTGTGGTATGTGTACGGTGATGGATTGTATGGGTGGTGATGTGTTGATTGATGTTGTGGTGAAGTTACGTGCGTTTATATAGGGAAAGGAAGAAGCAGTAGTAGGGAGATAACAGACGCGTGAGCAAGTTGAGGAATTGATTGAGGCAGTGGATGAACATTTATTGCGTTTGATTGCAGCTCACTGATTGCTCATTTATTGCAGGGACAGACAGCTGAACATAGGCGTGAATTAAGGTAGGCGCTGCAAGTTGGAGACAGTGGACGAGTTGCAGCGGGCGAGTTGCAGACATTCGGCGAAAGCAAGTTGGAGACAACGACGACGACGGCAGGAAGAAACTGGTCATGCGCGATTTTTATTCACGTCCGCTGGTGTGTCCTCATTGGCGTCCGCCTCTGAAGCATGCGGACGTCTCTGTGGTTTCTCCGTTCTTTGTCCGCGCTAGCGTTCGCCTGAGAATGGGGCGGTTGCCCTTGGTCTTCACGTCCGCTTGACGTCCGCCTGGTTATTAGGCGGTTGCAATGTGGTGTCCGCCACACGTCCGCATATATCCCATGCGGTTGTCTATGTGGAGACGAGTTGTTGATTACTAACTTTGACCGGCTCTAGATTCTTCATTTGGACTCCGTAATCTGAGCCGTTTGCGTCTATGCGTTTGTCTCTTTGTCTACTTCACTCCCGGCTTGGTTTTCCTCATGTTAAGCCAATAATTTTGTGAGATAAACAATAAAACATAAACTAGAGGAAAACTAACTGAAGTGGAGAAATGAGCTAGAAAAGTGCCAATATTATATATGAAATACACCTATAAAACA
Organism: Limonium bicolor; assembly: GCA_023374045.1. Classification (NCBI taxonomy): domain Eukaryota; kingdom Viridiplantae; phylum Streptophyta; class Magnoliopsida; order Caryophyllales; family Plumbaginaceae; genus Limonium; species Limonium bicolor. The sequence continues at coordinate 77,062,361 of CM041782.1, forward strand.
TGCTCATTTGGACACTTATCAGCTTACCGCCCCAATCAATCCAAACATGGGTACAAATGGCTCAAAAGTTCCTTGCTAAATACTACCCGACTAGTAGGATGAGGCAACTAATTGGAGAGATTAATACATTCTACCAAGAGCCCGGAGAAACCTTGTACGATGCATGGGACCGGTTCAAGGATATGTTAATGAATTGCTCCCACCATGGGTTGGATGATCAATCGTTATGCATATCTTTCTTTAATGGGCTTGACGATGCGAACCGTTTGCTTGTGAATTCATCCTCGGGAGGTAGCTTCATGACCAAGTCCCCTCAAGAAGGAATGGCACTTCTTGTGACAATGACTAGAAACACGAGGCAATGGGCCAGAAATAAGGGAAGAACTCAAAGAGCGGCCGGTCTACTTCATGTCAAACCAGCCGATCATCTTTCAGCCCAAATATCCCCACTCACAAAGATGGTGGAGAAGCTTGCTACATCCCAAAAAGAGAATGCAAAATCTGTAGCTTCATCATCTTCTACTTCAGCCACAGAGGGGTGTGCTATATGTGCGGGTCCCCATGAGACCCATTTTTGTGAAGGAAAAAGTTACATCTAGGGACAAGAAGATGTCAACTTTGTTAGCAACCGCCCCAGCTACAACTATAACAACAACAATGCCCCGTGGAGAAACCATCCTAATTTCTCATGGAGGAACAACGATTCCACCCAAGGAGGACCGAGTAATATTTCCAACAACTCGATGGGTTATAAACCTCAAGGGCCACACCAAGCAAACAATTCTCAAATGGGGTATAGACCTCAAGGTGGTCCGCCGGGATTCAGACCACAACAACAATAGCAACAACAACAACAACAACCATCCCCCTCCTCCTCTTCTGATGGTAACTTGGCTAGAATGGAAGCCATGATGCAAAACATGCAAAATATGACAATGAACTTCATGACTACCGCCCAAACTAAGTTCACCGAGCAGGAGGCCTGCAATGCCAACCAAATGACATTTAACCAGAGCCTTAAAACTCAAGTTGATCAAATCTCAGAACAACTTGCTCAAAGACAGCCTGGCGTCCTTCCAAGTCAAGCGAAGCCCAACCCAAGAGAGCAAGCAAAAGCGGTAACACTAAGGAGTGGGAAACTCCTTGATCCGTCATGCTCACATGAGGACATGGAGTCCCAAGAGGATGAAGCTCAAGAAGGAGAGCAAGAGGTTGTTGAGGAACCACCACCTCCACCTAAGGAAGTTCCCAAGGAGAAGGGGTCTCCTGAACCTTCTACCTCTACTACTCTTGCACAACACCTTCCCCCTCTTCCTTTTCCCAATTACTCAAAAAGAAAAATTTGGATGAGCAATTTGGGAAGTTTCTAAGCATTTTCAAGAAATTAACGATTAACATTCCTTTTTCTGATGCTTTAAAACAGATGCCGATTTATGCTAAGTTCATGAAGGACATCATAGCAAATAAGAGATCGCTCGAGGAAGCGGAAACTGTTCACCTCACTGAAGAAGTTTCAGCGGTTCTACAAAGAAGCCTACCTCCAAAGCTTGGAGATCCCGGTTTACCTATCGTTCCTTGCCTTATTGGTGAAATTGACTGCGGTAGTGGGTTATTGATCTAGGTGCTAGTATAAATCTTATGCCTCTCTCCACTTTTAATAAGCTTGGAATTGGTAAATGCACTCCCACTCCCATGCAATTGCAATTAACGGATAGATCTTTGGTTATCCCAAAAGGGAAGGTAGAGGACTTGGTAGTAACAGTTGGTACATTTGTTTTCCTAGCCGATTTCATTGTGATAGATATGGAAGAAGACCAGAAAGTGCCGTTAATTTTGGGCAGACCTTTCATGAGGACTGCTAGGGCCCTTATAGATGTGGAGAAAGGCAAAATAATTCTGAGACTTCATGATCAAAAATTAGAATTTGACATGTCTAAAGTAGTGAAGAGACCATCTCAGGCTGAAGCTGTTTTTGCTATAGATGTCATAGATTCAATTGTGCAGGATCACTCTCTCTCTCTTGTTAAATCTGATGCTCTTGAGTAAGCTTTGTTTGAGGCTTGTTTTGAACAGGAATTCCACCCAGATATGATTGAAATGGTGGCTGAGTTGAACAGCAGATTTTCTGGCTATAGACCACACTATCCGCCACCCGAACCGTTGGAACGAGCTGCTCAGAAGCCGCTGCCATCGGTAGAGAAGCCTCCCACTGTGGAGATGAAACCTCTACCCTCTCATCTTAAATATGCTTATTTAACTGATCCGTGTGTGTTCTACCTGTTTATTATTTCTTCTTCCTTGACAGGTGCACAAGAGGAAAGTCTGATGAAGGTGCTTCGAAACCGTAAACGGGCTATCGGGTGGACTATAGCCGACATTAAAGGGATCAACCCTCATTTCTGCACCCACCGGATATTCATGGAAGATGACTATAAGTCGTTGGTCCAACCTCAGAGGAGGTTAAATCCCAATATGAAGGAGGTTGTAAAAAAGGAAGTTCTTAAACTCTTAGATGCGGGGATTATCTATGCCATCTCCGACAGCAAATGGGTCAGCCCCGTGCAAGTGGTCCCAAAGAAAGGAGGCATTACCGTCGTCCCCAACGAAAAAGGTGAGCTGGTGTCTCAGAGGACTACCAATGGTTGGAGAGTCTGCATCGATTACCGGAAACTGAACACCGCCACCAGAAAAGACCATTTCCCTCTCCCGTTCATTGATCAAATGCTCGAGAGGTTGGCGGGACAATACTATTACTGCTTTTGGATGGATATTCGGGGTATCTCCAAATCCCCATAGCTCCTGAGGACCAGAGAAGACGACATTTACATGCCCATATGGGACGTTTGCCTACACCCGGATGCCTTTCGGGCTTTGCAACGCCCCAGCCACCTTTCAGAGATGCATGATGGCAATCTTCTCCGACTTCCTAGAAAAAAGCATTGAGGTCTTTATGGACGACTTCTCCGTCTTTGGCACCTCCTTCGACACTTGCTTGGACAACCTCGACGCTATCTTGATCCGGTGTGAGGAGACAAATCTCGTGCTCAATTGGGAAAAATGCCATTTTATGGTAAAGAAGGAATTGTCTTGGGGCACAAGATCTCTTCAGAAGGTATTGAGGTAGACAAAGCTAAAATTGAAGTAATTGAAAAGCTACCTCCTCCAACATCAGTGAAAGACATTCGAAGCTTCTTGGGTCATGCCGGTTTCTACAGAAGGTTCATAAAAGATTTCTTTAAAATCTTAAAACCCCTATGCGACCTCTTGGCCAAGGATGTTAAATTTGAATTCACCGAAGAGTGATTTAGTGCCTTCAACACCCTCAAACAGTGCCTTATATCTGCACCTATCGTGGTTTCCCCCGATTGGAATTTACCGTTTGAGATCATGTGCGACGCCAGCGACTATGCGGTGGGGGCGGTCCTTTGTCAGAAGAAGGAAAAGATATTGAGGAGTATCTACTATGCAAGTAGAACTCTCAATGATGCTCAAAAGAATTACGCCACCATCGAAAAGGAGCTGTTAGCTATGATTTCGCCCTCGACAAATTCCGATCCTACCTCTTGGGCAGCAAGGTTGTGGTACACACAGACCACTCAGCACTGAAGTACTTGTTCAACAAAGGTGATGCAAAACTTAGACTTCTCCGATGGATTCTACTTCTGCAAGAATTTGAGATAGAGATCCGGGATAAACCGGGTGTGCAGAATGTAGTAGCTGATCATCTATCTCGAATGGAGGTCCCTGATGATGGTGTGCCAATCAATGAATTTTTCCCAGACGAGAGCATCTACATGATTGCAGAGACTGGAGACCCATGGTATGCGGACTTTGCAAATTATTTGGCAAGGGGAGTGGTCCCACCGGAGATGACCTATCAGCAACGAAAGAAATTCTTCTCCGATGTCAAGAGGTATTTCTGGGATGACCCTTTTCTTTTCAAAGTTTGTGCTGATGGGGTGATCCGGAGATGTGTGCCCATAAGTGAAGCGCAGGAAATACTGATTCACTGTCACTCGGGAGAAGCCGGAGGACACCACGGTCCGGCACGAACAGCAGCCAAGGTTCTTCAAGCCGGGTTCTTCTGAGAAAACCCTTCATAAGGACTGCCACTCGTTCGTGGCCTCCTGTGACCAATGTCAAAGGCTTGGGAACACCTCACGCAAGCATGAGATGCCGCTCAACATAATGATAGAGGTTGAGCCGTTTGATTTGTGGGGTGTCGATTTCATGGGCCCCTTCCCATCTTCTTGTTCCAACTTGTTTTATTCTTGTGGCGGTCGACTATGTGACCAAGTGGGTTGAAGCAATTGCAACCCCAACTAATGACGCCAAGTTGTGATCAAATTTCTGAAGAAAAATATTTTCACCCGGTTCGGGGTACCAAGAGCCATATTGAGTGATGGCGGGTCTCATTTTGTAACAAACAATTTGAAGCGCTGATGAGTAATACGGAGTGCGACACAAGGTTGCCCTTCCTTATCACCCTCAATGTAATGGCCAAGCTGAGGTCACCAACAGAGAGCTTAAATGGATCCTCCAAAAGACTGTCAACTCCTCAAGGAAAGATTGGTCCATTAAGCTTGATGATTCATTGTGGGCATATAGGACCGCCTACAAAACTCCAATCGGTATGTCCCCGTTCCGGCTTGTTTATGGGAAGTCTTGTCACTTGCCGGTTGAATTAGCGCATAAGTCATATTGGGCGGTGAAGGCCCTCAACTATGACCTCAAGAGCGCCGGTGACAAGAGACGGTTCCAATTGACCGAGTTAGAAGAGATTCAGGAGGAAGCCTACGAAAATAACCGCATCTATAAAGAAAAGGCCAAGAAATGGCATGATAAGATGATTATGAAGCGGGAGTTTCACGAAGGTGACCGGGTTCTGCAGAATGGTTATATCGTGAGTTGTTAGAACTGGTGTAATTAATAAAAGAAAAGAAATTAAAACTCAAAATATCCGTCGGGCTGCAAATAAAACCCGGTCGCAGTAGTATAGTAAAACAGAAGCGGCCGGGGTCAAACCGTGGGACTTATAGCGAGATAAAATAGTTCCTAAGCTTGTCACAAAAAGGGGGGGAAGTTAATTGACTTGTTTTAGAGAATTTAAATAGCAGAAAAGATAACTGAGTGCAGATGAATTAAATGGAACTCCGGGTTCAGATTTATATAATCTGATTAATTATGCTATCTCTACCGGTTTAATATATTAGTTTGGCAAAATTCCTGTTATTATCTTAAGGACTAAGTCAAGACTCATAAGAACTCGTTTACAGAAAAATGCTCGGTTAATCAAGGTTCGAGCAATACTTATGTAAACGGACGTTAAATTCGAGGAATTATATTGCATCTGAAAATACTAACCTATTAAATCATAATAAGCTTTCTCCAGATTTACGGCTTAATTAACCTGTCTATTTATCACCGGTCTGATCAAAATAGACTTGGAAAGCATTTTAATAAATTCATGTAATTTATTAAAATGGCGAGTGATAAACTTTAAACGTAACAAACTGTATTTATTTTAACCGGTAGAATAGAAATATTGATTACATAATTAAACAGACTAAAGCTAAACCTTCACCCGGAGCAAATCCTCCTTAGCCTGACATATTAACTGGTAATAAGTCAGACAGAGGTTGGAGTAATAATAATACGGAGGCGTGAATGGTGTATGGAGAAATGAAGAGGAAGAAGAGTGGAGCGAGTACGTAGGATTTCTGTAAATGGAATGAGAGATTTTGAGTGTTGAGTTTGGGGTGGAACGTATGTATTTGATTGAAGTAGCAGTGGCTTTTTATAGAGGAGAGGAAGAAGAGAACGACTGCAGACAGAGGTGGAAGAGCATTGATTGCTCATTAATTGCAGGGGACAGAGCTGATGACGCGTGAGGAAAATAAGGTAGGCGGTGCGGAGTAGATGGATATGGCAGAAGCAAGTCGACGGGCGAAGTCGACGAGCGAAGAAGAAAACTGGCGCGGTGTTTTAGTCACGTCCGCTGTGTCCTCGTTGGCGTCCGCCTCTGAAGCCATGCGGACGTCTCTGTCTTTTCTGTCCGCCCGAGCGTCCGCTTCACGTCCGCCTGAGGTCTTCACTCACCGTCCGCCCAAGGTCTCACTCACGTCCGCCCGGTCACATTCCTGTCCGCCTAGCTGTCCGCATCACGTCCGCATCTCGTCCAGGCGGTTGCAAGTGTATTTTCTTCTACGAATTTTGACCAGCTCTAGATTCTTCGTTTGGACTCCGTTTTCTGAGCCGTTTGCGTCTATGCGTTCGTCTCTTCGTCTACTTTACTCCCAGCTTGGTTTTCCTTATGTTTAAACAATAAATTTGTGAGATAACAATAAAACATAAACTAGAGGAAAACTAACCGAAGTGGAGAAATGAGCAAGAAAAGTGCTAATATTATATATGAAATACACCTATAAAACATGCTCATTTGGACACTTATCACACCCCCACACTTATCTTTTTGCTTGTCCTCAAGCAAAACCACGTACCCAAGTAAGTAGGGAATGCTCAATACTAACAAATATTATCATGAAGGGTAGGATAAACATGATCTTTTTAACTTATTGAGGAGTGTGAAAAATCAACTGCTGGTGGCATCGGTGTGCTCAGGGTAAAAATAAAATATAGAGTTTCGGGGTATGATCCAAGGTACCTCAATGTTTCTTTTAGGTGACTCTGAGAACTTTTACCATGGCCAACTTCTCTCAAGAATGGACATTGAGGAGAAAACAAAAGGAAAAATAGATTCATACATTTGTTTCACTTTTGCATAAGGGATGAGAAAATGTAGGCATCACGCCTTTGTATTTAAGAACACTCAACTCTCTTTTGTTGGTTACCAATGGTGTCTCGCAAGTCCCTTTTTTTTTTTTATTTTTCTTTCTTTTTTTTAACAGAGAAGCACCCCTTAGCAATCCCTAAGAGAGAAGACAGAAAGAAACCCTGAGCAATAAAATCCAACCATTTGCAGATTATTTGGTCACACCGCATATAAAATGCTCCTCAAAAGTAATCAAAATTTTAAAATTTGTACCATTTATCCCACAATTCATAATAGTATTTTTTTTAAAGAGAACAACCTACATTAGCAGGGTACATAATTTTAATTTTTTGAACAAATGCAAGATAAGCAGAGAGATTTAAACATTTTAAGCACAAAATGCCCTGAAAAGGCTCTTCCCCCACACTTAAGCTCAAGCAATGCCCTCATTGCGTAGATGAATTAAATTAATAGGGCATGCAATTAATAAAGGAAAGAGTGTACTCCCCAGATTTCGTAGAGCGTGTAGAGCTCCCCCACACTTGAGTGCAGCTGTGGAATGTCATGATTTGAACCTGTAAAGAATATTCTACACAGCGAGAAGAACTCAAGTGAAACCTGCATTTTATTATAACAAATAAAAGGGAAATATAATACAAAAAAGAAAACAACATTAAATTAAAGGAAAGACAAAAGATAGATAGTGGGTTGCCTCCCACCAAGCTGCCCGGGTTTAACGTCTCTAGCTAGACGTATTTGACCAAGCTTTAGTTTGGAGAAGAGTTTGAGGGCGAGTTGTCCTGCTGTTCTTGGACAAGATAAATTGTAGATAGGTCAGTTGAAATATCAGAATGAGAATTATACCTTTTAAGACGTGCCCCGTTGACCTTGAAAGTTTCGCCTTGTTTGTTCTGGAGTTCAAAGGCACCGTATGGAGTCACACTAACAATCTGGAAAGGGCCGGCCCAATGAGACTTGAGTTTCCCAGGGAAGATCCTTAATCTAGAGTTATATAGGAGAACCCAATCACCAATTTCGAAGTCCCTCTTGAGGATCATCCGGTCATGGAACTTCTTGGTGCGCTCCTTATAAATCTTAGCATTCTGGTAAGCCTGATCTCTCATCTTCTTCAGAAGTTGGAATTTCCTTTTCTCCTGCAGTCTAAATCGAAGTTTAGGCCTTGATTGCCCAATATGCCTTATGTTCCAGCTCTACAGGCAGGTGGCATGCTTTCCCATAACAAGCTTAAAAGGAGACATCCCGATGGGAGTCTTGAATGCAGTGCGGTAAGCCCAAAGCGCATCATCCTTAAGTGCCCAATCCTTTCGTGATGAGTTAACCGTCTTCTGGAGAATCCATTTTAACTCACGGTTCGAAACTTCTGCTTGGCCGTTTGTCTGGGGGTGATAAGGTAAAGCTACCTTGTGACGTACCCCGTACTTACCCATAAGCGCTTCAAATGAACGGTTGCAGAAGTGAGATCCTCCGTCACTGATAATAATTCTAGGCACGCCAAAACGGGTAAAGATGTGCTTTTAAGGAACCTGGTTACTGTCTTTGCATCAGCATGATGACAGGGTATGGCTTCTACCCATTTCGACACGTAATCCACTGCCACTAAAACATATTGGTGGCCCTGCGAGGAAGGGAACGGTCCCATAAAATCAATGCCCCAACAATCAAAGAGCTCCACTTCTAGTATTCCCTGTTGTGGCATTTCATGTCTCCTAGATGTGTTACCCATTCTTTGACAATTATCACATTGCTTGCAGAATTGGTAAACATCTTTGTGAAGGGTAGGCCAATAAAATCCTGAGGCCAGGATCTTAGCAGCGGTCCTTGTGGGTCCATGGTGACCTCCGGCTTCCCGTGAGTGACAAAAATGTATGACGCTTGAAACCTCATCTTCCGGGAGACATCGTCGAATCAACCCATCAGCACTAACTCGGAACAAATACGGATCCTCCCAGAAATAATGCCTTGAATCAGAAAGAAATTTCTTCTTCTGGGAGTAAGATAGATCATAGGGTACTGTTCCAGAGACTAAATAATTGGCCAGGTCCGCATACCATGGCTCCTGTACCTTGGTGATTGAAAAGACAGTCTCGTCGGGGAAGAATTCGTTGATAGGCACACTATCCGTAGGAGTTACCAATCTGGAGAGATGGTCAGCGACGACATTCAATTTTCCGCTCTTATCTTTGACTTCGATGTCAAACTCCTGTAGTAGAAGAATCCAGCGCAATAAGCGAGGCTTGGCTTCTTGTTTTGCAAATAAGTATTTGAGAGCGGAGTGGTCTGTGTGCACGATGACTTTGCTTCCCCATAAGTACGACCTGAACTTATCAAGGGAGAATACTATAGCCAGAAGTTCTTTTTCAGTGGTCGTATAGTTTTTCTGGGCGTCGTTTAGTGTCCTGCTGGCATAAGCAATCACTCTCAAAATTTTCTCTTTTTTCTGGCATAGAGCTGCCCCCACGGCGTAGTCACTTGCATCACACATGATCTCAAACGGAAGAGACCAGTCAGGTGGTATGACAACAGGTGCTGATACCAATTTTTGTGTTATAGTTTTGAAAGCAGCTGAACACCTTTCATCAAAATGAAACGGGGCATCTTTCTGTAGCAGGTCGGTCAATGGTTTGCTGATTTTTGAGAAGTCTTGTATAAACCGCCGATAAAATCCTGCATGCCCAAGAAATGCTCGTATGTCTTTAACAGTAGTTGGTGCCGGTAACTTCTCGATAACCTCTACCTTGGCCTTATCCACCTCTATTCCTTCAGCTGATATTTTATGTCCAAGGACAATCCCGTCCTTGACCATAAAATGACATTTCTCCCAGTTTAAAACGAGATTTGTATCCTCACACCGTCCTAGGATCAAATCAAGTTGTGCCAAGCATTTATCGAAACTAGAGCCATAGACCGAGAAGTCATCCATAAAGACTTCTATGCTCTGTTCGATGAAATCAGCGAATATTGCTTGCATGCATCTCTGGAAGGTAGCAGGGGCATTACATAGGCCGAAAGGCATTCGTCTGTATGCAAAGGTACCGTATGGACAAGTGAAGGTGGTCTTGTCCTGGTCCTCTGGTGCGATTGGTATTTGGAAATACCCTGAGAACCCATCTAAAAAGACAGTAGTACTTGCCCTGCTAGTCGTTCCAACATCTGATCGATGAAGGGGAGAGGAAAGTGATCCTTCCTGGTCGCCAAGTTTAAGCGCCTGTAGTCAATACACATGCGCCATCCTGTGATTTTCTTTGAGGGATAGCCTCTCCCTTATCATTTATAACAGCTTCGATGCCCCCCTTCTTCGGGACAACTTGAACAGGGCTCACCCATGGACTGTCAGAAATTGGATAAATGATGTTCGCGTCAAGGAGTTTCAGAACTTCCTTTCGAACCACCTCTTTTAGGTTAGGGTTTAGCCGACGTTGGGGTTGCCTGATAGGCTTGTAGTTTTCCTCCATATAGATGTGGTGCGTGCAATAGGAGGGATCAATTCCTTTGATATCAGCAATAGTCCACCCGATCGCCGTTCTGTGTTTCTTCAATACCTCGAGTAGCCTTGTTTCCTCCCGGAATTCAGAGAGAGGAAATAGACAGGTAAATGGTCATCTTCAGCTAAGAAGGCATACTTGAGTTTAGGGTAGCTCTTTAAGCTCGAGCTCTGGTGGTTGTTCTATTGATGGAATTGATTTTTGAGGTTTCCTGTCGAGTTCTTCGATTGGTGGCCGGTAGGTTTGATAACCAGTTTTTCCTTTTTCTACATGCGCCAGCATGGCGTTGACTTCCGGATCCTCCACCTTTTCTTCTAGAGAAGTAAATAATACTTGCTAGCGGTTCAGTTTCAGCTTTCAGGATGGAAGATAGGGAATACATGTCCTCATCTGTAGAAAAATCGCCTTCCTCCTCCTCATCATCTGTTAATCCAACTGTCTTAGCATGAGGAGAAAAGTTAGAGCTTTTCTTCATCATTTTCTGCATGTCGAATTCGATCGTTTCGTCCTTGTACCGCAGAGTGATTTTCCCATCATGGACGTCAATGATGGCTTTGGCAGTACTCAGAAACAGTCGACCTAGAATTAAAGGAACCTCAACATCGTCATCCATTTCTAGAATGACGAAGTCAGCTGGAAAGATAAAGCGAGATACTCCAACTACCAGATCTCGGACTATTCCCATGGGCTTGATCTCTGATCTGTCTGCTAGTTGGAGTTTGAAGGGAACCGGTTGCATTTCTCCTCCTTTTACTTTCAAGAAGGTGGCGTAGGGCATGATATTAATGCTGGCTCCCAGGTCGCATAAACCACTTCCACAATCCACTCCACCTATAAAGCACGGGATCACGGGATTTCCCGGATCTGTTTGTTTGGGAGGGAGTGCTCGAAGAAGGGCTGCAGAGCATTCTTCTGTGAGGTGCACTGTTTCTTTCCCAGGTTTCTTCTTTTTCTTTGTCAAGAGATCCTTTAGAAATTTGGCGTAATTAGGCATCTCTTGCAAAGCATCAAGTATAGGTATGTCGAGAGTCAGTTTCTTGAAAATGCTCAAGAATTTGGAGAACTGCTCATCTAGGTGTTTCTTTTTCATCCTGTTGGGAAATGGGAGTTCACTGTTTTTAGGAGATGAAGATGAAATGTCGAAGGTTACTCGAGATGGAGATGGAGTAGCAGGAGTAGGAACTTGGATTTTTGAGGGAGATGAAGCTGGATTGGTAGTTTCTTCATCATTAATATAGGCCTCTTCTAGATTTTCTTTTTCTTTTCCTTTTCTGGTGGCAAGTTCCCTTCCACTCCTTAAGGAAACTGCACACAAGTTTGTTGATTGAAATGTGTTGTCGTCTACAAGGATTGAATTTGCTTGTTCCTTTGGATTGGGGTTAGTCTGTGAAGGGAATTGACCAGGTGGCCTTTGTTGAGTGAGTAACTGTTGAATCTGAGATTGCAAGGCTTTTTGGTCTTTGCGCAGAGCTGCGACCTCTTCTTGCGTATCTCGGGATTTACCCATCATCGCCTTAAACATCTCTTGCATTTGAGACATATCAGACTCAGGATTCGAAGGAGGTTGAGTCGGTCGACTCGATGAAGCTTCATTGCCATAAGGTTGTTGTTGATATTGCCTTTGGCCTCCTTGGAAATTGGACTGAGGTCTGTAATTTTGAGATGGTTGAAGGGTATGTGGGTTTTGGATATTTTCTGTGTTTGAGTAGCGAAGGTTAGATTGCATGTTACGTTGCCAAGGTTGTTTGTATCCTGAACTATTGGTGATGTAGTTTGCCTCCTCTGCTGCTTTTAATTCTTGTAGCTGGGGGCATTATTCGTAGTCATGAGGCCCACCACATTGTGTACAAGAAATAACAGGAGATGATTGGGACAAAGGTGCATAGCCTGGAGGGGTTGTAGATGATCGGGAAATCATCGACTTAGCTTGCTGGGGGTAGGAGTTCATAGCCATCTGCTCAACCACTTTCTGCAGAGTACTCACTTTTGTTGCCTGCTGAGCATTGCTTTCCATGAGTTGCTCATGGCTTTTCATCAATTGATCGAACTTGTTATCACTTTCCCCAACATGGTATAAACCTGGAGTACCGCTCCTTGATCCACCGGAGGCCCAGTCTCTGATTTCTTCACAGAGAGACTCCATGCTATTCAGGAATTGTGCTCCTGGCTTTTTCAGAATATCGGCCCCTAAGGAGGATAATACCATTGTTCTGCACGGACCGATCAAGCCTTTGTAGAACAATTGTGATACTTGTTCTTTCGTCAGACCATGGTGAGGACAAGTAAGTAGTAGACCTTTGAAACGATCCCAAGTTTCACAAATATTTTCCGACCCAGGTTGCTTGAAATTATAGATTTCAGCAATCATCTCCAATGTTCGGCTCGGGGGTAGAAATTTATCGTAGAACATGGTGGCCATGTCATCCCAGGTACCAATGGTACTTGGTGTTAGGCTATGATACCACTTGCTCGCGTTTCCCGTTAGGCTGTGAGGGAATAGTGACAATCTTGCATATTGGAGTACTGCGTCGGTCGCAGTAAGACTATTGGCATGTTGCAAGAATTTTGTAACATGTAACAGGGCTTCGTCCGGACTGGTGCCATCAAACATGCCCAACTCTTTCACACATCTGATTTGATGATATGGCTTCAGCTTCTGCCACTCATCGTATTTGGATGGGCTAAGGTGAGGAAGGATGATAGCAGGCTGTTGTCCTTGGTTAGACGGCCTGTTGATATTTCGAACTGTCGCTGGTGTAGATGCCATGTCAGTTTCCGGGTCAGATTTTATCACTGTGGTGGTAATGTTTTGTTGAGTACGTCTCTGCCTTAGAGTGCGCAAAAAGGTTCTCTCGATCTCTGGAATGTAACCAACCGTGTGATTATTAATATTTTCTGGGAGGCTGTTTGACCTGGTAAAAGGCATTCACCACTCAAAACAGAGAAAAGAAACTCGTTATGTGTTAGAATAAATAAAAATGTTAGGAATTAGTTGACAGAAATTTTAAGTTAGTAGTTAGAGACAATGGAAAGAAATGACAGAAAATTGAAATGACAATGGAAAGAAATGACAGGAAATTTAAAGTTAGTAGTTAGTATACTGGAAATTGAAGGACAATGGAAATTAAATGTTAAGGACAATGGAAATTAAATGACAATAATATAAAGAGTTAGTAATTAGATGTCAGAAGTCAGATGTCCGTAGTCCAAAGTTAGATGTCCAAAATTAGATTAACAACAAAATAATATTAACAGATTATTATAATATAACAGGTGAATTAACCGGGGCTTAGGGACTAGAATAAATCAAGTCCCCGGCAACGGCGCCATTTTGCAGACGTGTTATCGTGAGTTGTTAGAACTGGTGTAATTAATAAAAGAAAAGAAATTAAAACTCAAAATATCCGTCGGGCTGCAAATAAAACCCGGTCGCAGTAGTATAGTAAAACAGAAGCGGCCGGGGTCAAACCGTGGGACTTATAGCGAGATAAAATAGTTCCTAAGCTTGTCACAAAAAGGGGGGAAGTTAACTGACTTGTTTTAGAGAATTTAAATAGCAGAAAAGATAACTGAGTGCAGATGAATTAAATGGAACTCCGGGTTCAGATTTATATAATCTGATTAATTATGCTATCTCTACCGGTTTAATATATTAGTTTGGCAAAATTCCTGTTATTATCTTAAGGACTAAGTCATAGACTCATAAGAACTCGTTTACCAGAAAATGCTCGGTCTAATCAAGGTTCGAGCAATACTTATGTAAACGGACGTTAAATTCGAGGAATTATAATTGCATATGAAAATACTAACCTATTAAATCATAATAAGCTTTCTCTAGATTTACGGCTTAATTAACCTGTCTATTTATCACCGGTCTGATCAAAATAGACTTGGAAAGCATTTTAATAAATTCATGTAATTTATTAAAATGGCGAGTGATAAACTTTAAACGTAACAAACTGTATTTATTTTAACCGGTAGAAATATTGATTACATAATTAAACAGACTAAAGCTAAACCTTCACCCGGAGCAAATCCTCCTTAGCCTGACATATTAACTGGTAATAAGTCAGACAGAGGTTGGACGTAATAATAATACGGAGGCGTGAATGGTGTATGGAGAAATGAAGAGGAAGAAGAGTGGAGCAAGTACGTAGGATTTCTGTAAATGGAATGAGAGATTTTGAGTGTTGAGTTTGGGGTGGAACGTATGTATTTGATTGAAGTAGCAGTGGCTTTTTATAGAGGAGAGGAAGAAGAGGAACGACTGCAGACATAGGTGGAAGAGCATTGATTGCTCATTAATTGCAGGGGACAGGGCTGATGACGCGTGAGGAAAATAAGGTAGGCGGTGCGGAGTAGATGGATATGGCAGAAGCAAGTCGACGGGCGAAGTCGACGAGCGAAGAAGAAAACTGGCGCGCGGTGAGTTTTAGTCACGTCCGCGCTGTGTCCTCATTGGCGTCCACCTCTGAAGCCATGCGGACGTCTCTGTCTGTTTCTGTCCGCCCGAGCGTCCGCTTCACGTCCGCCTGAGGTCTTCACTCACGTCCGCCCGAGGTCTTCACTCACGTCCGCCCGGTCACATTCCTGTCCGCCTAGCTGTCCGCATCACGTCCGCATCTCGTCCAGGCGGTTGCAAGTGTATTTTCTTCTACGAATTTTGACCAGCTCTAGATTCTTCGTTTGGACTCCGTTTTCTGAGCCGTTTACGTCTATGCGTTCGTCTCTTCGTCTACTTTACTCCCAGCTTGGTTTTCCTTATGTTTAAACAATAAATTTATGAGATAACAATAAAACATAAACTAGAGGAAAACTAACCGAAGTGGAGAATTGAGCAAGAAAAGTGCTAATATTATATATGAAATACACCTATAAAACATGCTCATTTGGACACTTATCAGGTTCTCCTCTATAACTCAAGGTTGAAGTTATTCCCCGGGAAGTTAAAGTCTCATTGAGCTGGCCCTTTTACTGTTACAAAGGTCACCCCATATGGAGCTTATGAGCTGAAGAATGTCAAGGGGGAGACTTTCATGGTCAACGGTTCCCGGCTAAAGCATTATCATGGAGGTGACATCCAAAAAGTTGAAGCTCGGGCTCTTTACTTAAGAGACCCTCCAGGTTCCCTCTAACCCTCACTATGGTCTAGCCAAAGACCTTAAAAAGACGGGCAGCTTTCCGGGAGACAACCCGGACTATTGTCACTTTTACCTCGCATTATTTTCTCATTCGAGTTATGATAGTTGTTTCCTTATTCTATGCTTTATTTATTGTTTGTTCTGGGTGTTTTTGCATGTTGAATCAGTTTTTGATTGATGATAAGTGTTGTGGGCAAGAAAACAAACATTTTGGTGAAATTCTGGTCTTGACCGACCTTAGGACCGACCTCGCAAGGTCGGTCGAGTCCCAGATTTCAAACTCGCCAAGCTACTGACTTGGACCGACCTTGCGACCGGACTTGCAAGGTCGGTCGGACTTTAAAAATTTCAAACCCGTCACATTCTGGAATGGACCGACCTTGCGACCGGACTTGCAAGGTCGGTCGAACTTTTTTTTCGAAACTTGAAACCTTCTGGAACGGACCGACCTTACGACCGGGCTTGCAAGGTCGGTCCGGCTAAAAATTTTGAAAAAAAAAAGCCAAACGCATCGTTTTTCTTCTTTTCCCATTTCCCTGTTCTTCTTTCTCCTTCCCCGATTCCCTCTATCGGACCCGACACCATTACCACCTCCCCCCTTCATCTCTCTCGTGCAGCACCCTCACCACCACCCATCATTTCCGCCACCTGTGCACCGCCTCCGAGTTCGCGCCGCGCCCCCGTCCCCCGCCGCTTTGCGCGCCTCCGCCGCGCCGCACGCCACGCCTCCGCATCAGTCGCACCGCAACCACCACCAAATCGCAACCCTAAATCGCCCCAACCCCCAAATCAAATTCCTTTTCGATTTTACCCCAAAATCTGTCATATTTTGCTCCCTAATCCCCTACAATACATCCAGGTATCTTTTTCTATCACTATATTGTCCATTCTTGCACTTTTTGACAAAGTTACACTTTGGGCAAAATACAAGTCGAACCAAATGAGGCCTTACTTGGCAATTTGTGAATTTTGAACATTTAGTGATTGGGATAGCTCTGATTGTTACTTATGGGTGTTTGTGCAAACTGAATTTGAACGTGTTGCACTATGGTGGCTTTAGCGTGACTTTGGCATTAATACTCTACATTTAGTAAGGCTTTGTTAGCATTATTTGCTTGCTTTAAAATTATGTTATGACTTTGTTGGCCTACTTGGATCATGCGTGCGCAATTGAATCTCTATGCCTAGGGTACTGCATTACTGTTGAGATTTGGAGTTAGCCAAAATGTGAAAATGGGTAGAGTGTAGATTTGCTTCTTAAGTTTGGACCTTAATGGATGACTTGGGGTACGGGGGTGCTTGAATATCGGATTGCGAACCTTTTGCTAATTTGTGGAGGTTCTTAGAACCGGGGAATGATAGAAAAACAGGGGGGACTCTGGCAAAATTTTTCCACACAACCGTCGTTTCTTTTGCTCTTTCCTGTGCTTCTTGCTTCATATTGTGCTACTTCTTTATTGTAATCTTAATTGTTTTCTAACAATTCAATGGTTGTTATTTTTGTTCTTTTCTGTTTTGCATTTTCTTTTCCCTTATTTGTTTTGCAGACCATGGCCCATCGACCCCGTCGTGCTAGGAGACAGGTGGCTGCCCCCGAACCAGAGCCCGAATTTCTGAATGCTCTTCTCGACGGCATCTTCGTCAGCGCAGATGCCCGAAGCTGGTTCAACTCTCCCAGACGGAGGGAGATAGTTCAGGAGTGCGCTGTGGACCCAGCGCTCGAGGCAGACCTACAGCTCCGGCCTTATCTTGAGGCCATCGGGTGGGGCTGCCTACTCACCATGGGAGGCCCCTACTACCCTCGCCACATTAAAGAGTTTTACGCTAATGCTACGGCCGATCGGCGGGCGCGCGAGGTCACCTCCTACGTAAATGGTGTGCCCATCTTCATTCGGAGGCTGGACATCCACACATTCTTCCATCTGCCACGGGACGACCTCCAGCACTCCAAGTGCATCCACTAGGCCGACCTCAATGCCAGCCGGCGTCACTACCTCAACAGCCTCCCGGTTCAGACGCGACGTAAGAACCAGGACGGGACCGACATTCGACTCACCATGACCCCGGCGATGGTCGAAGATCCGGTGAGACGCATCATGCTTGCTCTGCTACGACACAACCTTCTACCTCGGGATAACAAGGACCTCAACGCCACCAACTGCTACCTGATGGACTACATGGTGGCACCGGACCCCGACAAGCCCCTCTCCCTCTCCGATCTTTTCATGGCCCACCTCTGTCACATCATTGAGAAGAAGGATTCCCACCACTTGGGGTTTCCACACTTTTTACAGAGGATGTTGGATCGCTTCAGAGTCGAGCCCCGAGCGGATGAGGTGGCGACCTTGCCTATGGACCCTATCTCAGCCACCTCTCTGCGGAAGATGGGCTTTGTTCGCAAGGACGACGGGTGGCACAAGGCCATCGATCGCTGAACCTAGGCCGCGCCGGGGTACATCCTCCTCTTCCGGTGCCTCCTCTTCCACTTCTGCACCCAGCCCGTTCCTCGCCCTGCCTCCTCCACTACCGACCGGAGTGGTGACCCCGGAGCAGCCAGCGGTGTTCGAGAGGCAGATGGCTGAGCACCGGCGTCTCATGGAGGAGCACCAGCGCCAGATGGACGCACAACTGCAGTACATTCGCGAGCAGGCAGCGCGTGGTGGTGCCCCCCCCAGTAGCCATCTTCGGATCCCAGGCTGCCTTGCATTTGTTTGATCTATTTATTTCACCTATCTTAGAATACTTTTTAAGGCTGTTAGACTTTGTTACGATGTTTGCTCTGCTTGTACTTTACACTTTCGTTACTTTCGCATTTGCGTACTGCTACTTATGCGTTATGGTGCTTTACGCACCTTATTGACTACTTTGTTTTGGGACACATTTATGGGTCCCCTTTTGACTATCTAACATTGGCATCAATGCGAATTCTCTTGAATCCATGTTGCGCCTTGTTTCTTTTGGTTTTGCATTGTAGATATCTCAACTGAACTCGACAACACCCCGTAGTGAGTTAGGTGAAATTCCAGACCACCTCTTGTCAATTTTTCCTCGGATCTTCGACTCTCCTTGTCGGCGCTAGAGCTTACATACCTATGCACAATGGCAAGTGTGGGGGAAACACAGCCACCTACTCAATTTTATCAGGGGAGTACTAGTTCTCTAACAATTACAATTTCTGCAATGCAACATTATTTTTGCTTAATTCATGCCTAGGGCTGCAATACGGAATTTAGTTTGTTTTCCATGCGCTTTTCGTTGACCAATGAGGACATTATCCCATTCCAGTGTGGGGGAAACGACCTTCTCTTGTTGATGCACTACTCAATTTTCTCATATTTATCTATAGCTTCAGGAAGGAGTTATGTTTAAAGCAAGCAAGTTTTTCTTTGAATTCTTGGAATTTTTCACCGAACTTTTTCTTCAAAGGTTCTCTCTTGAGGAGCACTTATGTGCGGTGCAATCATAAATCCATTTCGTGGTGAATTTTTATTGCTTAGGGGTTCTTCTACCTTCTCATCTAGGGATTGCTAAGGGGTGCTTCCTTGTGACTTAAAAAAAAGTGTCAAAAAGAACCTTGAGAGACACCATAGGTAACCAACAAATGAGAGTTGAGTGTTCCTTGAAGCAAGTCAAAATACCAAATTACCTCTCCTCATCTCTTGTTGCAAAAGTGAATCAAATGCAAATCTCTATTTTCCTTTTGTTTTTCCTCAATGCCCATTCTTGAGAGAAGTTGGCCATGGTAAAAGTTCCCCAAGTTCCATAATCTGTAAGAACTCGGAAGCACTCTAGATCATACCCTGAAACTCTATATTTTCATTTGCCCTAAGCACATCCATGTCGTCGTGAAAAGGTTGGTTGCACTCCTCTTGAGGTTTTTCACAAATTTTGCTCACTTGAATTCAAGAACTCATCTAAACACTTGCTTGCTTTAAATGTTCTTTCTTTTCGTGGGTCCTTAGCTAAATTTTGCTTGAGGACAAGCAAATAGATAAGTGTGGGGGAGTTGATAAGTGGTGAAATAGTGCTCTCCCAAGGTCTTTATTCACCGTCATTTTATTTGGCGCATGACTTATTTCACCACTCTATGAAGTATTTTTGTGTTTATTAGTGATCTTATACCTTTGGCATATTCGAATAGGTAAATACTCGTTTGAGTACATTTCAGAGCTTAATCTGAGAATGCATCAATGTTCGAGCACCTCGGGAAGGATGCCAAGCCAATGGGAAGCATCGGGAGAATTTCGGCACAAAAGAAGGACATTCTGGAATCGACCGACCTTGCGACCGAACTTGCAAGGTCGGTCGAGCTTTAAAACCCATCACGTGTTTCTGCCTAAAAGAGTCCGACCGACCTTGCAAGGTCGGTCGGACGGGATTTTTGCCCAGAATTTTCTGTTTAAAGACTACAATCTGGGGCTTCCTTCCCGATTATCAAACACTCACGACTACAACCCTAGACAGACGAGAGAGAGGCAAAATAGAGGAGAAAAGAAGAGGAAAAGAGAAGAGAAGAAAGGAGGAAGAAGATAGTGAAGATTTCTACCTCCATTGAAGCTTGGAAGCTCCTCTAATGGCTGATTCTCCCTTTTCCTTGCTCTTTCCTTTAGCTATGGTTGAGTAGTTCTATTTGTATCCTAGGATGAGGGTTTGAACCCATTTTACTCATTGAATGCTAGAAACCTAACTCATGTGTTACTCTCGTTTTATTTCCTTCAATATCTATTAATGTACTAAACTGATCTCTTATTGCATTTATGGTGGTTCCATTCAATATTTGAGCTTGAGTTTGGAACTAGACCAAGAAGGGAGTAAACCCTAACTTTTGCTTTCTTGATTCTGGAAGTGAATGCTTGGGGCTATTGTTTAAGAGTGCTTGCTTAATGCTACTTGATGACTTGAACCTCCTTTAATTAAGGGGTTTGATTATTTAGGTAAGAATTGGACTTCCCATGATTTGGGGATTCATGAGCTAAACTCTAATAGGCACTGAGAAGATGAGTTATGGTTTTGAAGTTCTTTGAGTGAGTTGGGTGATTCCCACTATCCTAGGGTACTCCCCCCATCCATTCCATACACAAACACTTTACTGTTTTTGTTGCATTTCAATTAACAAACAACCAAGCTTGCCTCTGGCTAAACCCCCATTTTATTGCTTATTCGCACTTAACTATTATACCGAAGCTCGGGATTTAGAATCCAATTTCCCTGTGGATACGACACTTGTTTTATTACAACGAATAGGGTGCACTTGCCCATTTTGACTAGGTTTAATTACTATGTTTGTAATTTTCCCACCAGTGGGCTGGGATGGTTTTGCTTTCCAGATTCCCTGCAGTCGGTGAACTGTTTAAGCACTGAAGTTCTTCACTTGACTGAGGAAATGAAACTACAGAAAACCTTAGACTCATTTCCTGATGTATTTCAGCCTCTAGATTTTCTTCCCCCTAGTAGATTCCATGGTCACCATATCCCACTGCAACAGGGGGCTGTTCCCCAAAACATTCGGCCATATAGATATCCCTATTACCAGAAGGACCAAATTGAGAAGATTGTCGAGGAACTTAAACTCGCTGGCTTCATTCGTCCCAGTACAAGTCCTTTTTCTAGTCCTGTGTTGCTGGTGAAAAAGAAGTCAGGAGAATGGAGATTCTATGTGGATTATAGGGCATTAAACAAGATCACAATTCCTGATAAGTTCCCTCTTCCAACTATTGATAAGCTTCTAGATGAATTAAATGGAGCCACGATATTTTCCAAGTTGGATCTCAAGTCGGGTTATCATCAAATTCGAGTGAAGGAGGAAGATGTGGAGAAAACAGCCTTTAGAACTCATGAGGGGCATTATGAGTTTCTCGTTATGCCATTTGGGCTGAAGAATGCCCCTGCCTCTTTCCAGCCTTTGATGAATGAGATATTCATGCCATTTCTGAGATGGTTCATTTTGGTGTTTTTTATGACTATTAGTGTTTAGCAAAACCTTTGAGGAACATTTATCACATCTGCATCAAGCTATTGTTGTTCTGTTCAAGAACCAGCTTCGAGTCAACAAGAAAAAGTGCAGTTTTGCTAAGAGTAAGGTGGATTATTTGGGCCATTTTATCTTAGGTGATGGTGTTGAGTTCGACCCAGCTAAAGTACAAGCTATGGTGAACTGGCCAGTACCTAAGACAGTGAAAGATCTATGCTCCTTCCTGGGATTAACCGGGTACTACAGACGCTTCATCCAAGGGTATGGGTTGATCGCTGCACCATTAACTGCGTTGACCAAGAAGAATGCTTTTCTGTGGTCTGATGCAACACAAGAGGCTTTTGAAAGGCTTAAGAAAGTTCTCTCCACAACCCCGGTTTTAGCCACACCCAACTTCTCGGTTCCTTTTGTGGTGGAAACCGATGCCTCGGGAAAAGGTCTAGGAGCTGTTCTTATGCAACAGCCTATTGCATTTTTAAGTCAAGCTTTATCTCAGACGGCCTTATCTAAGTCGGTGTACGAGAAAGAATTAATGGTTGTTGTATTTGCGGTTCAGAAGTGGCGCCATTATCTGTTGGGCAGGCGATTTACTATCAGGATTGATCAGAAGAGTTTTAAGCATCTCTAGGAGCAACGTTTGATGACAGAGGAGCAGTATAAATGGGTTACAAAATTAATGGGATTTGACTTTCAAATCTGCTACCGCCCCGGGGGAAAGAGAATAACGCAATAGATGCCTTGTCTCGGGTAGAGGTGGCCCCTTAATTACATCAGATATCTTCAGTAATCTTTGATGGGTGGAAAAATTTGCCGGATGAAATATCTAAAGATCCTACTTTAACTAAGATTTTTCAGGATCTGTTGGTCTCGGGTGACAGCCACCCTGGTTATGAGATAAAGCGCAACTTCTTATTCTATAAAGGTAAACTAGTACTACCTGCTACTTCTGATCTCGTACCCCAGATATTGCAAGATTTTCATGAGACTCCTATGGGTGGCCATTATGGGTTTCTACGAACTTTTAAAAGAATTGCTGGAGTAGTTTTCTGGTTGGGGATGCGAAAACGAATCAAAGAATTTGTGGGGTCTTGTGATGTTTGTCAAAGAGTAAAGTATAGTGCCTGTTCTCCTGCCGGTTTACTGCAAACTTTGGCAGTTCCTTCTAGAGTTTGGGAAGGAATCTCTATGGATTTTATTACTAAGCTTCCAAAAGTTCAAGGGTATGAGGTAATCTTGGTTGGAAGACAGTCGATGTAAAACTCTGCTCCTCCAAGATCAAGTTGCAAGTTCCTGCAAATACCCTTACTCCTTTCCGTCACCCCATTCCCGACAGTAACGCCGAAACAGACGAGTCGTCCACCGGCAACCCCCATTCCCGAACCAAATCTTCTTGAACAAAGTTATGCGTCACACCGCTGTCGACCAAAACTACCACCCTTTGCCCACGCAGCCAACCCTCCAGCTTCATTGCTTTGCGAATGGGGATCCCCATCAAAGACATCAAGGATAACTCCGCTGTGAACAAAGTCGGAGGTGACCCGACATTTTCTTGTTCCGGTACAAATTCATACGCCTCTTCTTCGCCGTTCAAGTTGTCAGTGAGAAGCAGCTGTAGTCCAGCCACCTTACACCGGTGCGTTGGAGCCCATTTTTTGCCACAACGGTAGCACAAACCCATGGCTCTTTGCCGCTGCATCTTGTTTTGTACAAAAACAGGGGCATACTATGAACTTTTTATAAAAACATGGGTATATTGTGACTTTTTTTTTGTAATAACAAGGGTATTTTATAAACTTTTTGTAAAAACAGAAGTATATTGTGATTTTTTTTTTAAAAAAACATCATTATAAAAACCACTAACTAATTTCATGAATATCACAATATTTTTGGCTAATTCATGAATTGCCACTAAAAAAAGAAAGTCATGAAATGCCACTGTGTCATTAACCATAAGTAAAAAAGACAAAAATCCCCCTACTTGTTAGGGTTGTCAATTTCGAGTTTGGGGGTCGGGTTGACTTCTACCCGAACCCGATCTGCTTATGTTTAACCTCAACCCAAAATCAGCCCGAACCCAAAATAGGTTATGATTTACCAACCCGAAACTGACCTGACGATCTGAAATCAACTCGTAACTGACCTGATGACACGAAATCAACCCAAAATTAAAAATATTGTACCATCAATACAATTTCGACACAAAATCACCAAGATAATATTACATAACATATAAACCATCAAACATAAATGGTTACATGATTGATATATTTAGGATTATGTCATATAACAATAAGAATATATATTATATATATTCTTTTTTCTTTTTTAAAAATGTTATTGGGTTGCAGGTTGAAACCGGGTCGTCAGGTCAAACCCAAAACCGACCTAGGTTTTTAGCAGCCCAACCCGAACCCTGCCCAATAATGTTTTCGGGTTGAAAATTACAACCCAAACATTTTAGCGTGTTGATTTCGGGTCACATTCACTTTCCGGGTTCGTGTCAAGATTGACAGCCCTACTACTAGTTAACAAAATACTTGTAAGGTTCTTAATGTGCCTCTAAGTGTTAATTTTTTTTACTAAAATCCACAAAAAATACTATAAAAATATAGATAACTATAAAAAATATTTAAAAATAAAAATATATTAAAATATCATAAAACACTGAAAAAGTAAATATTTCTTAGATTTTTTTCAAAATTATATAGTTCCATAAACATATAATTTATGCTAATATTTCTACTAATTTAGACCAATACAGTACCATAATTTTTACCAATTATTTCTCTAATTATTTGGTATAAATTGGTAGAAAATTGGTATAAATTATTTTTTTAGAACATAATATTCTTTTTATAGTACTGAATAAATTTTTAAAAATGAAACATTTATTTGTTTTGACATTTTATGATATTTTCATTTTTTATATTATTTTTTATTTTTATTGTATCTTGAATTTTTTGTGAACTTTTGTGAATTTTTAATACTTAGGGGTATATTGTGAACTTCAAAAGTACTTTGTTAACTGGTAGGGGTATTTTGTCTTTTTTTCATCTCAACAATGACTATAGTGGCATTTCATGAACTTTTACAAAAATATAGTGGCATTTGTGGCTTTCCTTTTTAGTGGCATTTCATAATTAGCAAAAAATATAGTGATATTTCATGAAATTTCCCCTAAAAAATTTTAAAAAAGTAAAAGTAAAAATTTCAAGGGCAATATGGTCATTTTCCAGGCACAATTAATGTCTGTTACCAAATCTTGGCATTTCGCGAATTTCAAATATTTTTGTGACATAAGAGGGACAAATTTTTAAAAAAGAGGTATATGGTGAATTATGAAACATTTTAGTGACATATTGTGAACTTTAAATGTAGTTTGTTAACTATTAAAACTATTTTTGTCTTTTTTCTTCTAGTCAATGACTATAATGACATTTCATGAACTTTTATAAAATGTAATGACATTTTATGACTTTTTGTTTTTTATTTTAGGGCATTTCATGAATTAACAAAAAATATAGTGAAAAATAAAGACTTAGACATTTGAATAAATAAAATAGTAATTCAGTCAATAAAAGCTAGATGGGGGATAGCCAGCTTGTTAATCCGGGGCAACCTATAAATACTTCTTATATTGGCCCAGCAGTAGATCGATCCACGCATGAAAAGTTTGAAATTTCCCGCTTCCTTTAAGTCCGTTATTTGAATATTTTAGCTCTGCTATTTAGCGTATAGGATAGTGCCTCGTCATCGATCCACACCTCCATCTTTAATCCAATAAAACTCCATTTCCATCGTATATAAATAACAAACCGGGAACACAATCAATTCCATCTAAATTTCCTTCGCACTTTCCTGTTCGCTAATCTCACATCTGAAACCAAAACACACACATCCCTCCTTTTCCCCGTTCTTTCTCCAAGACATTCACCATGGCACCCAAGGCCGCCGAGAAGAAGCCAGCAGAAAAGAAACCCGCAGCCGAGAAGGCACCAGCTGAGAAGAAGCCGAAGGCCGGAAAGAAGCTTCCAAAGGACGCTGCTGGCGCAGCCGATAAGAAGAAGAAAAGGTCGAAGAAAAGTGTCGAGACATACAAGATCTACATCTTTAAGGTTCTGAAACAGGTTCACCCTGATATCGGTATCTCAAGCAAGGCGATGGGGATCATGAACTCTTTCATTAACGATATCTTTGAGAAGCTTGCTTCTGAATCTTCTCGACTGGCGAGGTATAATAAGAAGCCTACTATCACATCTCGGGAAATTCAAACAGCTGTGAGGTTGGTGCTGCCTGGTGAACTTGCTAAGCATGCGGTTTCTGAAGGGACTAAGGCGGTTACCAAATACACAAGCTCTTAGATGTGGGCATTGGGTGTTAGGATTAGGGTTAAGTTGAGATGATGTTGGTTTGATGAATTGTTGGTGTGTGGAAAGTTATTTTGTTGTTTTTGAATGTAATTTCTTGCAGTATTATGGATGATGTAAGATAGTTGTGAAATCAATGAATCGTTGATCCTTTTGTTCAGTTTTGAGTTTACTCTTCTGCTGTGTTGGTACATTACTTTCTGTTGGAACATCTAATTCATTGTAATACGTCTTCTCGTGGTTGCATTAGCTCAGTGATTCGTTTCCATTTGAATTCCACTGTTATCTAGGCTAGTTTCTTTTTCCTGGATACAGTATTGAGTTTTCCCTCTCTTTTCATTTCTTATTTCATTGAATTTTCCCTCCCCTTTTTCAGAGATTTTTATTTTGTTTTGTAATGTTAGATGTGTTATAGTACACGTTTATTGTTTTAGATAACGGGATAATCCGTACGTAGGGCGGTAATTTATTTAATAAATTCGGTGGGTTTGAAGAAATTTGTGCACTACCTATTTCTCCTACTTACCCGCCTGCACGATCTTTGTTTCTGTTACCCCAAATAACGGAGAACAAGCTTCAGTTTTCAATCGAAATGCTTTCGATTCCTCCATTATATTCCTCGTCTCCCCTATTCAAACAATCGATTAATGGCTGTCTTTCTGTCTATATTCCGGTTCTTATACGCCCAATTCTCCTCTAGACATTCACATTTACACAGAATTGTAGGTTTGACGTTAATTCTTACTTTGACGGTGGCTCTAGCTTTTTCCTCTCCAATGGTGGCATTCAGATATTCAATCTCTCAAACATCAAGTCCTTGTAATGGCGGTGGCGACGATTACGTTAGAATTCCAATGGGTTCCTTACCTGGTGAAAAGGTCTGCTTTCCATCATATTGGATTATGAAATCGGGTTTTGACTTTGTCATCCCGACTATTATTGTCGGGCTTATTTCCATTTGTTCTACTCTGTTTTTGAATTCTTTAGGCGTTAGGGAAGAGCATGAAGATTAGATTCTTATCTAGATTATAAGTATTGAATCTGCCAAGGTTCTATTTTTTACTTTTGGCAATTGATTTTGATATGGTTTATGAGCAGCGGTTTGTGATTTTAGTAGTGGTCAAATTTGTCTGACCTTTTAACTCATAAAAATAATAATTTGTGTAACCTTGGCAATGTGGTGGTCACTGGGTATGCGCGGCTTATAACTGGCCTTGAAAATAGACCGGTTCAAGTACTGTTATTGAGTAAAAAACTGTGACTTAAGAGAGGGTGAGATACGACCCCTTTGAACTGAAATGCAGTAGAGAATTACTATACAATTAAGAAAGGTTGTGCTAAAGAAAGAATTAGAAGAATTACGAATATGACGGGGTTCTTCTCTGTCTCGAGGGGATTATCAAGGGAAGGTGATTGAATGCGGAAAGTTTTTGTGGCGGTGGGGAAGGAAGGAAGCAAGTTCGAAAGGAGAATAGTGAAGTTGGTTCTCTTAAAGAGTTGAGTACTATTGGGAATTTTGTCTTGACTGAAGATGCTTTGTTACGATGGAGTGGGTCGATGAATTAATTGAATGCTTTGCTGAACCGTGAGGAGGTTTAGATGTGTCAATGTTCTAGGCAGCATGGATCGTTGCTGGTGATCGTAACACAATCTTCTTTCACTGTCGGCTCAGAGCCAGAGCACGTAAGAATTTTATTTATGGTCTGCTTGATCAGTGGGGCGGTCTGGAGATGGAATGGGTTGGTTTGGAAAGTATTCCGAGAAGTTATTTTGAGCAGATGTTTACTACCTCCTGATCACCTGATGTAAATCCCCACTTGGTGTGTGTTGAGGGTCGGATTCCAGCGGAGGTGAGAGCGGCCATGGGAGAGCCTTACACTCAAGAGGAAGTCCTTGCAGCTCTAGAGGATATGAACCCTAACAAAGCGCTAGGGCCAGATGAAGTGAACATAATTTTCCTCAAATCTTTTTGGAATGTGATTAGTTTAGATTTTGTGTTTACAATGCTCTAGGTTTTAAATTCCAATTTGCTTCCAAGTAACATTAATCATACGCATATAGTACTTGCGCCAAAGAAAAATGGTGCTTTCTCTATGGCAGATTTTAGACCGATTTCACTTTGCAATTCAATATATAGGGTCATTGGTAAATACTGGTTAATAAGGTTAAGGGTGCAATGAGCTATGTTATTAGCGAGGATCAGGGTGCGCTTGTTAGGGGGAGGTTAATCACAGATAACATTATATTGGCTCACAAAGTTTTGCACCAAATGTTTATCTAAGGCTGTTAATCAGGGGCACTTTGCTTTTAAAATTGATATGTCAAATGTTTTTGACAGGGTAGAGTGAAATTTTAAAATTCCAGATGTGCTCCGGTCTATGGGGTTTCATGCTAGATGGGTAGCATTGGTGGAGAAGTGTCATCAGTCAGTCACTATGTCTGTTCCATTTAATGGCTATTCGAGTAATATTTTTAGGCCTCAAAGGGGATTGAGACAGGGAGATCCTTAGTCACCTTACCTATTTATTTGTTGTATGGAAGTGTTATCTTCCGCTTTAAAACTTGCTTCCCATGTTGGGATTGTTCAAGGGTTTAGTTTTTTTTTTTTGCGGATGATCGTCTCTTGTTTGGTAGAGTATCAGTTTCAAATGCCCAAGCTTTGCATAATATTGTCCAGGATTTCAAAGAGGCTTCGGGGCAATGCATTAATCTAGAAAAGTCGGGGTGATGTTTTCTTCTGATGCATTACCTTTGGTTAGGCAAGATATATTTTCCACATTTCGGACTAGAGAGATCAGTCATCTTGGTTGAAATACCCCGAACTTAATATGGTGATTAAATTATTCTAATATGGTATTTAAGGGCCTAATAGTGCCTAAGTAATTTTGGTAAAGAAAATAAATCCAAAAGAAATGAGAAAACGCTTAGAAAGCGGAAAACGCTAATGTAAGCGTTAAATAACCATAGGGGGGTACGAGACCTCGGTTATAGTATCGTAAGGATTCCTAAGGCTTATTCATGCCTAATTAGTATATGGGAATGATTCCCGAAGAAAACCCGAAAACGTGATTTTAAGTGGTCAAACGAACCCGTAAAAATTATAAATCATTAATTAACAATAATTAAGCATCAATGGGAGCTTAATAGCCAATAAAAATAAAGAAACGAGGAAATTCCGGAAAACGGGCCCGGTTAGTGAATAGTATCAAAACCGGGTAAAATAACGAGCATTTTCTGTAAAAGACGAAAAACGCTCCAGCTAGTATAACAGTGGGGGCCGGTTTTTACTCGTGTAGACAGCCTCTCACACACACATTAGACTAGTTACTAACTAACAAGTCAAAAAGCAAAAGAAGAAAAAAAGTACAAAAGCACTTTAGCTCTCTCTCTCCCCTCATTTCTCTCTTTTCTTTTTCTCTTTCCACTTCATCCCCTCCTCCCACCGATTTGCTCTCTCTCTCTGGTTGGGGGGCGATTTTTGGAGCTACATAAAGCTCCCATGGATTCTCCATCTTCCCAAGCTTGCCCAAGCTCCATTAAAACTCCAATCTCAAAAATAATTACATATTTGTGATCTCCTCTTCATCCTCTACATTTCTATCTTTTCAAAATTCGAAAAGGATGAGCTTCATCTCCATGGGTTTTCCCCATTTGAAGAGAAAAGCACACTATTGTGAAGCTTGGAGTCTCCTCTTTCCAACAAGGTACAAATCTTTATGAAAAACTCAAGCTTTCTCCACCTCCTTGTGTAACCAATTTTTGCCCTTCTTGTAATGCCTTGTTCTCTCTTTGTTTGAGCTTGGTTCAACTCTCCAATGGTGGAGGAGCTATCCTTTGTATTCAAGGCTTAAAAACCTCTCTTGAAACTCCAAGGTAAAACCCTAACTTGTGGTAATTTAAACCTTTCATTTAATTAGTGGTGTTATAAGAGGTTAGAAGTTTAATTATGTTCTCTTTATGTAATTTGGGTGTTGGGATGGAGTTTGGTAACTCCATCCCCCACAAAATCGATTTGAACAAGAAAGAGAGGAAGAAGAGAAATGGAAAAGAAATGAAGGAATCAAAAGCTCAAGGTAAGAGCTCCTTCTTAATGCTTAATTTAATGCATTAGTGTAATGGGAATGGGTAAACAAATAAAAGAACATAAACCATTGTATTAGAATTGTAATTGTGAAGGTTGGGTATTTGTGAACAAGTATGTGGATTGTAGGCCTTAGAGCCAAGGAATTGTGTATGTGTATTGATATGGTGTTTTGAGGAATTAATGATGTATTAAGATTGCTTGTATTGCTGGTAGGACCCTTATGGGTGTGGCTAGAATAGGAATGATTTTGGTGATAATGGGTATGTGGATAAGTGAGGATTGTAGGTGAACTATGGCAAAATTTTGGTAGGAATATGTACATTTGTGGATTGAAATACCCCTAAATTAATTTAAATTAATTTAGGGGATTTCTTTTATTAAAAAATTAAATTATTATATGTAATTATGAATATTGAATTATTATATGGAATTATGAAATTTATTTAGGGGTTTATTTAGGGGTTTTTTCCTATTTAACCCTAATTATTATACATTATTATATAGTATTATGAATTTAATAAAAAGATTTATAAGTCAATAAATCTTGGGAAAATTATTAAACACTCCAAATATATTTTAAAGATTTTAGGAAGTGTTGGAACATTATTTTGAAATATAAAAGTCAATATAAAATTCTAGAAACCTTAAAGCTTATTAAGCCTTGCTAGAGTTGACTTTTGAGAATGGTCAAACCAGGCCATGAAACCTATACCAATAAATAGGTTATGAAAAACCATGAATATCGATAAAAAGAACGTCAAAAACGGATCATCCTAGCCAAAGTTATGCTAGTTTGAAGTTTAGAGCCAAAATTTTATAACTGCCACGTGTCAGCCTCTCGTGCCCCAACACTTAGTCGATTCTATCTCCTTGTTTTTCTCCAACAACCACCCGATTTTGACCTAACTTGTGACGGCTATATCTCTCTCGTTACTTCGAATTTTCCAGTGCCGTCTTCACCACTCTCTTCTTCTTAATTCCCTCTTTACAATCATAACTCATACAAGCCCTAACTCCTTCTACATAGACGGGAAAGTTGAGCTAAAGTTGCCATCTTTCGAGTTCGTAACCCAGATTCCAATTTTCTTGCGATTTCAGGTAATGTTCGTCTTGCCATAACTTCCTCGTCTTTCAACCAAATTTCGATTTCTTTAGCTCGTTGTGCAGATCACTAACCAATCGACAACTTTCATGTTTATTCCCAAGCCTGATTCGTAACCGGTTGGAAGTTATAGTCGCCCAAAGTCCCTGATTTGTCAGCACATAAAATCGTAGAAAAACGACAGGTAAACTCGTAACTTTCGGGTCAAATTTCTTTCTGTATAATGCATATTAGATTGAGTTCTTGTTATCATTGTGTTCTATGTCCCATCTTTCGATTGAGCCAAAGAACACGGCCTAACTCAATCTGTACCGAAAGTTATAGAGTCGCAAAGTAGGCTACCCAAACCCGGTCAAGCTCGAGCGTTTTTTCCAGTTTCCGATTTCGAATTCACCAAGTTCGCACAATCCGGTGAGTCTCCGACCAAATTTCTCCGATATTGTTGTTCGTAGTTGTGTTTTCGACCTAACCCATGTTTCAATTGTGCCAATTACGCTCTAGATTAGGAGAATTTGGCGAATTATTAGTCGAATCGTACTCTGTAGCTAGTTTGAACCCTAACGTTCAAATTGAATACGAAACTGGGTGAACTCTGCATTAAATTGGGGAAAATCATCATTGGAACCGAAATTGTATTACGAATCCATAGAAACAAGAATCACGTGATTTCGTTCTGTAGATTGTGAGGAATCGTCGATTTAGTACTCGACTTGGTTGAACTCGGCGCTGAAGAACTCGGAAAATTAGGGCCGTCCGATCGTAGTTATAAGATCTGGACGGCCGAGATTAAAACGTTCCAGAATTTTAGTTTATAAGGGTTTTAATAATTCCAGTAAATAGTCTTAACTTGTTGGGTTAAGTTAAATATCTTCCCGAATGTATTTTGACTTGAAATTTTAACCATAGATTCCTTATTTTATGTAGTTTATTTTGATGTAAATTATTAAGGTTTTGGAGTTTTTAAACATAAGTTATGATTTTTACAAGTTACGGGTTTTCTGGAATTATTTGGCTAAATTAAAAAGATATTTTTATGAAATAAAAATTTTATAATATGTCTAAAATGTTATAGTTACTGTATATTGAATTTGGGAATTTTTGGGCAATGGTAAAGGGTTTTAAAAATTGTGTTTAGGAGTTTTTCATAAGAATAACCTATAATATAAAGTTTTTAATGTAATAAAAAATTAGAGTAAGGTTTGTTAATTAACTTTTAAGCTGGGGAAAATAAAGGGAACTAAATTAACATTATATAACAGTAGGTTAAAAATGTTTTTGTATTAGCTTCTAAGAGAAATGAAATTATTTACATATATGTATATTTACTTACTTAAGTAGGAACTTATATAAATTAAGGAATTTAATTATCCTACATTTTATTTACGATATTATATGGGGATTAATATTTTAAATAAACTAAGGAACAAATATATATAGATATTATTTAATACACATTTAAAAAAAACATTAAGAAGTAATTTAAAGTAAATCAGGGAACTAATTAAAGTACCACTCATAATAACTAAACTTTATAAGAGCTAGAACCTTAAGATATGGTAAAAGAAATACTTTATGAAATATACTTAGAATACAGTTTAAGGTGGTATTAATAAGATAGTTTAAATATGGTGAATTACATGGGGAAAATGTCTTGGTAATTTCTAATACGGGTTACTTATATCTATTAAATAATCAAGGAAACACATCATGTTATAAACTTTAAGTCAGTTGTGTTAAGCCTATAAGTTATTGAACATTAATAATACAATAAAATTTCCTAAAAATGCTATGGATAAATTTTAATACATAAAGATATATATATACATATAAATATACATTTACATAAATACATTAACATGGTTGAGGGAAATAATAATCCTTGTGACAGTTATAATAAGTAGGTTATATATATATATTAAACCTTAGGTTTTAGTCAGTGAGTGATTAAATAATCACTATTAATTTAAGAGTTATTACACAACATAACTTAACCCTGTCTTGGGCTAACCTACTAAGCCCAAGTCTATGAACTCCAAAAGCCCACTTTAACAATCCAAAGAGAGTTTGGGCCACTCTCAGGAATAAATCCTAAATTATTCCAAACTAAACGAGATGGGCCTAACAACGGATTTAGTTAACAAGTCAAGCCCAAACCTTTGTAAAAGAATAATGGTAAACTTAGAACTATTAATCAGTAAGTGAAGAAGGTTGTTAAGTTTGTAAGTCTCTTAACTAATCGACGTTTGGAACACATTAATTATAGGTTACTTTTGGGGAATCACTTATACGGGCTAGTTACTGTACTTCACATACCAGGTACGATTTCTCGTACTCAGCTTGTTGTGTTTTGGACTCTATGGAATGTTTTGTACGATTTCTCGTACTCCGATCTTTTGCTGATTGACTTGTGGAATGTTTTGGAAAACGCTAACTGACTTTAAGAGGAATTTCTAAAAGGAAACGGTTGTGTGACTAACTCAGCTTGTGTGACTAACTGAGCCTTGGATGTGAAACTGACATGGGTATTGGTTCCTTCTATCTGGTGCCCGTTAGACATTGGCTGCTTAGGGTTTACGCTTCTGCACTCTGTAGGACTGAGTGTTTTGGTATTGCTCTGGGTAGTTGGTGGTCTAGTGGGAATATGGGAAAGTTGTTCTTGGTATTGAGTATGGATTATTTCTAATAAGTGGTGCACACACTTTTCACCGATGACTGAGAACGGGTCGGTGGCAGCGGAGGTCTGCTATACCTCGCCCTTTGTGGCAACTGACAGCGGAGGTCTGTTTACCTCGCCCTTGTGGCAACTGACTGGCGGTGGGGGCCATCTCTCCCAATGGGTTTTATTCCACTCTCGAGTTTTGGGTTCATGGATCTATTTTATCATTCCTAGTCCTTTGTGACTATCTGAGTCTTTCTACTCCTAACGGGAATTGGGTTTAACTAAGGAAAGGATGTTCACTAACACTGATGTGATTTTGTTCCACTAACTTTATCTTTCAGTTATTAAACTTTATTCTTATCTGAGTATCTTGATTTGGTGATTGTGAAATGCTTTATTTCTCTGAGTGTTTTAACTGTTGTTTCAAGTTATTTTATTTAAGAATTGTGTTATAAGTGTTTTTGGAGGATCGTACCAGTTCCATTCCAGGGAACTGACCCGCCCCTTTCGGGGTGGGCTGCTTGGTTTCATCTTGCAGGTACGTGATTTACAGGTGGCCACGAAGAGAATGAGCGTTTGGGATGGGACTAGGTTTTGTGGAGAGTTATATGTTTAATTTCTATTATTTGTGTTAAGTTTTCTCGAGTTCAGACCGTGCTTTTATAGATTGTAAGTTGTTGGTGAGGTTTGGTGCCGGGTGTTTGGAACCCGATGATCTGTACGCCTTTAGTATTTTATTTCCGCTATAAATATGTTAAATAGGGGCGTTACAGAAATTGGTATCAGAGCGTAGTTACGCTCTGAACCCGAGAAAACAAGCCGAGTGAAATACTTAGATTATAGGTGCACTTAAAACTGGGGAACTGGGGTAGAATTGGGAAGTGAGAATTCCAGAAAGGCGCGTGACCCTACCCCATACTTACTATTATGTTTTACTTCATGTACATACGAACCGTCCTTAGGACGTTATAAATGTTAATACATAGATAGTTAGACTTTACGATACGCCTTCTGAGTAACAACAACCGTCATACCAGCTAGATGTCTCGAAGAGGAGAGGAGGAGGAGCGGGATCCTCAGGAGGTTTGGACCAGACGCTGTCACCCCGGAGGTCATAGCACAGATAGTGACAGCTGCATTGGCCCAGCAGCAGGCTCAGATCCCACAGCCACCACCACCACCACCGAATGGTCCCCGGGAGTTCAATTGGCTGAAGGCGGTTAACGACCTTCGTCCTCCCATCTACGAAGGCCAACCAGAACCGAAGACTTGGAGAAATACATAGACGAGATGCAGAAGGCCTTCACCTCTCTGCATGTTCCAGTGAATCGTCAGGTGGACATAGCGGCCTACTTTCTTCAGGGACCCGGCATCGATGGTGGCAGACTGCTAGAGCCGAGCTGACGGCCCAGGCGAACTTTGACTTCCAGGCATTTCTAGTGGCCCTGAGAGCTAAATTTTACCCATCCTATCTACAGAAGAGGATGAGGAGTGAGTTTGAGCACTGAAGCAAGGGAGTCTCTGTTGCTGAGTACTACAATAAGTTCGTGGAATTACTTGCTGTTATCGGGGAGGGAGCTTATGCCCCAAGATATCTGGTGGACAAATTCCATACCGGCCTGAACTTCAAGATCATGACTATGATCGGTTCCACCAGAGGGATGACCCTACAGGTAGGTATGGAATATGATTTAAAATTTCTGGTACGCAAAGGTTTCCCCACTAACACATCTTGCAACGACAGGAACTAGCTGATGATGCGAACGATTGTGAGACCACCATTGCCTATCAGGACTCTGTGCTAGGCAAGAGGAGGAATGACAACGGAGGAGGAAATGGTAGAGGACCCCCTCAGACTCAGGAAAGGAGGGGAAAGTTTTTCAAGGGAGGAAACGAGAAAGCCATTGTCTCTATCATGCTGATGCTAAGCCCCTCCGCTCCCAGCCATTTAGGGGTAAGAAAAGTTAGAATCTGTAATATGGCTACATATATGTTATCACATTACTAACCTTGCACTGTAAACAGGAAACCAACCTGTAAGGAAGTACTTCTGCAGGAAGTGCGAGCGGGACCACCCAGGCAAGGAGTGTGACGGAACCTTGGTGACGTGCCACTACTGTGGCAGGAAGGGGCACAGATCCTTCGAGTGCTTCTTGAACCCGGATTCCAGGGACTACAAGCCACGCACCGGGTCAGCGACTAGAGCCCCAGCTCCTAAGACTAATGGAGGAGGAGGTAGAGGTAGCACAGGAGGTGCTGGACCATCTACTAGTCGCCCTGCCCAGAGTCAGCCACAGAGGCCGGGACAGAACTATCCCCAGAGGCCGGGCAAGGCACCAGTCCTAACCTGGTGGACCGCGTCGAGGCAGCAGTGATGACCCGAGTTCACCTGGTGAGGACTACTTTCCTCACGAAGAGGCTTAGACTTATTCTTTACATTCACGTTTAGTTTTCTTTTCGTTGTCAATGTAAAAAGGGATGAACTATAAACCCTTCATTTTATTTCGTTACGAACCTTTCAATTCCATTTGTGAACCATTACTTATTTATTTAATGACAATTGTTCCTCAGCTTTCGATATTTGCTTTCCTATTTTGCCCTATACCACACCCAATATCCCTTTTGAAGCCAAACCACACCCACCAGAGAAGTGTGAGGTCTTGAGACCCGGGATGATCTTACTACGAGAGTACCTGACCCCGGCAGTCCAGTATGCATTGATCCTCAAGATCAGGGAGTTAGGTGTGAAGGAAGGAAATTTTTACACCCCTACCTTCAAGAACGGTTCGACCATGAAGGTGAAGATCATGTGCCTAGGCAAGAAGTGGAACCACACCACCAAGACCTATGAAGAAGTGGAGGTGCCACCAATCCCGGAGGAACTGCAGACCATCATTAGAGCTGCAGTTAAGGCAGCACAAGAATTGGAGGATGAGCCCGTCCCAGACCTAACCTCAGACGTCTGCATCATAAATTTTTATGGGAAAGAAGGTAAGCTAGGGTTGCATCAAGATAAGGATGAATCCCTAGAATCCATCACCAAAGGAGTTCCAGTGGTTTCCATATCACTTGGAGACGACGCGGAGTTCCTATTTGGTGACCAGAAGAGGATGGACCTTTCCACCAAGATCCTCTTGAAGTCAGGTGATGTACTGATCTTTGGTGGGGCAGCTAGACTAATCTACCATGGAGTGAAGAGAATCAAGCCCAACACAGCCCCCACATCCGTTATTAACCAGACTCACCTGAAACCTGGCAGATTAAACCTGACCTTTAGACAGATCTAGCTTTGTACTTTACAATTTCAGTCTTGTAATCATTAAACTGCTCATGAAGTTTTCAATAAGAATGGGAATTCTAAGAATTATTTCTTCATGTAGGAGCTGGAAATTTAGAGGTCAGGCTGAATGTGTTGGACCAGGCTCAAGCAAAGAGCAATGGAACGGTCATCACAGGTATACCTTAACCTTGGAAAACTTGGAGTTACAAACCTTAAACTTAATTCTCAATTGCAGGCACATTCCAAGTTAATGGAGTGGAGGCCACCGTCCTGTTTGATTCTGGAGCCTCCCACTCCTTCATATCCAAGCTTTCATGATAAATATGCCCCCACAGAGGATATCCATGATTGCTCAGTTTTGTTGCCATCCAAGGAGTTGATCAAATGCAGCAAACAGTGCAAGAATCTGAGCATGCACATCAAGGGAGCAGACTTCCTCTGATGCTAGTCTTCCCTGGCATGGGATTTGACATATGTGGGCATGGACACGCTACAGCGGTACGAGGTAGACTACACTGCGCAGAGCATCGTCTCCTCTTGAAGTCAGCCACAGGGATCACAGTATCATACCGAATGCAGCCTAAGCAGCCGACTGTGAAGGTTGTATCGCATTATCCCTGATGAAGGAAGTGTCCAAGGGCGCTACTGCCTACTACTTATGCCCAGGATCTGAGGACGGATCCGAAGTTCAGGAGCGACGTTCCCATTGTGTCGGAGTACCCCGATGTTTTTCCAGAGGAGCTACCTGGACTACCACCGCTGAGAGAGGTGAATTCAACATCGACCTCGTACCGGGCACGGGACCGATTGCTAAGGCTCCCTACCGGATGGGCCCTGCAGAGATGGTCGAGTTAAAGAAGCAGTTGCAGGAGCTACTGGATAAGGGTTTCATTAGACCCAGTGTCTCACCTTGGGGCGCTCCTGTGCTGTTCGTCAAGAAGGACGGGAGCATGAGACTGTATAGATACAGAGAGTTGAACAATGTCACGATCAAAAACAAGTACCCACTGCCCAGGATCGATGACTTGTTCGACCAGCTGAGGGGAGCAAGGGTGTTCTCTAAGATTGATCTGCGATCCGGATATCACCAGATAGCTGTAGCTGAGCCAGACATGAGAAGACAGCCTTCCGGACCAGATACGGCCACTATGAGTTCACAGTGATGCCGTTTGGACTGACCAATGCACCCAGAGATTTATGGACTTGATGCAGAGAGTCTTCCAAGCCCAGCTGGATAAGTCGGTAGTCGTATTATTGACGACATTCTTCTCCAAGAGCAAGGAGGAACATGAGCAGCATTTGAGGACAGTCTTGGAGACGCTGAGGGAGAACAGTTAGTTTATGCCAAGTTCAGCAAGTGTGAATTTTGGCTGGACAAGGTGTCATTTCTTGGACACGTGATCTCAGCTGAGGGAGTTTCTGTAGACCCAGCTAAGATCGAGGCAGTGCAGAGCTGGCATAGACCTCGCACCGTGACAGAGGTTAGGAGTTTCCTTGGGTTGGCTGGCTACTATAGACGTTTTGTGAAGGACTTCTCCAGGCTGGCCAAGCCCTTGACCTCCTTGATGAAGAAGGACAGCCCTTTTGTATGGACAGAGGCTTGTGAGGTCTCCTTCAAGGCGCTGAAGGACGCCTTGACCACAGCTCCAGTATTGATTATCCCAGAGGGGAATGAGGGGTACGAGGTATATTGCGATGCCTCAGGCAAGGGAATTGGTGGAGTACTGATGCAGCATGGCCGAGTAGTAGCGTATGCTTCTAGACAGCTGAAGAAGCACGAGGAAAACTACCCCACTCACGACCTTGAGCTCCTCGCCATAGTCTTCGCCTTGAAGATCTGGCGCATTACTTGTATGGAGCCACAGTCCGGATTATGACAGACCATAAGAGTCTGAAGTACATCTGGACCCAGAAGGAGCTCAATTTGAGACAGCGACGATGGGTTGAGCTACTGGCCGATTATGACATCAACCTCCAGTACACAGAAGGGAAGGAAATGTCGTGGCAGACGCTCTGAGCAGAAGAGCTTATTCACTACTCGCCCTATTAGAGACGACCACGATAGCTGAGGAGGTGTATGCAGCCCAGGACAGTGACGTTTATCTACAGGGCATCAGACAGAAGTTAGCAGACGGGTTGACTGACGGTTTGAAGTACGACTATGAGCTGGACAGCGAGGGACACCTTCGAGTCAGAGGCAGACTCTGCGTTCCTCAGGATGCGACAGAGCTTCAGACCAGGATTCTTTCAGAGGCTCATTCCTCGACATTATCAGTACACCCTGGAGCCACCAAGATGTACAAGGACTTGAAGCAATTATTCTGGTGGAGTGGGATGAAGAGGGATGTAGCTGATTTTGTCTCTCGATGCCTCACTTGTCAGAAAGTGAAGTTTGAGCATCGTCGACCAGGCGGCCAGATTCAGTCACTTCCAGTACCGTGCTGGAAGTTTGACGACATCAGCATGGATTTTGTGGTCGGTCTCCCTCCAGCTAGAGGTGGACTGAACGCCATTTGGGTTATAGTCGATAGGTTGACCAAGACAGCTAGGTTCATACCTATCAAGGACACATGGAAGGTGCCCAAACTGGCTGAGGTGTTTACCACAGAGCATATCCGGTACCATGGGGTACCGAAGACGATCGTCTCTGATCGTGACACTCGTTTCCTCAGTCGATATTGGCGTCAGGTACAGGAGGCATTTGGGACTCAGCTACGACTTAGCACAGCTTTTCACCCGCAGACTGATGGGCAGACTGAGAGGACTATTCAGACATTGGAGGATATGTTGCGAGCAGTCGCTCTGGATTATCAGGGGAGTTGGGTAGAGCGTCTACACCTGGTAGAGTTCTCCTATAATAACTCTTACCACGCGTCTATCGGCATGGCACCATTCAGGCTCTATATGGCAGGCCGTGCCGGACTCCCTTATCATGGAGTGACCCTGCTGAGGCGGTCTTGATTGGGCCTGAGTATATTCAGACACTGCAGGATGACGTTAGGGTTATTCAGCAGCACATGAGGGCAGCTCAGTCCAGACAGAAGTCTTATGGGGATCAGCGTACCAGAGAGCTCGAGTTTCAGTTGGGAGACATGGTCTTCTTACGAGTGTCCCCGATGAGAGGGATATTCAGATTCGGGATGAGGGGGAAGCTAAGCCCTAAGTATGTCGGCCCGTACAGGATTACGGAGCGAGTGGGCCCAGTTGCTTACAGACTCGAGCTACCAGCGGAGTTGGGGAAGGTACACGATGTGTTTCACGTATCACAGCTGAAGAAGTATATGCCTGACCCTTCTCACGTACTGCAGCCAGAGAGGTTAGAGATTGAGCCTACACTGAGGTATGAGGAGACTCCTATACAGATCTTGGACACGAAGGTCCGAGAAACGAGGGGCAGATCAGTTAAGTTAGTGAAGGTTCTTTGGGAACATCATGGGGTCGAGGAAGCTACTTGGGAGACCGAGGACTCCATGAGAGTTAAGTACCCACACCTGTTTGGATGATACTCTGTTATCCTGAGATGATTCACGTTAGTGGCGGTACGAGGGCGTACCTTAGCACTTTTAAGGGGGATATGCTGGCATACTCCTCCTTCGTTAGCTCATCCGGATTATGCCTCGTTGCATTGTTAGTAATGAGAGTTGTATGTACGTACGTAGTTTTACGTTGTGGCACAGTACTTTGTCACGTTTGT
Organism: Limonium bicolor; assembly: GCA_023374045.1. NCBI lineage: Eukaryota > Viridiplantae > Streptophyta > Magnoliopsida > Caryophyllales > Plumbaginaceae > Limonium > Limonium bicolor. Next base: position 77,102,934 of record CM041782.1, read on the forward strand.
GTTGTGTTTTGATTCAGTTTATACTTTGATTCACGTTATTATGATTTCGGTACCCTTGAGGGAATGTTGAAATGGAGATAAAAGATTGGAATGGTATGGAATATCATTGAAGTTATTATTGTCTCAGCACACCCGAAGCGGTGTGAGTGCCTATTAGTTGATTGTTAAACTTCGAGGCGAAGTTTCTTTTAAGGGGGATATGCTGAAATACCCCTAAATTAATTTAGGGGATTTCTTTTATTAAAAATTAAATTATTATATGTAATTATGAATATTGAATTATTATATGGAATTATGAAAATTTATTTAGGGGTTTCTCCTATTTAACCCTAATTATTATACATTATTATATAGTATTATGAATTTAATAAAAGATTTATAAGTCAATAAATCTTGGGAAAATTATTAAACACTCCAAATATATTATAAAGATTTTAGGAAGTGTTGGAACATTTTTGAAATATAAAAGTCAATATAAAATTCTAGAAACCTTAAAGCTTATTAAGCCTTGCTAGAGTTGACTTTTTGAGAATGGTCAAACCAGGCCATGAAACCTATACCAATAAATAGGTTATGAAAAACCATGAAGATCGATAAAAAGAACGTCAAAAACGGATCATCCTAGCCAAAGTTATGCTAGTTTGAAGTTTAGAGCCAAAATTTTATAACTGCCACGTGTCAGCCTCTCGTGCGCCCCAACACTTAGTCGATTCTATCTCCTTGTTTTTCTCCAACAACCACCCGATTTTGACCTAACTTGTGACGGCTATATCTCTCTCGTTACTTCGAATTTTCCAGTGCCGTCTTCACCACTCTCTCTCCTTAATTCCCTCTTTACAATCATAACTCATACAAGCCCTAACTCCTTCTACATCGACGGGAAAGTTGATAAAGTTGCCACTTTCGAGTTCGTAACCCAGTTTCCAGTTTCATCCGATTTCAGGTAATGTTCGTCTTGCCATAACTTCCTCGTCTTTCAACCAAATTTCGATTTCTTTAGCTCGTTGTGTAGATCACTAATCCATCTACAACTTTCATGTTTATTCCCAAGCCTGATTCGTAACCGGTTGGAAGTTATAGTCGCCCAAAGTCCTGATTTGTCAGCACATAAAATCAGAAAAACGACAGGTAAACTCGTAACTTTCGGGTCAATTTCTTTCTGTATAATGATTAGATTAGTTCTGTTATCATGTGTAGATCTAGTCATCTTTCGATTGAGCCAAAGAACAGCCTAATCGATCTGTACGAAAGTTATAGATCGCAAAGTAGGCTACCCAAACGGTCAAGTTCGAGTTTTTCCAGTTTCCGATTTCGAATTCACCAAATTCGCACAATCCGGTGAGTCTCCGACCAAATTTCTCCGATATTGTTGTTCGTAGTTGTGTTTTCGACCTAACCCATGTTTCAATTGTGTCAATTACGCTCTAGATTAGGAGAATTTGGCGAATTATTAGTCGAATCGTACTCTGTAGCTAGTTTGAACCCTAACGTTCGAATTGAATACGAAACTGGGTGAACTCTGCATTAAAATTGGGGAAAATAGCATCATTGGAACCGAAATTGTATTACGAATCCATAGAAACAAGAATCACGTGATTTCGTTCTGTAGATTGTGAGGAATCGTCGATTTAGTACTCGACTTGGTTGAACTCGGCGCTGAAGAACTCGGAAAATTAGGGCCGTCCGATCGTAGTTATAAGATCTGGACGGCCGAGATTAAAACGTTCCAGAATTTTAGTTTATAAGGGTTTTAATAATTCCAGTAAATAGTCTTAACTTGTTGGGTTAATTTAAATATCTTCCCGAATGTATTTTGACTTGAAATTTTAACCATAGATTCCTTATTTTATGTAGTTTATTTTGATGTAAATTATTAAGGTTTTGGAGTTTTTAAACATAAGTTATGATTTTTACAAGTTACGGGTTTTCTGGAATTTTGGCTAAATTAAAAAGATATTTTTATGAAATAAAAATTTTATAATATGTCTAAAATGTTATAGTTACTGTATATTAAATTTGGGAATTTTTGGGCAATGGTAAAGGGTTTTAAAAATTGTGTTTAGGAGTTTTTCATAAGAATAACCTATAATATAAAGTTTTTAATGTAAAAAAATTAAAGTAAGGTTTGTTAATTAACTTTTAAGCTGGGGAAAATAAAGGGAACTAAATTAACATTATAACAGTAAGTTTAAAATGTTTTTGTATTAGCTTCTAAGAGAAATGAAATTATTTACATATATGTATATTTACTTACTTAAGTAGGAACTTATATAAATTAAGGAATTTAATTATCCTACATTTTATTTACGATATTATATGGGATTAATATTTTAAATAAACTAAGGAACAAATATATATAATATTATTTAATACATTTAAAAAAAACATTAAGAAGTAATTTAAAGTAAATCAGGGAACTAATTAAAGTACCACTATAATACTAAACTTTATAAGATCTAGAACCTTAAGATATGGTAAAGAAATACTTTATGAAATATACTTAGAATACAGTTTAAGGTTGTATTAATAAGATAGTTTAAATATGGTGAATTACATGGGGAAATGTCTTGGTAATTTCTAATACGGGTATACTTATATCTATTAAATAAATCAAGGAAACACATCATGTTATAAACTTTAAGTCAGTTGTGTTAAGCCTATAAGTTATTGAACATTAATAAATACAATAAAATTTCCTAAAAATGCTATGGATAAATTTTAATACATAAAGATATATATATACATATATAAATATACATTTACATAAATACATTAACATGGTTGAGGGAAATAATAATCCTTGTGACAGTTATAATAAGTAGGTTATATATATATATTAAACCTTAGGTTTTAGTCAGTGAGTGATTAAATAATCACTATTAATTTAAGAGTTATTACACAACATAACTTAACCCTGTCTTGGGCTAACCTACTAAGCCCAAGTCTATGAACTCCAAAAGCCCACTTTAACAATCCAAAGAGAGTTTGGGCCACTCTCAGGAATAAATCCTAAACTATTCCAAACTAAACGAGATGGGCCTAACAACGGATTTAGTTAACAAGTCAAGCCCAAACCTTGTAAAAGAATAATGGTAAACTTAGAACTATTAATCAGTAAGTGAAGAAGGTTGTTAAGTTTGTAGTCTCTTAACTAATCGCGTTTGGAACACATTAATTATAGGTTACTTTTGGGGAATCACTTATACGGGCTAGTTACTGTACTTCACATACCAGGTACGATTTCTCGTACTCAGCTTGTGTTTTGGACTCTATGGAATGTTTTGTACGATTTCTCGTACTCCGATCTTTTGCTGATTGACTTGTGGAATGTTTTGGAAAACGCTAACTGACTTTAAGAGGAATTTCTAAAAGGAAACGGTTGTGTGACTAACTCAGCTTGTGTGACTAACTGAGCCTTGGATGTGAAACTGACATGGGTATTGGTTCCTTCTATCTGGTGCCCGTTAGACATTGGCTGCTTAGGGTTTACGCTTCTGCACTCTGTAGGACTGAGTGTTTTGGTATTGCTCTGGGTAGTTGGTGGTCTAGTGGGAATATGGGAAAGTTGTTCTGGGTATTGAGTATGGATTATTTCTAATAAGTGGTGCACACACTTTTCACCGATGACTGAGAACGGGTCGGTGGCAGCGGAGGTCTGCTATACCTCGCCCTTTGTGGCAACTGACAGCGGAGGTCTGTTTACCTCGCCCTTGTGGCAACTGACTGGCGGTGGGGGCCATCTCTCCCAATGGGTTTTATTCCACTCTCGAGTTTGGGTTCATGGATCTATTTTATCATTCCTAGTCCTTTGTGACTATCTGAGTCTTTCTATTCCTAACGGGAATTGGGTTTAACTAAGGAAAAGGATGTTCACTAACACATGATGTGATTTTGTTCCACTAACTTTATCTTTCAGTTATTAAACTTTATTCTTATCTGAGTATCTTGTTTTGGATTGTGAAATGCTTTATTTCTCTGAGTGTTTTAACTGTTGTCTTCAAGTTATTGTTTATTTAAGAATTGTGTTATAAGTGTTTTTGGAGGATCGTACCAGTTCCATTCCAGGGAACTGACCCGCCCCTTTCGGGGTGGGCTGCTTGGTTTCATCTTGCAGGTACGAATTGATTTACAGGTGGCCACGAAGAGAATGAGCGTTTGGGATGGGACTAGGTTTTGTGGAGAGTTAATATGTTTAATTTCTATTATGTTTGTGTTAAGTTTTTCTCGAGTTCAGACCGTAGCTTTTATAGATTGTAAGTTGTAATTGGTGAGGTTTGGTGCCGGGTGTTTGGAACCCGATGACCTGTACGCCTTTAGTATTTTATTTCCGCTATAAATATGTTAAATAGGGGCGTTACATGGATGACTTGGTGAATGGGAGAACCAAGGTATGTATTGGGGATAATGGATATGTTTAATGACCATGGAGTAGTGGTTGTAATATAAGAAGGAAATGATATAAAATCTGTAGCAAGAAGTGTAGTGAAGCATTGTAGAAACTAGAGAAAAACTAGTGTGCAAGATTTTGTAAAAATAGTGTTGGACTTGGGTATAGATGGTGCAATTACTTGGAAATGAATTGGCATGGTAAGATGAGATATTTGGGATGCTAGTAATGGTATTGGAAGAAGGAGTAATGAATGGTAGAAGCTGGAACAAAATTTGTAGCATGGAGGGATGAAAAACTGTTGTAAGTGTGGAAAAGGAATGAAGGAATTGTGTAAGTTATTTGATGGATTTAGTAATGGGACTGAGAGATGGATTGAGGTATATTAGGAAGCCTAAATGGCACTAAAACATGTGGGATTACATGTAGGAAGATTGGGGAAACAATGGGCAAAGTGTAGAACTGAAAATAGAATTTAAAAGTGAAGTACTGGGCCGGACCGACCTTGGGACTGAACTTGCAAGGTCGGTCGAGCCCAGAATTACAAAGACGGGAAACCTTCTAGAATAGACCGGACTTGCGACCGGACATGCAAGTTCGGTCGGACCAGAAAATTCCCCCGTCTGAAACCTTTTGGAATGGACCGAACTTGCGACCGGACCTGCAAGTTCGGTCGGCCAGAAAAATTCCGCAGATGAAAGCTTCTGGAATGGACCGAACTTGCGACCGGACTTGCAAGTTCGGTCGAGTCAGAAAATTTCCATACTGATAGCTACTGGAATGGATCGGACTTGCGACCGACCTTGCAAGTCCGGTCGAGTCAAAAAATAAAATAAAAAAAAATAAAAATATATTTTTATTTATATGATATAACAATCATATGTAAATATATTATATATATATATATTATAATATATATATATATGCCTATACACATATATGCGTATATATGTAGTAGTACACTATAAATGAAGTAGTAAAGGTAAGAAAGTAAGTATATGAGTAGGAAAACAAGTGTAAAAAGTAACCAAGTAAGTTGAAAGTATGAGAACATTAAGTACACCGGGATAACAGGGTAAGTATGGGAGTAGTAATTATTTGTGTATTGTAAGAGTACAGTATTAATAATAATGTTGGAACATTATCAGTGGAACAAGTGTGAACCAAGGAACGAGGGAACACATGGTAGAGCTAACTCCGGTGAAAGGTATGATTTTCTCATGCCCCGTATGCTAACCGAGTTACGTTGATTTGTATGATGTATGCTGTCTAATCAAGACTAAAGCATGAAAATGGTTTATTGCCTTCATTGTATGTCTTGATGTATGTTGTGTGAGCTAACCCTTCTTGACTGATTGTGTGGCTTCATTTAGTGCGTAGTACGACTCATAGACGAGTCTTGTATTGTAGTGACTCGTAGTAAGAGCCACGTTGTGAACTAATGGAAACGTAGCAACGCACTAAACTACCGAATCAATAAACGATAACGCAACCCAATGAACTCACTAGAACGTGAGGGAGTGTACGGGAGTAATAACCTCCCGATAACGGTAGGAGAACCGAAATGAATAATCCACAATTAATAAGTAGTGGAAGTATATAAGTAACCTCTAATAGAGGAATTAATCTTGGTGCAAGACATGAACCATGAGAGTAGTAAAGAATGATGAGGGATCTCCAAACCCCTTAGCAATTAGTCGACCCATTATGAGAGGACCCGACTGATGAAAGTATGCCCCGAACGAGAGAGTATTCGATATGTTGGGGAAACCCTTAAATCTGAGGATACTAGACGGTGGTAATTCCCTAAGCTAGCAGAGGTTATCGAGAGAGATACTTCTAGGCTAATCCATGAGATTGTATTACTCTGAGAGAAGAGTGTTGGGAATTTGAGTAGTCCGGTAAAACGGACATTTAAGTATTTGAGGAGCTAAGCGTATAGCCCTCGTATTGTAGGTCCGGTGGCGAGTCTTGTGTATGACTCCGCCCAGAGGCCAAAGTAATGAGTAATGAGTATTGCGTAAGTATGAGCAAAGTAATGAGTACTGAGAAAGTGAGTATGAGTATGTAATGAGTACCGATTATTGAGTATGTATGAGTAAGTACTGAGTACTGAGTACGTATGAGTAAGTATGGAGTATTGAGTAGCAAGTATACACAAGTGTAGTAACGAGTACAGAGCAAGGATCGTGTACGAGTAGGATACCGAACATGGAGTGATGAGTATACAAGAGTAAGGAGTATGTATGAGTAGAGTAACGAGTAACGCAACGAAAGAGTATTGGACAAATAGCTAGTATGAACGGTTGACTATCGAATTGTCTTCCTTAGTAAGTACTGAACCTTGTATGTGTATGTAGGTATTGTGAATGTATTGTTGTAGCATGAGTATGTATGTATGCATGTAAAATGAACTCCATGTATATCCGACCCAAAGTAGTCGGCGTACCGCGGTTAGCACGCGGTATATGCGAATTTCATGCGCAGCGTAAGCTGACCCCTCGGGGGACCGTTTTTAGTGTGCAGGTACCCAAGTGATCACCGTTCAAGAGAGTAGGACGGGGACTACTACGTAAGCATGGGTAGTTGTATAGTAGGGATTGGCACTTGTATTGTGATGCAAATTGGGAAGCTTAAACTGTATCGGTAATTTAAGAATTGTAGTATATTCGGTATAGTAATGTATTGGAGTTGTAATTGGATTATGGATGAGTATGCAATGGGAAGTTTTGTATCGTTTAGAGTACTCGGTATGTTCATGTTCATCAGACCGATAGTATGTAGTATTGTAACTCGCCTTGTTAGTCACGTGGGTGACTAACGGCATTGTACACCCGCCGTTGTGTAAGGAGTATCCGCTGCGAAGGTAAGTAATTGTATAGTAATGACGGTATTAGCGGTAGGGGTGTTACAAAAAGTGGTACCAGAGCGAAGTATCAATCTGATGGATAAAATACCGAGTTTAGGAAAATACCGAGTTAGGAGGTAGAGACTTAGGGCTATGGGTTGAGTGCTAGTGTGTGAGGATGCTAGATAGGGATTTCCAGTGTGATCTGGATACCTACAGTAACCATACCCGCCCTCCGCGTCCCCCGTTGTAAGTTGGGACAAGAACGCCAGAGAGATGAAAAGACCTCTCACACTCGGGTAGAACCCGATCTGGCAGTTGCAAGTAAACCTTATTAGAAAAAGAACCTGTCATACGGTAGAGTCCAAGAACTGGAAGTCCCGAAGACGGTTCCCGTTGGATGACATGACCGCACTTAATGGCGGGAAAATGAAGATCCTAGACACAAGGATAATGGAATTTATGGCACCATGGGGCGACATGCTTCGCAGTCGCGAGAACCCTGAGTAGCCAGCAAAAAGAGAAGCACAATCGTGCAATGAAGCAAGGAAGATAGAGTAGCAAACCCGAGACCAGAGAGTCTACGGACTGTAATCTTTGATGATACCAACAACGGTATACAAACCGACTAAGGAATTTGTCGAGGTTGGATTAATACCAAACCTACATGCCAAGAGGCTGTAATAACCAAACAACATAGTCCAGATAACTATGAAAGAAATAATAACACAGACACATATAGGACCGCAACATGGTTCCTAAGGATAAGTCAAGTCTCGTTAACCACACTGAAGGTGGGAGACACCCGGATGGACGACAACCATGTCAAGTACCTGAGAAACGACTCAGGAGATGGATCACCAAGATCAAAAGATCAAAGGAAGATCCGACAAAACCACCAATTATGGATGGAAACGATACCGCAATCGGTATACGTTAACCGAAAAAAACCTACCCGCGCACTTGCCCAGGGCAAGTGCAGCAATTACAAGACGGTTGGGAGACTTTTAACAACCCGCAAATACTTGATAAAGTACCGCTATGACGAATGGAGCAGATATAGGATCACCAATCCTAAGTACTTAAATAATGAAACCTCGGAAAGGCCTAACGGCCCGACCATTGTATTAAGAGTATACCGGTCAGCAAGAAGCTGAACCTGGTTAAGACCTGAATCATGGCAACGCCATGAAGAATTTCTTTCAACACCGAACCGTTATTTCAAAACCCAAAACTTTTCTTTCAAAACTATGAACCCTTCTTTTAAAACTAGGATTTTTCAAAACTAAACCGACGGAATTACGGTGAGTATCATAGAGTGATACAAGAGGAGTTGACAATAGAATACTTCACCTAGGTGTGTGACGAACACTACGAGTGTACCCAAATACGGGATGCGGGACGACCGCACTCCGAAGGAGCTTACGGGCCTGACAGATAGTTAGGTAGGTGGTAACGTGCCAAGACGGTACCCCACGTATGTATACATGTAGTGTACGAAACACGAGAAGTAGTCAACTCCGCTCTATGGACCATAAGTAAATTCGAAACAGAACAGTTGGATACCTCAAACGAGCAAAGGGAACTCAGATAAGCTTACAAGCTAAGGAGTCAAGAACCTACTACAGGAGGATGATTAAGAGTTAAAAGTGCGAGAAGCACTAACAACTGAATAAAGACATTGGATATGTCTTGAATATATTAAAGTAAAGCATGATGACTGGGAGGAATACCCAGTCTAAACACAGTAAGGCAAATGCCTAACATTAACACATCAGTGTACGATGAACGGGATAGAATTCCTAGAACCACTACCACAAATACACAGGGTGATCATATATGGTACTGAAATTACCATTCATCACCGAAGGGAATACCAAAACCGTTATAACATAAGGAGAAGCACCAGTGATCTACCCTAAGAACGGGAGACTTTATAACCCTTAACGGGATAACTCAAATCCAGAACCGCAAGGTAGGACAATAAACTGAACATACTCATAAGTGTCAGATGCTACCGTATAATCGGTACTACCCAGGAGCAATCCATAAAGGGTATCCAGTCAACACAGTCGAACGAGATGTCGTGGTAACAACACCACAATTGGAATGAGCATCCGGTTAGGACACCGAAGGGATCCCACTTGGCAGGGGATACCCCAAATTAATAAATGGTACCGATCAATATCAAGATACAAAAAGGGTCACCAACAAACGGAAGCGTGATGCGACGATCGTATCATGGAACCCAGTATCACCTCCAAGCCATTCTATGGTATACGGAGAAGTAACCAATTTGGAACAGCCTATGATGAGTAGAGCTCTAGGCAATATGGCTAGTAGGCCATGAAACTATTACCACAAACAACCCAACGGTTGCAAAACCTTTGTGAACCATATGGAAGGTTGTCAAGGACGACAACGATAAAAGAGTAACAACCGATGAATGAGGACGCCCCTCATAATGTGAGACCACAAGAGTGGAACACATGGATCCCAAGAAGGGGATACCACCAGTAACTGTCGGGAAATATATTCCTTTCAGAACCACTAGTGTAGTCAAGCTTGAGCATACAACTATTGTCAAGCATTGTGAAATAAGCTTCAACAGCAATTGTTGACAACCAAGGAATAACCGATTATAAAACCAATGATGCTCAGAGAGCTCAGAAAAATAAAGTAATACCATATTCTGTATTTGCCAAATACATGGGGAACCATTGTATAAATGATAGAGATGCATGAGCTGAAGCTAGCAACAGTGGATGCTATATAAACCAATACTGTGGAACCCGTAAGAACATGGTGCGCAGCAGGCGACCACTGGATATGAGTAATCACCAATGTTATGGACTTGTTAATACAAGATGGTAGACAGACCGGGCAACAAGCCAGAAGTCTGCACCAAACGATGAAGCACCACCTGAAAGGGTAACGATCAGTCCTATTGCGACCTCATAAGAGACTTACTGCCAAGAGTTTACGCCTCTACACTCTGTAGGACTGAGTGTTTTGGTATTGCACTTGTGCAGTTAATGATCGAGTGGGATAGCTAGGAACATGAGGAAATGTAAATCGTGGTAAACTATTCCTTTCACCAGTAAACATGGCATAAACCAGTTAAGCAAAGGCTTAGAAACAAACCGTGCGGCCTAAGGCCAAAGAAACACGCAGAGTGTGAAACACACCAACAATCACAAGATGTGAATTCCACTGGAATAAAGGTGAAAGGAGACTTAAGAAAGTCACAAGGACCGACGCACCGAAAATGCAAGGTCATACAAGTAAAGAACACTTGTACTGAACCAGAGAAACTGGTGTAATTCAGAAGCTACTAACAACAGAGGACGCACTACAACTAAGTAGTGACTTAGCCTCACCCGACAATAAGTCAGAGGAGCCAAGTGAATGATCACTACCAAACACAACAGTATGTATATTGTTAATGCAAAAGTTTTGATTGACCAAACTCAGTAACAGACACAGAGATCTGAGTCTTGACCTGACCAAGGGAGGTGCCGTCAAGAGAAGATCTCGCAGTGTCTAACCGTCCCTAAATATATTCTGCACAGATTTTATCTTTAGTAGATAATCTAGAGAATATCTTTTCTGTTTAATATCTAAGAAGTCGGTTACTAGGATTTATCTTTAAAGAAATTATATCTTTAAATATTGTTTTATGTAAATCGATAACTATATATAGGAGACGTTAAGAGAAGGGTGATGCACGTTTTGTTGAGAGAAAATCTGGAAAGGAGGTGTTTTTAATAATACGTTGGTAGAATCACTAGAGACCTAGAGATCTAGTGTTTTACGTGTTTGTGCTTGGAGAGTCTGTTCTCCTAGTACGTGAGGGTGTATCCTGTTTTGATACGAGCTAATATAGTGAGGATTCACGTGTATCTAATATCCTTCCCTCTGTTGATGTTCTCTGAATATTGAGTTCGTCAGACTGTTACTCAGCACCTAGTTCCTCGTGGGTAACAACCTCACTAAGAACAACCGTTGTAAGATCCTACAATTGGTATCAGAGCGGGTTCCCTTTCAGCAATCGAAGAGAAATCTTCAGGGTGATCGAAGATGAATTTCTACAATGTCAAAGCGCCAAATCTCACAAAATTCAACTATGCTTGCTGGAGTGAACAGATGGGTGATCAGCTCATGTCAATCGACTATGATTTGTGGACAATTGTTACTGAAGGAGACTTGGTTCCACAGGTGATTGAAGCGGGTGTTTCGAAATCAAAACCTAAAAAGGATTGGAATGACACTGATAAGAAATTACTGAGCAAAAATAAGCAAGCTTTGCGAGTAATTGTCTCATCTTTGTCCGAGGGTGATCAACAAAAGGTACTTGGAATTCGCACCGCTAAAGAAGTCTGGAGCTTCCTCAAAACAGCTTATGAAGGAACTGATTCCATCAGAAAGGCTAAAGGTAAACAATTTAGAAAGCAATTTGACAATTTCAGAATGCAAGAGGGTGAGTCTATAACTCAGACCTTGGTAAGGTTTGAGAAAATTCTGGGAGATCTTAAAGCTGTTGGGGTAACACTCTCAAACGAGGTTATTAACGAGAGATGCCTTGACAGTCTAGAAAAAGCGTGGCTAAGTTATACCACCCTGCTCGAAACTACACAAGATTTGTCAAAAATGTCCCTCGAGGAGTTAGGCTCTGAGCTGATGGTCTATGAAGGTAAGATGAAGGGAGCAATCTCTTCGCCAACAACATGCAAAGATCTGGCCTTGAAAGCTTGGAAGAGTAATGCTGGTACGGATGAAGAGGATTTGAGTGAAGAGGAAGAAATTATCAAGATAGCTGATGGTATTCGAAGGATTTTTGGAGGACGGCGAAGTCAGAATTCTAAGTTTAATCGTAACAAATCAAAGAAGGGTCCAATAATCTGTTTCAGGTGCAACAAACCTGGACATGAGGTCAAAAATTGTCCTTTGCCACAAAGGGATAATTTTCAGGAGAAGGTCAAGAAATTTTCAACAACAGCTGCTGCGGCTTGGGGAGGAGATGGTTCAGGTACAGACTCAGAACCTGAGAATGAAGATCAAGTGTGTATGACAGCAATTGTCCAAGAAGATGAGATGAGTTTGGACACGGAATTCTGTTTTATGGCGGAAGAAAAGTTAAACAAGACTCTCCCAGAAGATGAGGTATGTTTAACTCATGTGAAAGAGTCTTTTGATTCTATGTCAAAGACACAGTTATTTGATCTTTTGTCTGAAGCATTGATGAAACTGAAATCGCAAAAACTTGAGTATGAGGATAAGATAGTTAGGATGGAAGACAAGATAAAGAGTCTTGAAAGTCCTACTAGCTCAGATGAGGATTTTGACGTAGATGAGTATGTTACTGAGATCAGAGAACTCAAAGCTAAAGTGGAAGATTTGAGTAAGTCTTCGACTGAAAACAAAAACTGTGTCAAAGAGAGTCTGGATAAGCCAAGGATCAACTTTGTTAGTCCTTTGGAGACTAGAGTTCTCACTCTTCCATGTTGGGCACAAGAAGAAGTGAATTCCCTTTTAGATCGTACCAAATCACTAAAAAGGGAATGTGAAACTCTCTCGGGCATGTTAGCCGATGCAAATCGGAAGTTAGAGCTTCAGACACAGACTAATCCCACTTGGTATACTGGAAAGGCAAATCTGAATCAGATGTTGTTCAATAAAAACTCCAGTAAGTGCGGTTTGGGATTTGAACTAGAGAAACCCACTCAATCTAAGACGAGAGAGTTGAAGACTCAACCTGGTCATTCTAAGTCTAGACTGAACTCGTGCTAGTATTGTCATCAACTAGGACACAAGATAAGATGGTGTCCCAAACTGTTGAGAAAACAATTGCGTGAAGAATCATCAAGACAAAGCTTATATAGAACCAACAGATTCCACACTAAAAGATGGGTTCCTATAATTCAGTCTAAGTGTGTGCCTACAGTTGAGCCTAACAATTTGGGTACCAAAGTCTACTCAGTCCTATCAGTTTCGTCAAGAAGGCATTCTATCTCCTTCAGATTCTTCATTGTTCTCAGTGATCAGTCTGTGACACACCATTACCCCCTACTTATGAGGTTCATCCCTTAGTTTCTTTTTGATTCGGCAAAAGGGGGAAAGATGTCTTGAACACATATGTGTGTGTGTCTAAATCTATCTGGCGATGAACAAAGATGCAATAATTCAGGGGGAACTTTCTCAGTTCCAGACACAAGTTTTGAGTGATGACAATGGGTGAATACAGAAAGCAGTGAAGCAGCGAATAAGGGGAACATGCATCAGTTCAAGACTCAGAGTTTGCCCAATCAAAAAGGGGGAAATTGTTAATGCAAAAGTTTGATTGACCAAACTCAGTAACAGACACAGAGATCTGAGTCTTGACCTGACCAAGGGAGGTGCCGTCAAGAGAAGATCTCGCAGTGTCTAACCGTCCCTAAATATATTCTGCACAGATTTTATCTTTAGTAGATAATCTAGAGAATATCTTTTCTGTTTAATATCTAAGTCGGTTACTAGGATTTTATCTTTAAAGAAATTATATCTTTAAAGATATTGTTTTATGTAAATCGATAACTATATATAGGAGACGTTAAGAGAAGGGTGATGCACGTTTTTGTTGAGAGAAAATCTGGAAAGGAGGTGTTTTTAATAATACGTTGGTAAAACACTAGAGAGCTAGAGATCTAGTGTTTTACGTGTTTGTGCTTGGAGAGTCTGTTCTTAGTATGAGGGTGTATCCTGTTTTGATACGAGCTAATATAGTGAGGATTCACGTGTATCTAATATCCTTCCCTCTGTTGATGTTCTCTGAATATTGAGTTCACCGTCAGACTGTTACTCAGCACCTAGTTACTCGTGGGTAACAACCTCACTAAGAACAACCGTTGTAAGATCCTACATATATAGATGGCTAGGGATCGGGTTATAATCTAGAACTCATTAAGTTCACGCACGGTAAAAGAATACCACGCGAGATGGAACAGACCTTATTCCCACAATAAGGGGGATAAAAAGGTGTTGTATAGCACATTTAAGATAACAAGAAGGGCGAATAACCCAAGTTATCAGGGTCGCGCAGCAGAAGCTAGTGGGCCCAGTATTCTAAGCGAAATACACCTAGAACCGAACCCGGTGAAGAGTTAAATAAACTCCGATGAAAATTCTTGATGCAGGGACTAACCGGTAATACCGTTAAGACCCATTGATCAAGGAACATTGTATAATAGACCGCATGGAAACTGAACCACTCCATGACGGTTGAATGCCTTCGACCAATGTCCAATGTTGACACATGACAGATTACGTGGGCGTAATCCCTTTTAAGGGGGGTAGAGCGAAAACCGCGATATGTATGTTTTACGTGATAGGTGCGTAAACTACAATGTGCATAGCAAAAGATTCTTTTGATGGTTGATACTTATGTTACATAAACATTTGTATTCACTCATCGTGTAATTGTAGTTATTTGAGAAACAAGAATAAGAAAGGAGTGGAGAAACTCCAGGGGAATGAGTACCCCGATTGGTAATAGTATGAGGAATGAGTATGTATGGGAGACTTGAGGAGTATAAATCGGTATGGAACCAATGTATGTAATGAGTATAAATCGGCACGAAACCGATGTATTTTATGAGTATGAATTTGGTATAGCAGATTAATGGGATATTATACCCATGAATTTCTTAAGTATAGTAGTTGGAGAAGATGCAGTAATAATTGATGAGATGATTAGTAAGTAAGTAAGTGAATCATATAAATTGGAAAATGTATGTGTATGATTATGAGTAGCAAGATTAAAAAGATAGAAAATGGAATGATGTTTGACGAACTGTCTGGTTGTATTGAGGTGGGAAGCGGAACTTGATTTGCTAGCGATCAAGGGAAGCTGAACACAAATTGGGGTGGAAGAATAATTCAACACCAATGCTGATCACATTGGGGTTGAAGGACTCTGGAAGCTCCTTAAGTGGTCACAGTAATAACACTAGTATTAGGAATAATCATCATAAATGGTATTTGGGAGATGTATGCAAGTTTTCAAAATGAATTTCCAAAACTAATTTGGGTACAATGTTTTCTTAAACTTGAGAATGAGGATCGGTTTTGAAACCGCTCCCACGGGCGCTAGTGGATCTTCCATGCCTAGGCACGGGTATCCGGTCGAAACCATAGGAGGTGAAGCTAGTTTTGAGTCTGTGGAAGTGTAGAGTAGTTTGAAACCACTACACCGTCGTGCGGTGACAGTGTGTGTTTTGTATTTTTCCGAAGGCACTGGGGCAGCGTAGTCCCGAGTAAGTATGAGTAAGTATGCGTAAGTATGAGTAAGTAAGTATGAGTAAGTTCTTGAGGATCTCTATATGTGCAAATGAATTTGATCAGAACCAAAGGACCGTAGAGCCAGAAAGCGTAAGTGCTCAAGTCATGACGGCCGTGAACCAGAAAGCGTAAGTGTTCAAACATGACCGGTACCTGAGGGATCACTCGCCATTGGGGGAGGATGGTACCTAATTGTCTGCGGATGGACCCCCTTGGAGAGAAGTAAAACGGATATTTTTGATTGTTATGCATGCAGTGACATGCTGTTTGGATGTGTAGTATGCATCATGTCAGACATTCGGAGTTTGACAAGTTATATGTAGAGGTCATAACCTTAGCATAGAGCATTTATGCAAGTAATAATTGTAGATTCACCAACTTTGAGGGCAAAGTTCTTTAAGGGGGATAGATTGAAATACCCCGAACTTAATATGGTGATTAAATTATTCTAATATGGTATTTAAGGGCCTAATAGTGCCTAAGTAATTTTGGTAAAGAAAATAAATCCAAAAGAAATGAGAAAACTTAGAAAGCGGAAAACGCTAATGTAAGCGTTAAATAACCATAGGGGGGTACGAGACCTCGGTTATAGTATCGTAAGGATTCCTAAGGCTTATTCATGCCTAATTAGTATATGGGAATGATTCCCGAAGAAAACCTGAAAACGTGATTTTAAGTGGTCAAACGAACCCGTAAAAATTATAAATCATTAATTAACAATAATTAAGCATCAATGGGAGCTTAATAGCCAATAAAAATAAAGAAACGAGGAAATTCCGGAAAACGGGCCCGGTTAGTGAATAGTATCAAAACCGGGTAAAATAATGAGCGTTTTCTGTAAAAGATGAAAAACGCTCCAGCTAGTATAACAGTGGGGGCCGGTTTTTACTGGTGTAGACAACCTCTCTCACACACACTAGACTAGTTACTAACTAACAAGTCAAAAAGCAAAAGAAGAAAAAAAGTACAAAAGCACTTTAGCTCTCTCTCTCCCTCATTCTCTCTTTTCTTTTTTCTTTCCTCTTCATCCCCTCCTCCCACCTTTTGCTCTCTCTCTCTCTGGTTGGGGGGCGATTTTTGGAGCTCCACAAAGCTCCCATGGATTCTCCATCTTCCCAAGCTTGCCCAAGCTCCATTAAAACTCCAATCTCAAAAATAATTACATATTTGTGATCTCCTCTTCATCCTCTACATTTCTATCTTTTCAAAATTCGAAAAGGATGAGCTTCATCTCCATGGGTTTTCCCCATTTGAAGAGAAAAGCACACTATTGTGAAGCTTGGAGTCTTCTCTTTCCAACAAGGTAAAAATCTTCATGAAAAACTCAAGCTTTCTCCACCTCCTTGTGTAACCAATTTTTTCCCTTCTTGTAATGCCTTGTTCTCTCTTTGTTTGAGCTTGGTTCAACTCTCCAATGGTGGAGGAGCTCTCCTTTGTATTCAAGGCTTAAAAACTCTCTGAAACTCCAAGGTAAAACCCTAACTTGTGGTAATTTAAACCCTTCATTTAATTAGTGGTGTTATAAGAGGTTAGAAGTTTAATTATGTTCTCTTTATGTAATTTGGGTGTTGGGATGGAGTTTGGTAACTCCATCCCCCACAAAATCGATTTGAACAAGAAAGAGAGGAAGAAGAGAAATGGAAAAGTAATGAAGGAATCAAAAGCTCAAGGTAAGAGCTCCTTCTTAATGCTTAATTTAATGCATTAGTGTAATGGGAATGGGTAAACAAATAAAAGAACATAAACCATTGTATTAGAATTGTAATTGTGAAGGTTGGGTATTTGTGAACAAGTATGTGGATTGTAGGCCTTAGAGCCAAGGAATTGTGTATGTGTATTGATATGGTGTTTTGAGGAATTAATGATGTATTAAGATTGCTTGTATTGCTGGTAGGACCTTGTATGGGTGTGGCTAGAATAGGAATGTTTTGGTGATAATGGGTATGTGTGGATAAGTGAGGATTGTAGGTGAACTATGGCAAAATTTTGGTAGGAATATGTACATTTGTGGATGACTTGGTGAATGGGAGAACCAAGGTATGTATTGGGGATAATGGAGATGTTTAATGACCATGGAGTAGTGGTTGTAATATAAGAAGGAAAGGATATAAAATCTGTAGCAAGAAGTGTAGTGAAGCATTGTAGAAACTAGAGAAAAACTAGTGTGCAAGATTTTGTAAAAATAGTGTTGGACTTGGGTATAGATGGTGCAATTACTTGGAAATGAATTGGCATGGTAAGATGAGATATTTGGGATGCTAGTAATGGTATTGGAAGAAGGGTAATGAATGGTAGAAGCTGGAACAAAATCTGTAGCATGGAGGGATGAAAAACTGTTGTAAGTGTGGAAAAGGAATGAAGGAATTGTGTAAGTTATTTGATGGATTTAGTAATGGGACTGAGGGATGGTATGAGGTATATTAGGAAGCCTAAATTGCACTAAAACATGTGGGATTACATGTAGGAAGATTGGGGAAACAATGGGCAAAGTGTAGAACTGAAAATAGAATTTAAAACTGAAGTACTGGGCCGGACCGACCTTGGGACCGAACTTGCAAGGTCGGTCGAGCCTAGAATTACAAAGACGGGAAACCTTCTAGAATAGACCGGACTTGCGACCGGACATGCAAGTTCGGTCGGACCAGAAAATTCCCCCGTCTGAAACCTTCTGGAATGGACCGAACTTGCGACCGGACCTGCAAGTTCGGTCGGCCAGAAAAATTCCGCAGATGAAAGCTTCTGGAATGGACCAAACTTGCGACCGGACTTGCAAGTTCGTCGAGTCAGAAAATTTCCATACTGATAGCTACTGGAATGGACCGGACTTGTGACCGACCTTGCAAGTCCGGTCGAGTAAAAAAAAAATAATAATAATAAAAAAAATAAAAATAAAAAATATTTATTTATATGATTATAACAATCATATGTAAATATATTATATATAGATATATATATATATATATATATATATGCCTATACACATATATGCGTATATATGTAGTAGTACACTATAAATGAAGTAGTAAAGGTAAGAAAGTAAGTATATGAGTAGGAAAACAAGTGTAAAAAGTAACCAAGTAAGTTGAAAGTATGAGAACATTAAGTACACCGGGATAACAGGGTAAGTACGGGAGTAGTAAATTTGTGTATTGTAAGAGTACAGTATTAATAATAATGTTGGAACATTATCAGTGGAACAAGTGTGAACCAAGGAACGAGGGAACACATGGTAGAGCTAACTCCGGTGAAAGGTATGATTTTCTCATGCCCCGTATGCTAACCGAGTTACGTTGATTTGTATGATGTATGCCGGCCAATCAAGACTAAAGCATGAAAATGGTTTATTGCCTTCATTGTATGTCTTGATGTATGTTGTGTGAGCTAACCCTTCTTGACTGATTGTGCGGCTTCATTTAGTGCGTAGTACGACTCATAGATGAGTCTTGTATTGTAGTGACTCGTAGTAAGAGCCATGTTGTGAACTAATGGAAACGTAGCAACGCACTAAACTACCGAATCAATAAACGATAACGTAACCCAATGAACTCACTAGAACGTGAGGGAGTGTACGGGAGTAATAACCTCCCGATAACGGTAGGAGAACCGAAATGAATAATCCACAATTAATAAGTAGTGGAAGTATAAGTAACCTCTAATAGAGGAATTAATCTTGGTGCAAGACATGAACCATGGAGTAGTAAAGAATGATGAGGGATCTCCAAACCCCTTAGCATTAGTCGACCCATTATGAGAGGACCCAACTGATGAAAGTATGCCCCGAACAGAGAGTATTCGTATGTTGGGGAAAACCCTTAAATCTGAGGATACTAGACGGTGGTAATTCCCTAAGCTAGCAGAGGTTATCGAGAGAGATACTTCTAGGCTAATCCATGAGATTGTATTATACTCTGAGAGAAGAGTGTTGGGAATTTGAGTAGTCCGGTAAAATGGACATTTAAGTATTTGAGGAGCTAAGCGTATAGCCTCGTATTGTAGGTCCGGTGGCGAGTCTTGTGTATGACTCCGCCCAGAGGCCAAAGTAATGAGTAATGAGTATTGCGTAAGTATGAGCAAAGTAATGAGTACTGAGTAAGAAGTGAGTATGAGTATGTAATGAGTACCGAGTATTGAGTATGTATGAGTAAGTACTGAGTACTGAGTACGTATGAGTAAGTATGGAGTATTGAGTAGCAAGTATA
This sequence comes from Limonium bicolor, assembly GCA_023374045.1. Lineage (NCBI taxonomy): Eukaryota > Viridiplantae > Streptophyta > Magnoliopsida > Caryophyllales > Plumbaginaceae > Limonium > Limonium bicolor. Next base: position 77,122,684 of record CM041782.1, read on the forward strand.
CACAAGTGTAGTAACGAGTACAGAGCAAGGATCGTGTACGAGTAGGATACCGAACATAGAGTGATGAGTATACAAGAGTAAGAAGTAAGTATGAGTAGAGTAACGAGTAACGCAACGAAAGAGTATTGAACAAATAGCTAGTATGAACGGTTGACTATCGAATTGTCTTCCTTAGTAAGTACTGAACCTTGTATGTGTATGTAGGTATTGTGAATGTATTGTTGTAGCATGAGTATGTATGTATGCATGTAAAATGAACTCCATGTATATCCGACCCAAAGTAGTCGGCGTACCGCGGTTAGCACGCGGTATATGCAATTTCATGCGCAGCGTAAGCTGACCCCCTCGGGGGACCGTTTTGTTGTGCAGGTACCCGAAGCTGATCAACCGTTCGAGAGAGTAGGACGGGGACTGCTACGTAAGCATGGGTAGTTGTATGTAGGATTGGCACTTGTATTGTGATGCAAATTGGGAAGCTTAAACTGTATCGGTAATTATGAAGTGTAGTATACTCGGTATAGTAATGTATTTTTTAGTTGTAAATGGATTATGGATGAGTATGCAATGGGAAGTTTGTATCGTTTAGAGTACTCGGTATGTTCATGTTTCATCAGACCGATAGTTTAGTACTGTAAGCTGCCTTGTTAGTCACGTGGGTGACTACGGCATTGTACACCGCGTTGTGTAAGGAGTATCCCTGCGAAGGTAAGTATTTGTATAGTAATGACGGTATTAGCGGTAGGGGTGTTACATTGGTCTTTATCTTGGTTTTCCTACTCATGTTGGTTTTAGTCGAAGGAGAGTTTTTAGCTTTATTAGAGATAGAGTTTACAGTAGGATCCAAAGTTGAGGGAATAAGATTTCGCAAGCAGGGAGGTTGATCCTTATCATGAGTATTTTACATGCGATACCAACTTATGTCATGAATGTCACTAAGTTGCATGTTTCTCCGGTTCGTGAGATTTGTAGTGTTTTAGCCCGATTCTGGTGGAATGGTACTCTTACAAAGAGAGCATTGCATTGGAAGAAGTGGACTGATCTCTATCAAAGTTATGATCGAGGTGGTTTGGGTTTCAGGGATTTGACTGCTTTTAATGATGCTTTTCTAATGAAGCAATGTTGGCGAATTCTTCATAACCCTAATTTTTTCTGTCTCAAATGCTTAGCGCTAGTTATTTTCCCAATGGTGAACTTTTCTAGATTACTTTGGATTATAGGCATCGGTATGGCGTGCACTTTTCCAAGTCTTGGGTTATATGCAAAGGAGACTATGTAAGGCAGTGAGTAGAGGGGAGTCTATTAGGATTGTTGATAAGTGGGTTCCAAGGAAGCCAGGGGGTAGGGTTGAAATGGGAAGTCTTTTAGGTGAGGTGCAAAAAAGTGGCCGTGTATCTGATCTTATCAATTGGACTACTGGGGAATGTTGGGTAGACTTAGTGCATCAATGGTTTTACTTTTGACAATTGATTTTGATATGTTTATGAGCAACAGTTTGTGATTTAGTGGTGATCAAATTTGTCTGACCTTTTAACTCATAAAAAATAATAATGTGTGTGACCTTGGCAATGTGGAAGGTGTTCGGGAGAGTTTGGGTTGGACTAGTGGTGGTCATTGGGCATGTGTGGCCTATAACTGACTCGAAAATAGACCGGTTCAAGTACTGTTACTGAGTCATATAGGCTGGTCCGATTTCCATATTCAAAAACTATGACTTGAAAGAGGGTGAGATACGACCCATTGAACTGAAACACAATAGAGAATTACTATACAATGGTCGTGACACCAAACTTTAAACCCTATACAATTAAAAAAGGTCATGCTAAAGAAAGAATTATGAATATGACGGGGTTCTTCTCTGTCTCGAGGGGATTATCAAGGGAAGGTGGTTGTTGTGTATATGTGCTTTAAAGCACTTGTGGGGTATTTTCGATTATGTGTATGTGCTTTAAGCACTTGTGATGAACTTTGTTGTGGGTATATGCCTTAAACACTTGGGATGCGTATTGTGATATGTATATGCCTAGAGCACTCGAACGATAATTTACTGATGTCCTTCGGGACTTGTGATATACATGTGTTGGTTGGATTGCTATTATGTACTGATGTCCTTCGGGACTCGTGACACATATGTGTTGGTGGGATTGGAAAACTAGTGGTTGAATAGAATGGATTACACTTTAGGAAAGTGTTGAGACTTTAGAATTGATAGGACTGGATGGATTGGTACCTTGAGGTTCTTTTGGGTAGTCATGTACATACTCGATTTAGTCGACTTCGGGACGAAGTCTTTTAAGGGGTAGACTGAAATACCCCAAATATTTACTACCTTAATTAATAAGGATTAAATTAAATCATGAGCAAAAATTGCTATAAATATTATTGTATAAAACATATAGTCCAAATGGACATTGAATTATACACTAAATCTCTAACCAAAGAGGAAATATTATTAAGGAGAAATCAACCCCTAAGTTTAATATCACATGTAACATATTAGTACATGTGTTAAGTACCACAAATATCACTCTATAAATTATATAAATACTTTATATAGTCTAAACAATTAGAGTTACAATATAATACTCATGTATATGCATTTTAAAACCAAAATATTATAAGTCACTATGTGACACATTAAACATAGTCACATATACATATAGACACCATTTGTGTCACAATATTAGCTAATGAAAAGAATTCAATTTCCCTCCAAAAACACCTCCAGCCGGCTACCTGCACAAGTAGAAAGAAAAACAAAACAAGATTAGACTTAGTGGAATAGAAAATTACACAAAGTACAATGCAAGTACATAAGAGCCTTACCTTTCCTACTTTTCCCTTGCTGTCTCGATTGCTCCATCACTTCAGCTGCTCCCTTTCTCTTCTTTCACGACAGCAAGCTCACACTCCTTCTCATTTCCCTTGGCTGAAGCGACAGGAAGAAGCAAAAGACCAACGTTCTTTCCTTCTTCATTCTACCGCAACATGAAGTAAGTTTCTTCTTCATCTTCTCACGTTTTTCCTTCCTTCCGTACCTACTTCATTCCAGCCTTTCCCCCTTCTCTTTTTGCAGTAACAATAACACACAAACCCCATTTCATTCTCGGTATCAAACAGTTGAATCAACAAAAAAAAAGAACAAGGTAACTCACTTTCTCCTTCCTTCGTTCTTCACGATTCTGCTCTTCTTTTACTAGACATTCTTCCTCCATTTTTACTACTTAATGCAGCTCATTCACTCCTCTATAATACAGCAACGAACACCACCTAAGCTACTCTTCATTCTCGGTTTACAGCAGCTGAAATAATCTCCTCATTACCGGCTGTAACAACAAGAGAAACAAGGTGAGTCACCCCTCTTTCTTTCGATTTTTCCCATGGTGAAACAACCACTAAACCTCCCTCCATTCATTCCTGCAGCACCTTACCCCATTTCTTCTCTCATTTCTGGCTGTAAAAGCAACAAAAAGACCGCACCACTCTTCTGGTTCCAACACTAACCGAGAGATGAAACAAGGTAAGAACCCACTCCTCCTTCCTTCCTTATAGCAATCCGAAAATGCTAGTTTAACACCTTTTTTTCCTGCTCCTTCATGCTCACATATGAGGCTATTCCCAGCCCTTCTCTTGAGCTGAAAACCGCACCCAAGGACATGCCATGGGAGGGCTATGAGCAAGGTAAAACCGAAAAGAGAACCATGGCTGTTAAGCCTTCTTTTCCTTCTCTATTTCCATGCACAAACTGAAGTCTTCCCCTTTGTTTTCAGCTGTCCGAAAACTACCCTTGAAACCCCTTCAAATTCAAGGTAAAGGTCTCTTCCTCTAGTGCTTAAAAACCATGTATAAAGCCCCTCTAAACAAGCTAGTTAGAAGAGTCACTAACCAAAATTTATTTCTTTGTATAATGGTGACCGAATGGGTTACACTCCAAAGGAACCGTGAGGCTGTAGAAGGGATACAAGAGGAGGAAACAAGGTTATAAAGAGGTATTTATACTCTTAATATCTTAAAGGCTACATTATGGTTAAAAGGAGGATTGGTAGCAAAATCTAACTTATACGTGCATGTATGCTACAACCGAGGAAGGGAGTGATGGCTGGTGAGAAATTAGTGGAATCTCCTTGGTGATTAGTGCAAGTAAGTATTCTTAAAAATCTTAATAATGCTTTAAGCTAATTAGTTGAGGGAATTAAATGGAACCGAGAGCATATGTATATATGGGTGCAATTTAAATCCTAAAAATGTGTAGATAATTATGGTGATGAGTTTAATTGGTGTACGTAAGTATAATTGGCTTATAAAGATTATGTCTATGAGTTAAATGTGGAAGAAAAGGAATTTAATTGGTAAAATGCAAAACATATGCAAAACCATGAACTAGCAACTTATTTGGGGAAATTTTGATGTCAATTAATAGATAATGACATGCTATGTTTAAGCCATGTATTTAGGCATTTTTATTTTGTTTAATTTAAGCTCTAAATAATTATTATAGAGTTTTAGAGTGATTTAAAAATAGCTAAATGAATTCTGGTGCAAATACACAATTTTAGTGAACACAATCACTTAGAGACATTTTAGAGGAAGATTAGTAATTTTAGGTGTTTGCATGAATTAAAAATGTTTTAAATAAATTATAAACTTTATAAGCATCTATATAAACAAGAGAATTATTTATGGGGTACAAGGGGTGATTAAAACCGAGAGGGATAATTTTTGGAAGTTTATAAGTATCAAATGTGAATTTTATGAAATTAGGGGTTAATTGTAAAAACTAGAAAACTTTAGGGTATTTTTGTAATAAAATGAATCTGGCCAAGGGATAAATTTAGGTGGTCAACCTTGACCACAGAGAGGGTTGACCAAATAGATGATAAAATCTAAAGAATAATAAGTTCAAAAATAATTTATAAAAGAAATGGGGGTATTTATGTAATTACCGAAAAATATGGTGTTGGATTTGTGAATATTTGGGACCCTAGGGGTCTATTTGAATATTAAAATAATTTTTGGGTTAATTTCAACGGTTTAATTAATTTAGGACTATAAGATATAGTTTAAGTGTTAAAATTTAACATTTATAAAACTTGTGAGGGCCATATGGTAATTACCAAAAAGTTGATTTTAAACTGGAATTTAAATAAGCTAGGGGTCTGTTCGGAAATTTAGAGAATTTTTGGGATTGGTTTAAGGATTTAATTAATTAAGGGTGATAATATATAGTTTAAGTACTAAAGTGTAACAATTACAAAGTTATGGGCTACTTTGTAAATAACCAAAAAATCTGGGTAGAAATGGAAATTTGAACAACCCTTGGGGTTGTTCGGAAGTTTGGAAGAATTATTGGATGGTTTTTGGAATTAAATAAATCAATAGGTATAATATAAAGTTTTGATATTAAATTGTGAGTTATAAAATAAATGTGGGCCAAAGTATAAATAATGAAAGTTAAGGGTTAGAGTATGCTAAAAACTGAACAAGTGTGGTCTGGTTGGAATTAAGGAAAATATTGGGTTAGTTTTGGTATTTAGAATAATTGAATTGTATAATATAAAGTCTAGGTATTAAATTGTAAATTCACAAAATAAAGGGGGTTATAGTGTAATTAAGATGAAATGGTGGGTGAACAAATAAATCTGAATGTACAATGGGATTGTTTGCAAATATATACATATATATGTATATTATAATGTTGGAATATCTTAGGTTATAAACTAATAAGGTTAGTCATGACAAGTATGAAATATGGGATGGTTTGTAAATAATCAAAACATATGGGAATGGCAAAGGGATTTCCGAAAAATGCTGGTGCTGTTCGGAAATTATATACATAGTACATGTGTATGCTAATGTTTGCTAACCTTGGATTATAGGTTAATAAGATTAGAAACATAGTGAATACGATATATGGGTTGATGGTGTAACTAATCAAAATAAAAGGGTAAATATTGCAATTACCAAAAGTTTATGGGCTGTTTGAGAATTATTAATAGGTGGACAGAATATAATATAAAGTTTTTGAAATACCCCATAAATAAATTTAAATTAATTTAGGGGATTTCTTTTATTAAACCCCAAATAATACTATTAAATACTAAATTATTATATAGTATTATGAATTTAATAATAAGATTTATAAGTCAATAAATCTTGGAAATTTCTAGACACTCCAATTGTATTATAAGATTTTTGAAATATTTGGAGTATTGGTTTGAATCATAAAAGTCAATATAAAATCATAGATACCTTAAAGCTTCTTAAGCCTTGCTAGGGTTGACTTTTTGACAACGGTCAAACCAACCCATGAAACCTATATCAATAAAAAGATTATGGAAAACCAAGAAGATTGATAATAAGAATGTTGAAAACGGATAATCCTAGCCAAATTTATGATAAAATGAAGTTTAGAGCCAAAAATTTGAAGACTGCTGACGTGGCAAGGGCTGTCTGACTCAGCCACGCCAGCTTGTCAGAATTCCTCAAAAATCGGCTAACTCTTCTCAGCCACTCTCAGTTGTTACCTCATTTTCAGACCTCAATATCTCAGCCGCCTTTGGGTATTTTTGAATGTTGACTTCTTCATGTTCTTCTCCTACAAACCCTCTTTCTAACCATTACTCACACTTAACCTAACTCCTTCTACATCCGCCGCAAAGTTGATCTGAAGTTGCCTCCCCGAAAATCTGCAACCCAGATTTTCCAGAAAACCGATTCGGTAAGGTAACTTCGTCAAATCATATCTCCTTCATATGTCAATGAAAATTCAAGTTCTATAGCTCATTTTGTAGATCTCTAATCCCTCGCCAACTTTCCTTTTTACACCTAAGGCTGATTCTCAATAGGGTGGAAGAGAAAGGCGTCTAAAGTTCCCTACTGGATCACGGTGAAATTCCTGCCCAGTTTTTTTCAGAAAACCATTAGGTAAACTCAGATCTTGTGAGATCTGTAACTTTCTTTCTAGTTCATCAATTTCGGTAATTCTTCCACTCATTTCTTGAGTTACATGTCTACTTTAAAATATGGTAGATTTCGTGGATTGAATCCTTATCAATTAGCACGAGTTGGTCCGTGACGTAGCCAACTCGAACTTCACATAAAATCATAGAAAAACACAAGGTATAAATTCGAAACTTTCGGTTTAGATTTCTTCCTGTGTATTACGAACTAGATTAAGATGTTTCTATCAAATTGTAGAGCTACATTTCCTCTTTCGATTAAGCCCAAATACATGGCCTAATTCGATCTACAACTTATTTTATAGATCTGCAAAGTTCGCTACTCGAACTGCCTGAAACTTCGAATTTTTTCCAGAAATCGATTTCGATTTCCTCACCGGCGCTTCTCGAGTAAGTTTGCGATCAATTCCTCTGATGTTGTCATTCGTTTTTTCATTCTCGACCAAACCTAACTGCCAATTTAACCTGTAATGCATTGTATAGGGAGAATTTGTAGACATTCGATTCGAAACCGATATGAGCCCTAATCGAGTTTACCCAGATTCGAAATCATTGAGCCTTGCATTATAATTCACGAAATTGGTACCATTGAAACCGTCTTTTAATTTCGAATCTAACGAAACAAAAATCAACGAATTTGGTTCTGTGGATTGAGAGGAATCGAAGGATTCCCAATCGCTGGTTTTGGGGGTTTTGCTGATGAACTCGACGATCCAGAGTCGTCCGATCGTAGTTAGTAGGAACGGACGGCCAGGATTAAGTCGTGGAAGATTAGTAATATATTAAGTAATATAAATTCCAGAATAAAACTCTAACTTATTGAATTTATTTAATGGCCTTCCCTAATGTATTTTGACACCAAATTTTAACCATAGATTCTTTATTAAATCTAGTTTATTTTCATGTAAAGTAATATGGGTTTTGAGTTTTTAAATGTAAGTTATTTATGGATTTATTTAGATAATTAACTAAGATATTTATATGAAATAAAAATTTTATAATATGTTTAAAATTTATAGTTACTTTATATTAAATTTGGGGATTTTAGACAAGGGTAAATAGGTCTAAAAATTGTGTTTATGAATTTTTCATAAGTTATCTTATAACCTATGGTTTTTAATGTAACGAAAATTAAAATATAGTTGATTAATAAACTTTATGGGTTGAAAATAATATAAGAAGGCTGAACTAACATTTAATACAGAATGTTAATAAATATTTTTGGGTGTAAACTTTTAAGTGAAGTAAAGAAACAAAAGAAAAAAAACATTATCTTAAGTAATCAAAGAATTAAATTAATCTATTTTTTTATGTTAACTATATACTATAGAAGCTAATATACTGAAATGAAACAAGGAAAATACTTTATATTATAAACCATATATTGAATGTAGATATGTGTAAGAGTAAATAGAAAAAATTAAATACAATAACCTACATAAAGAATTTCGTGAATAAATCCTAACGTACATATACATTTAAAATAGAGAAAAGAAATAACATTCCTTATGGGAAATATGATAAGAGAAATATATACTAAACTTTAGTACTTTAATCAGTATTAAAATAAATTAGTTAACGGTAACTTAAGAGCTATATTAAGCTAAACCTATGATTAAGAGTAACTAATTGAAATAAAATTAAATATACCCTTAAGACATACAAATTCAATAGCGTAGATGGTCAAGTAAAACCCAGAACTAAATTGAGGTTGCACGTTCGAAACCTCGCAAACCCTTTTTAGAAAATTTAATCAATTAACGAAAACGTAACGCGGACTTGGGCTACCCTACTAGGCCCAAGTCCATGAACTCCAAAAGCCCGCTTAAACAATTCAATGAGAGTTTGGGCCACTCTCAGGATAAACCCTAAATCATTCCAGATTAACTGAAATGGGCCTAACGAAAGATTTAATTCACAGGATCTAGCCCAAATCCTTATGAGAGAGTATAGCTCAGATACTTTTGTTAACCGACTTAAGAGACGTTTTCGAAAAACGCTAACTGAGCTTAAATGAATTTCAAAAGGAAACTGTTTGTGTGACTAACTCAGCTTGATGTGACTAACTGAGCCTTGAATGTACAACTTACATGATTATTGGTTCCTCCTATCTGGTTGTTTCATTAGATATTAACTGTCGACGGTTTACGCCTCTGCACTCTGTAGGACTGAGTGTTTTGGTATTGCACTTGTGCAGTTAATGATCTAGTGGGAATAAGGGAAAATGTCAATCTTGGTAAATTCTTCCTTTGACTCTGGATATCGTTTCATCCATGAGCTGAGTCTTTTGTTGTGACGTGCGCGCGTCTTCACCGATGACTGAGAACGGGTCGGTAACAGCGAAGGGCTGTATATCCCTTGTCCAAAAGGATGTGTATAACAACGAAGGGCTGTATATCTCTTGTCCATGTGGACATTTGACTGGCGGTAGGGGCCATCTCTCCTAATTGGTTTTATTCCACTATTGAGTTGTTAGTTCCTGGATCTCTTCTTTCATTCCTAGTCCTGGTGACTACTTGGGTCTTTCTACTCTTATTTGGAACTGAACCTAACATAAGCAATGGATGTTCACTAACTCATGGTGTGGCTTTTAATTGACTAACTTTACCTTTCTGTTATTTGTCTCTATCCTTAATTTGTTATCTTTGACTTGGTGATTTTGAAGTGCCTTGTTCCTCTGTTTTGTTTTAAGCGTTTGACTTCAAGTTATTGTTTATTTCAAGAGTTATGTTTTAAATATTTGTTTTTGGAGAATCATACCAGTTCCATTCCAGGGAACTAACTCACCCCTCCCGGGGTGGGCTGCTTGGTTTCATCTTGCAGGTACGAATTGTTATACAGGTGGCCACGAAGAGTATGAGTGATTGGGTTGAGAATTAAGAATTGTGGAGAGTTGACGTATTTTTGTAACACCCCTACCACTAATCTTCTGATTATCGCCTAATCACCTCGGTCATTAACTTAATCGCAGCGGAAATCCAAACCATTTGGCGGGTGATACAATGCCGTTAGTGAAATACCCCTAACATTTAAATAATTAAATAATGGTAAATTTATATTATTTAGGGGATTATTAAACCCTAAGAGAGTATAAAAACACTCAAGCGTTAAAAACGCACCTAAACTCCTTAAGGTCAAAAACGTGCGTTAAAGCCCGACCTTAAGCTAAACAAGTTATATAAGCTATAAACTTCATATGAAGTTAATCAAGGATCATTATATGACCCTTAGAACGCAGGACCTCATCTAAAATTGAATAAAAATACAAATGGCTCGGGAGTTCCCTTAAAGGCCCGAAAGTCCCGGAATTACGTTATAGGATGAAGTAAAGCATTACACTTCATCCCAAATGCACCATAACACCCTATAAGGTATATAAGATGAAGTCCTCACGCTAAATTCTCAGTTAAACGTAAAGTGCTAGGAGATGCCTTAAGGGGGTCCCATAAACCCCCGGGAATGCCCCGGAGGAGTGCCGAGGTGGCACGAACTCCTATAAAATTAATTCTTAGAGTTCCTAACATCATTATTAATCATTCTAAAGAGAATGGTAGAGCTACTTTCTCAAAAATAAACAAAGTACTCGGGAGAATTTCTTAACGCTCCTTTTTGCCCCGGTTAGCCCGGGAATTGTGTTTTGAGTTGATATAACCCAATGTAACACCTTAACATATTATTATTGACTATAAAAAATGTTTATAAACACTTGGAACATATAGCGACTACTTATTTTCCAGAAAATCCTTAAAGCACAAAAACGCACCTTCGGGTGTCACAAAAATGCATTCTACGCAATTGCCTTGAAGTTTTTGAGGATCCACGAGTTGATAATCTTAAAAGGGGATTAATTGAACATATAAATCAATTAATTCCAATACTAAATTCATGGTACAAGTGGGGGCGATTTTTGGGTCAAAAAGGAATCTAAAATCAGCATTTTTACCCTAAAACTTCCATCTTTTACCTTAGTATAAATGTACCAATTAAATGTTGAGACATATAACATGTTATAATATGGTCTTAGTAAAATATAATGTGACAGGAATTAAATTAAAAATCAACCCCATTTGGTCCCCATGTTAGGCGCCATTTTAGGTGTTTTTAGGCTAGATTTAAACTTGTAAATTGTCTTATGGAATGGTGACTCATCTAGCATGTGCCATATGATAATGTGTCAAATAAATACCGTCAAATGGCTCCTCCATTACCGATTTCCTGCAAGGAAAACAACAAGAAGTGAGTTAAGAAAAGTCATGGGAAATTAAATACACAAAAGAACAAACTAGATCTAGCTTTATTCCATGTGCTAATAATCAAACAAAACAACCCATGTTCTACCTTGGTGGCTGCCGATTTTATGCATAAACAAGGGAGATTGATTTTTGTCTACTTGGTCAAATATAACAGCCACCTACCTATGTACATTACTATTGCCTAATACAACAAAAACCAATTGTCTTATACAGCACATGGTGCTGATTTCATCAAGGAAAAATGAGGCTTGATTGCCTTACAAAAATTAAACTAGGATGCCTACCTACCTAGCCATGTTATCATGTTTCAATTGCCAAAGAAATCTGTAGCCAAGGAGATCCATGCTACCGTAAAATACAAGGGAAAAGCAAGGCAAATCAATGTAGAAAAATTCAATCAAAACATGCACCTACCTTATCTTGTCCTCTTCTTTCAATTGTCAAACAAAGACTTCTCTTCTTCCTTGTCATGTGGCCGAAAACCTGCACCAATTAAGGGATTGCCTTGAGCCAACCAACAAGCAATAAACTAATAAAAGACTAGTCAAATTTGACAATAGTTTTATCAAAAGAAATTGATTCATTCCTAAGCCTTTCTTCTAATACCCTACGTGAGCTTCATTCCCATTTGCCCACTCCCTTGACCGAATGGGTAAGTTCTCCAACTCTCTCTTTTCTTCTTCCTTTGCTAAGTTTATTCCTTAGAGCTTCAAAGCTCCATTAATGGTGTATCAAGTTCTAACACCATTTTTATGAAATTTCCTAGTTAAATCTTCAAGTCTTGAATCAAGAAATCATCCTAGCAACTTCTACAATTTTCGCCAAGCATAAGTATCCCAAGGAGGTTCCTAGATTCAACAACAACACAAGGAACAACAAGAACAAGTTAAGGTATATTTTCATGTTGAAAATCTTAAGTAAATTCCTTAAGGTATTTTCGAAAATTAAGAACTCTAAACCTATGTTCTCTTCATTATTTCATGAAGGAAACTTGGATCTACAATCATCCCAAGGTGTACCAAAAATACCTTGTTAAATTCCTAAGGTAAACTCTTGTAAAATTACTCCAAATATTATTTATAAGTCTTTGTTAGAAGTCTAACAAATGGATCTCCTAAATATATTTAAGGAGCCGAAAGTTCTTCATCAAGGTAGCATTTGGAGAGCTTGGAATTCAAGGAGAAATCAAGTACAAGAATTGTCTTGATTTAAGGAGTAAGTTTCTTAATTAAGGTTTATTAAGTTTAAGCTTGATTTAAGCTCCAAACTTTAGTATAAAAATTATGTATAACCTCTAAATAAATTAAGGACGAAATACTTTGGGTTATATTGTCAAGAAAATAATTTATAACATATAAGGTAAGATTATTACCTTAAGGTATAAATTTGTGTCACAAAAATTAAATAGGATACATAGATATTCAAACCTAGGGATAACATGTTCTATTTTGAGGTTATAATCATTCTAAGTCATTAGCATAATTTTTAGAAATGTTATATGGCTTATATACATTTGTATGTATTTATTATAAGGTTTAAATCAAGTTTTGAAAACTATATAGTAAGTTGAAATTAGAGCCGAGAGTATAATGAACCATATGGTGATTTTCGAAATATATAAGTGTATTAATTTGTATTATAAGTTTTGGGAGTATTAAAAATAGCTACAAGTATTTAAATGGCTAGTTTATAAAGTTATGAGGTTAAAATGTAAATTTTGAAAGGTTTGGTGTGTTAAATACATTTGCCGAGAATTAAAGGGGTGGTTTGGTATAATTATGTTATAATATAGGGTAGGAATTAATATTAAGAATTTTGGTGAATTTAAATAAGGGTATAAGTGTTAAAATAACATTTTATAAAGTTTTGAGGCTATTTTGTAATTATTAAGAAGTTTAGGAGTATAGCCGAATTACAAGTGAATTTATGGGTATATTAAAGTATTATTTATGAAATTAAGTATTGGTCAAAGTATTGACCAAAAACTTTGGGTTAAAATGATTTGTGACATAAAATATTAAGTTTATAGAAGTTTTGGGGTGAATATGTAATTTAGGAAAGTTTAATTGTAAAACCAAATTGGTTAAGGGGCGGAAATGTAATTTAAAGAAGTATATGGGTTCTTTTTGGTGTTTTAGAAAATTAAATATTAAAACTATAGTTTATGAGTTAATATGTAACTTATATAAAGTTTTGGGGTTAAAATGTAATTATAGAAAATATGTGTTGAAACCGAAATATAAATGTGGTTATATAGTAATTTTCGAAAGTTAGTGTGCTTAATTTACAATTACCGAAAGTTAGTGTGACTATTGGTAATTTATAAAGATTAGAATATTTATTTGGTAATTACCGAAATGATTAAGTGGTTAACTAATAAATTATAAAAGTTATATGGTTATTTGGTAAATTATAAAAGTTGTTGGGTACAAAATATAAATACCGAGTTATTATGGTTGGTTTTGTAATTTAATAAAGAAAGGAATTAAAACTATGTATTATGATACATTATGAAGTATAATATAATGTTTATAGAATAAGAGTGGTTATAATAAAAAAATAATAACCAAAACATGTAATATAAAGAATAAGTGGGAACAATTATGAACATATAATTAAGGAAATGGAAATATACTACAAGGTAGAAATTCATTATCACATGTGGATATCACATAAAATAATGAACTGTTGAACTACCTAGGACCACTGTAAAATAACAGGGGGAAATAAAAAATACGGAGTTAGTATATCACAGGTGTTAGTTCTACAGTGACAGTACTGTAATGTTTAGTGAATAACTATATTAATATTACCCGATATTGCATGTATATATAATAGCGTACGGGAAGGAATTACTAGAGCGTGAATTGTCAAGCTAGCAGTTACACGGTGAACGGTATGTTAATTGTGTGGTTTGAATGTCCTAAGGATTTTCCTAAGGTCCAGATGTTGTGTGTTTAATTGTTAAGAGCGATATCTATGATTTTATGTATATGATATTGTATACTGTATTGCTCGACACCACTGCGTTTTATTTATACGCGAACGTCTTATGACTGGAAGTTTATACATCTAAACTGGAACAAGACTAACTGACCTTTAGGTATTATTGAACCTAACTGATGGTCAACTGCTAAAGTCTTAATTCAAATATTAGTTATTGTACCACTGACAAAAGGGCTGACTTATAAAGAGAGGAATCCAGACTGTTTCGACTTTCTGGTTGCGCATCGTGATCACTACGAGAGACTTCAATGGGGAGTCACTCAATGGAATCCATCAGTCACATTCGATGATGGCAGAGGGCACTACCGTTGGTGCACAGGTTCGACCGGATCGGTCATTTATCCTGGGCCATAAGGTCAGCTGGTAACGGTTCCTTTGGAACCCAGGGGACATACTGTCCATTTATGAAATATTAAGGGTTATCTTGACATGACGCCTGAGGCGGAATTTAATTGGAGAAGTTAAGTGATTGGTTTAAAGGATAAGGGCCAGGTGGCCAGCTAACAAGTACAGTTTAATTAATACGCGTACTTTGTTGGATACTGTTATGGATTATTGGTGTTTGGATTATTGGTTGTTGTTTACTGTTGTGCACTGATGTTTGCAGGTGACTGTTATGTGATTGTTTACAGTTATTTCTGTTATTATTGTAAACCGGTATACCTTGCAATGAATCTAATATCAAGATGGCTAAACGACTAAAGGAATCTAGATGACTTAGGACTACATTTAGCATACCAGCATTTCGATTGCTGAGCCCTTCAATGGGCCAGACATTTCAGGTTACTGAGGAAGACTCAAGCCGAAGTGTGGGGCATAGGGTAGCTGATGGGATTTAATAAAGAACTCTTTAAGTTATATTATGTATTGTATTAAGGAGATTGCTGTATTCATTTAGTTGCTCATTTAGTTTGGAATTGGTCTGTAATAATTAGAGTGCTCAGTATCTGTTCATCACAGCGTTGAGAAGTTGAAGTGGATGGATAGGGTAAGGATGCCTTGTTACTCACAAGGGTGAGTAACGGCGTGTAACACCAAGTAGTTAGATTTGTTTTTCCGCTGTGATTTATTATTTGATATGCTACAGCTTGCGACGTCATTACAGGTTTAGGATTAGGGGTGTTACAAAAAGTGGTCTCAGAGCGGAGTACCGCTCTGATGAAGGATACTGAGTCAAGAACAGTGAGCATAGGAATATTGGGATAACGGGAAACGTCAGTGAGGATCCGTGACTTAGAAAGAAAAACCCTAGGGATATTTTATTGCTAGTAGTTTGCTTATTTACATGTTTATGATTGTGTGTGTAATACAGTGTATCACCGAGTAGTAATAATAGTGTACTATACTATAGATGTCTGGAATTGGAAGACCACGTGGAGGCGGCCGAGGATGAGGTGGAGCAGCACCAGCAGATGTCCCGGAAATACCAGGCCTAGCAGAGGCCATGGCAGCCTTCGCCACACAGCTCGGAGCACAAGTTGCGGGAGCCATACTCCCCCCCCCCCCCGCCACCGCCCAGAGAGACCAATTGGTTGAAAAGCGTTGCAGACGCTAGGGTACCGACATACTTAGGGGAACCAGACGCCGCCACACTGGAGAAGTTCATCTTAGAGCACCAGAAAGCTTTCAGGGCCGTTCGAGTTCCAGAAGACCAGAAGGTCGACATCGCCGCATACAACTTGAAGGATGCAGCTGACACTTGGTGGCGGTCTGTGGAGGGCCACCATAGAGCTACACCGGATTTTGGATGGACAGCGTTCGTAGAAGTGTTGCGGGAGCAATACTACCCCGAACACTTGAAGCAGAGGAAGCGACAGGAGTTCGAGACATTAATCCAGGGGAGTCAAACAGTTGACCAGTACTACGCGCGATTTATTAGTCTGCTTGATTACATACCAGGGGTCGACTACTCCGACACTGTGAAGATTCAGAAATTCAGGGGAGGTTTACAATTTCGTATCCAGAGTGCCATGGGAGCAATACACTTTACTACCATCCAAGAGTGCTATGACGCTGCATCAGCAACAGAATTAATGCTACAATCCAGGGAGGAAGTTCAAGGGAAGAAGAGGAAGAATCCTGAAGGGGAAGATGGGGGAGCAACATCTAGCGGTTTCTACAAGAAGGGGAAGTAAGAAAACTTTGATTGAGAGGAGTATTCATATATTACCTACACTTAGTTTGGACTCTAACCTAAACCTTCAACAGGAGATTCTTTGACAAGAAGAAGGGGCGGAAGGATTTTCATGGTCAGAAGACGAAGGAGCAGGTCCCTCGTCTGACCGGCCCAGCCATTGATGCACAGCCACTTAGATCGGCACCACCTAGGGGTAAGGATACCCACCTCTTATTTAATCAAGATACTTTTAGCTATACCTTTACTAAACCATGTTGTATAAGCAACAGGCAACAAGCCAACCCAGTGCCACTACTACTGTAAGCGTTGTGGTAATGATCACCCAGGCGTGGATTGTTCAGGAAGGAAGGTGGAGTGCCGTTACTGCAAGAAGGAAGGCCACCGGGAGTACGAATGCTTCTCCAACCCAGCAAGCAGAACATACAAGGGATCTAGAGGTTCGCAGAGGACCCAAGCTACTGAGGCGGGCGGACCAAAGGAGGTCAGGCGCCGCAGAATACCACCTATACTAGAGGGCCGGAGGGACAGCCATCCTCATCCGGAAGCCAGAAGGGGAAAGAGATAGTTCCGAGTAGAAACACCTTGTACTCAGTGGGAACTTCAGGCGCTGAGGCTAGCGCTCAGCACGAAACCGGTAAGCCTAGAACTTAGAACAAGATCATGTTGCTATGAATGTGTGTTTTCAGTTGTTCAGTCGATAAGACTTGTACGTGTTTTGTGTGAAATAAAATTTAGAGAGACCTAATTTAGGAAATCTCTCACCTAATAGGATGTTTCGACATTTGTTATCCCCTACCTATGAGACCGAGATCACCTGAGCCTATGAGCGAAGGTCAGAAATATCCAGAGAAAGAATGCCAAGTACTTCGACCCGGCATGATCCTACTCAAGTAATATTTAAATTTAGATGAACAAATAGCCATTGTAAATGAATGTAGAACTTTGGGATTAGGCCTTGAAGGATTTTATAATCCAGGATATGGTAGTGGGTCAAAAATTAAATTATATATGATGTGTATGAGTAAAGATTGGGATCCACAAACTAGGTTGTATAGTGAAGTAAGAAAAGTAGATGGAGCACGAGTTCCTAGGACACCCGATAGTTTTCAAATTTTGGTGACAGAAGCGGTCAAGATTGCACAACAATTAGAAACCAA
Source organism: Limonium bicolor (assembly GCA_023374045.1). Lineage (NCBI taxonomy): Eukaryota > Viridiplantae > Streptophyta > Magnoliopsida > Caryophyllales > Plumbaginaceae > Limonium > Limonium bicolor. The sequence continues at coordinate 77,140,193 of CM041782.1, forward strand.
CCCTATATCAGACCTGAAGGCAGATATTTGTATTGCGAACTTCTATGAGAAAGGGGGGAAACTTGGATTACACCAGGACCGAGATGAGACATCCGAGTCAATTACAAAAGGGATACCAGTTGTATCATTTTCCATTGGAGACGATGCTGAGTTTTTATACGGTGATCAGAAGAGGATGGACAAGGCGAGAAAGATTATCTTGAAGTCAGGAGACGTATTGATATTTAGTGGAGAATCTAGATTAGTGTACCATGGGATTAAGAGTATTAAGTTGAATACAGCCCCATCAATCTTAGTGAATACTACCCATTTAAAACCAGGACGGTTAAATTTGACATTTAGGCAATATTGAAGTAATTATGGAGCTTGTATGTGAGAATCATTGGATTAATGAATGGCATTTTGATTTCTTTGAGACATGCACTATCTTACGAATTGTTAACCCCAGGCCTCGAGACTAATGGAGGAGCAGTGCTGAATGTGTTGGACAAGACCGAGGCCAAGGATAAGGGGAAAGTCATCATGGGAACCTTTATAGTGAATGGAGTAAGTGCATCGATATTGTTCGATTCAGGAGCGTCTCATTCCTTTATAACATCTACATTAGTAAGGAAGTTAGAGACAACCCCTGAGCCTCTCTCAGATTTCCTAGTCACACTACCGACGAAGGAGAGAGTGAGGTGCACGAAACTACACAAGGGAGTTCAGATTAAGATCATGGATGAAGAGTTCCAAGCGGATTTGATTGAGTTAGATAATTTAGGTTTTGACATCATCATGGGTATGGATTGGCTGCAGAAGTACAAAGGAAGATTACATTGCGCAGAGCATAGATTACTACTGAAGAGCCCAAGGGGCAAGACGGTTTCATATCGCAGTACTCCAAGAGAACCTACTTTTAAGTTAGTATCTGCTATCACATTGATGAAGAAGGTGAAGAAGGGACAACCAGTCTATTTATGCTATGTCCAGGACATGAGGCAGGAAGAGAAGACACAGTCAGATATACCAGTCGTTTCAGATTTTCCTGACCTATTTCCAGAAGAGTTACCAGGGATGCCACCCAAGAGAGATGTGGAGTTCTCCATCGACTTAATACCAGACACAGGACCGATTGCTAAAGCACCATACAGAATGGCACCAGCAGAGATGAAAGAGCTAAAGATTCAGTTAGAGGATCTGCTTGACAAAGGCTATATCAGACCGAGTGCATCACCATGGGGAGCACCAGTTTTATTTGTGAAAAAGAAGGATGGTAGCATGCGACTTTGCATCGACTACATGGAGCTTAATGCAGTCACGGTGAAGAACAAGTACCCGTTACCACGGATTGACGATCTGTTTGACCAGATAAGAGGTGCTACAGTGTTCTCAAAAATTGATTTGAGATCAGGATACCACCAGATACGGATAGCTGATGAAGATATAGAGAAGACAGCTTTTCGAACGCGCTATGGGCACTATGAGTTCACAGTTATGCCATTTGGCTTGTCGAACGCCCCAGCAGTATTCATGGATCTTATGAACCGGTTGTTCAGAGAGCAGTTAGACTCATCGGTGGTTGTATTCATCGACGACATTCTAGTATATTCGAAGACCAAAGACGAGCACGAGGTGCATCTAAGACAAGTTTTGCAAACCATGAGAGAGAATCAATTGTACGCCAAGCTTTCAAAGTGTGATTTCTGGTTGGATAGTGTATCTTTTCTAGGGCATGTGATATCAGCCAACGGTATATCTGTAGACCCTGCGAAGATTGAGGTAGTTAAGACTTGGCCGAGACCAAAGACAGTGACTGATATCCGTAGTTTCTTGGGATTAGCTGGTTACTACAGAAGATTTGTACAGGACTTTTCCAAACTGGCGAAACCAATGACGAGCCTGATGAAGAAAGATTCTCCATTTGTATGGACTGAAGATTGTGAGCGTTCCTTTCAGACACTGAAGGACCTACTGACGTCGGCACCGATACTCACCATTCCAGAGGGGACCGACGGATTTGAAGTTTATTGCGATGCCTCAGGCACAGGGATAGGATGTGTACTTATGCAGAATGGAAAGGTTGTTGCTTATGCATCACGACAGCTGAAGAAACACGAAGAGAACTACCCGACTCATGATTTGGAATTGGGAGCAGTTGTTTTTGCACTGAAGATCTGGCGCCACTACCTATATGGAGTTACAGTGATAGTTTACTCAGATCACAAAAGCCTTCAACACTTATTCACCCAGAAGGAGCTTAACATGAGACAGAGGCGATGGGTCGAGTTTCTGAAGGACTACGGCATCGACCTCAGGTACAAGGAGGGCAAGGCAAACGTTGTTGTTGACGCCCTGAGCCGCAGAGCTCATTCTTTATTTGCCATGACAGGAGACAACGACCTCATCGAGGAGGTATGTTGTGCTCAGGATAATGACCAGTACATGAAGACTATCAGATAGCAGTTGACTGACGGTATCTTTGAGAGGCAAAAGTATGATTTTGTGCTCAGTGAAGACGGGCTAATCAAACTGAATGGTCATTTATGCATTCCAGAGTCCAGCCCATACTTGAAGGAAAAGATATTGCAGGAAGCTCATTGCTCATCCTTATCAGTACACCCAGGGTCATCGAAGATGTATAAGGATCTGAAACTACATTTCTGGTGGAGTGGTATGAAGAAAGATGTTGCAGAATATGTGGCAAGATGTATGACATGTCAGAAGGTGAAGTTTGAGCACCGGAGACCAGGTGGTTTAGTACAGCCGATGCCCATTCCATATTGGAAGTTCGAGGATATATCCATGGATTTCACAGTAGGTCTTCCACCGACTATAGGAGGTGCTAACATGATATGGGTCATCGTCGACAGACTGACAAAGGTAGCTAAGTTCATTCCTATCAAGGACACTTGGAAAGTCCCCAAGCTGGCGGACCTCTTCCAGAAGGAGATTATTAGACACCACGGTGTACCGAAGTCTATTGTGTCAGATAGAGATTCCAGATTTGTTTCCAGATTTTGGTAACAGGTTCAGAAGGCATTGGGTACGAAGCTAAAGCTAAGTACAGCCTTTCATCCATAGACAGATGGTCAGAGTAAACGAACGATCCAAACATTGGAGGATATGCTTAGAGCTTGTGCCTAAGACTTCCAGGAAAGCTGGATAGATCGACTACACCTGATCGAGTTTGCCTACAACAACAACTATCATGCATCCATTCAGATGCCACCATTTCAGGCATTGTACGGCAGACCATGCAGGACACCACTATGTTGGGACGAGCCCAGAGAGAACATCATCTTAGGGCCAGAGTACCTAGACCAGATGAAAGAGGATATTATGCAAATACGCAAGAACATGAAGATAGCCCAGGACAGACAGAAGTCATATGCTGATGTCCGTAGGAGAGACCTCGAGTTCGCAGTAGGCGATCGAGTCTTCTTGAGAGTTTCACCTATGAAGGGAGTTTTCAGATTTGGGCAGAAGGGCAAGCTTACCCCGAAGTATGTAGGACCGTACCTTATTACGGAGCGAGTGGGCCCATTAGCCTACAGATTAGACTTACCTGTTGAGCTTGGGAGAGTGCACAATGTGTTCCACATTTCACAGCTAAAGCAGTATGTGCCTCATCCATCGCATATTTTAGAGCCCGAGACACTCGAGCTAGATCCTACACTTAGATATGAGGAGACCCCAATTCGCATTTTAGACTCCAAGACTAGGGAGACCAGGAACAAGACTGAAATACCCCAAACTTAAATATAGTGATTAAGATAATTCTAATCCATATTTAAGAGCCTAATAATGCTTGAGTAATATTGGTAAGGAAAAATAAATCCAAAAGAAATAAGTAAACGCTTAAAAAGCGGAAAATGCTAAATAAGCGTTAAATAACCATAGGAGGTATGAGACCTCGGTTAGCATATTATATGGATTCTAAAGGTTTAATAAGACCTAAATAATATATGGGAACAACTCCCGAAGAAAACGGATCCAAATAATGTATTAAAACGCTAATAGAGCTTTAGAGCACGTTTTTTGAGAAAACCCGAAAACGTGACTTTAAGTGGTCAAACGAACCCGTAAAAATTATAAATCATTAAATAACAATGATTAAGCATTTATGGAAGCTTTAGAACCAATAAAATTAATTAAACGAGAAAATTCCGGAAAACGGGTTCCGGTTAGTAAAACTGTCATAACCGGAAAGTTGTGGGGTGAGAATGCAAATAAGCAAACTTAGTGTGTCCACTTTGCAAATAAAAATCAAAAATCTGTAGAGGGGTGCATAGGGGACCGATTTCCCTCTCTCACTCTCACCTTCTTTATTACTTTCTTATTAGCTAAAAGACAAATGAAATAAGTAGAAAAGTAGAAAAAGGAAGTGGGGCTCTCTCTCTCCTCACCACTCACCCTCTCTCACGTATTGGCCCCCCTCCTTATCTATTTTCTCCATTCTCTTCTTCCTCCTGCGATGGACATGGCGATTTGAAGAAACCCCCACAGCCCTCACCTTCTCTCTCATTTTTGAAGGCTCAAACCTTGTCCAAATGCAATAAAAACTGTACCGTTGAATTCCCCTTGCAAAGCAGAACACTTTCCTCCTTTCAAAAATCTAAAAGCTTCATTTTCGTTTTTATGGGTATTCTCCATTTGAAGATTTGAGGCCACCATTAGAAGCACCTTCACCTCCTTGTCATCTTGAGGTAAAAAGAATTTCGAAAATCCTTCATTTCTAGCTCTCATTAGCATTATAAGGATTTTTAGTTTTTGAACTCTTGGTTCTTCTTGCTCCAGCCGATTTTGGCTTCTCTTGTGGGCTAGGAATCCTACTCTCTTGCTAGTTAAGGACTTCATTCATCCATTGGAAGGTAATACTTATTTCCAAACCCTAAAACATCTAGATTCTAGGGTTAGTTCTAAATGGATGCTAAGTGTTTGTGTGTATTGGTATGGGTTGCTGTAGCATTGCCCATTCCTTGAATAAAAACCGAGAACAAGAAGAAGGAAAGAGGAAAAGAAGAGAAGGAAAGGA